>OY855908.1:8834515-9387015 GCA_963693305.1 Meandrina meandrites | reverse complement strand
TCAAGTCTTAGACACGAAACATTTGTTTTCATTTCAAAATCTGCTGAGAGATTTTGTCTTGTTTATGAAATCAGTTTATTTTACAGTGCATTTTGGTTGTATTTTTTTCTTTGCGCCGCATTGTTCTTTTTTGATCTCAACATTAAAGCGTGCAATGTATATTACCATACGCCCCTTGGCACTCGTGTTTTGATCGGAACACCTTGGGAAATCTCAAAGTTTTGGGCTTTACCGAAAATTTTGTGGCCAAGAATTCAGCGCAGACTTAGAACTTCAGGCCGGTTGGCACTGTAGAGAGGTTAGCTAAGAATACTGTAGTGTGTCATGACAGAAGCGGAATTCTAGGAGAGCGCTTTTAAAAGAAAAAAAGATAGAAGGCGCTAAATTCAAATTTGCACATTTAAAGGACTTTTACTCGCTGGTAAAGTTTAAATTAAAAAACCGCTTCTGTCATGACACACTAGAGGTTTCGACTGATCTATTTTTGATAAAAAAAAAAATAAAAATAACAGAGTGCTGTTTTCTACTCGACCTGCAAACTTGGACACAAAATCATGGATTTTTCAATTTGGCAATAATGGTACAAATATCGTGTGATATTTGTACTCGTTTCGCGCGTTATTTTTACTCTACGAAGCATTGTTGGATAATAAATCTCGAGTAAAATATAAATTCATTGTTCACTAGCCGTTGTCCTCGGCGTCGCCGTCGTCATTGCTAAAGCTCTGTGTGTTCAAATGGCCCATTAGGCCTCGGATTTACTTGTCCTTCAGTGAGGCGCCTTGCACTTCCTGAAGGAGTCTTGAAAAGTCCTTAACATGTGAAACAGTATTCTCTTACTTTTAATGGACATTTTTGAAGAATAATTTTTAACGCCCGATAAACGAGAAGTGTGCGCAATTTTTAAAGGTGGTGGCAAACGAGGACACAATGTTACGGACACATTGTGGCGGACACAAATGTTTCCCTGTTTGCCCGCGCGCGCAACATTTGTTGCGGACACAAAATTTGTGTCCGAGACACAAAAATGTTTCTGATTTCTTTCAGAAACATTTTGCGTCCGCAACAAATGTTTCCCCGTTTGCTCGCCCAAGAAAACATCATGAGCAACAATGTGTCCGCCACAATGTGTCCTCGTTTGCCACCACCTTAAGGTGGCTCGACCCAGTATTTTTATTAGACCACCTTCCATCTTTGATCCTTCCGTTCCAAAACAGCTCGATTCCAATTCCATATCCATTATAACACATGGATTACATATAGACTGAACCACAAGATGATATCAATTTTTCGGAGATCGGATGGGATATCACGTGGTAATGACGTCACAATTGTTTTAGCTCTGAATCAAATTTTCGCCCATATCCGCATTTTCTCTAGAAATGCTTTACGCTGCTTATACCTTTGGTGTTCGCCTTCTGCTGAGCGGAGTTTCATGAAAATTGATAAGAGGAATTTTGAAATATTTTGGAATTTCTTTAGAAAGGGCATAATTTATGCGTAAAATGAGCTTATACTTCATATATACAAATTTGCTACTTCTTGGATGTTCACTGAAAGTTTTTACCACTCATTCTTTGAACAGATGCCTTGTACACCATCTCCAAACCGCTAGACTCAAGTAGACTTACGCGATTTCGAAAAACATGAAAATATATTCATCAGGGTGAAACTCAATGTTGAGCTTTGTCACAATTTCTAAGGGTTCTTTCACGAAAACAGCGATTTTTTTTAAATTCGTCGATAAATTTTTTTTTAAAAATTTCAGGGCTGCAATTGATCAATGCACTACACAATCCCTTAATTTCATGTACATTGAAAACTTCTAAGGTTGACTAATATAAACGCAAATTTGGGTAAATATTGAAGCGATGTCATAGTTTTGGATAATTTTGTCCTCTGGGATTTCCTATTGTCTCGAGCTTAGCATAACATCGAATTCTTGTGCACCACGCGTGAAATGGCCACCCTTGGCTGTCCCCCGAAATCTTTCCGAAGTCTTTCCGAACTATAGCAAGTTGTTTGGAAAAAAATGGAAAACAAGCTGTCGCGCATCAGCTTTACTACTGTAGTCTTGGTTGAAATGAGCGCTAGCTTTCAACATGCAGTCGTTCTCTTTGGGAATGTGTTACATCACTCACTAAAGAATTACCATATTTCGGAAAGATTTCGGGGGACAGCCAAGCGTGGCCATTTCACGCGTGTTGTACAGGAATTCAATGTTGTGCTAAGCTCGAGACAATAGGAAGTCCCAGAGCACAAAACTATGATATCGCATCAATATTTACCCAATTTTGCGTTCATATTGGACAACCTTAAAAGTTTTCAATGTACATGAAATTTAGGGATTGTGTAGTGCACGGATCAATTGCAACCCTGAAAAATTAAAAAAAAAAAATATCGACGAATTTTAAAAAAATCGCTGTTTTCGTGAAAGAACCCTTAGAAATTGTGACAAAGCTCAACATTGAGTTTCACCATGATGAATATATTTTCATGTTTTTCGAAATCGCACAAGTCTACTTGAGTATAACGGATTGGGTATGGTGTACAAGGCATTTGTTCAAAGAATGATTGGTAGAAACTTTCAGTGAACATCCAAGAAGTAGCAAATTTGTTTATATGAAGTCTAAGCTCATTTTACGCATAAATTATGCCCTTTCTAAAGAAATTCCAAAATATTTCAAAATTCCTCTTATCGATTTTCATGAAACTCCGCTCAGCAGAAGGCGAACACCCAAGGTATAAGTAGCGTAAAGCATTTCTAGAGAAAATGCGGATATGGGCTAAAATTTGCTTCAGAGCTAAAACAATTGTGACGTCATTACCACGTGATATCCCATCCGATCTCCAAAAAATTGATATCATCTTGTGGTTCAGTCTATATGTAATCCATGTGTTATAATGGATATGGAATAGGGATCGAGCTCTTTTGGAATGGAAGGATCAAAGATGGAAGGTGGTCTAATGAAAATACTGGGTCGAGCCACCTTAAACGTGTGTTAAGTGTGAAATAGTACACTAGAGTTGCTTACCAAACTGTTTGCTTTAGGTCTATTAGGCATGTTGACTGATTTCCTCGGCATTGTCATCAATGAAATCAAGTCTTTAAAAAGTTGTTCAATTTATTTGGCTTGGGCCTGCTATGATCCCAAATCACTCAGTTCTCAGTTCACGCATTTTGACATGTCACCGGTCTACCATTTGTTAAAGTTAACAAGCTTAGTGTAAATCTGATACACGTATATTAAATGTGCTTAATTTGTATCAGGTTTGTCAAATTACTACTGCTGATGGTTACCCTGCTGGATCGAAAGACACCAGTTTTGATGTGGACAGTGTTGGCAATGTTGTTATATTATATGGAGGCATAACGGGCCCTGATGACCATACAAGGTATCTTACGTCAGTTCATTAAGACTCGCTACTCACCGTGGAGGCTCAACTCTGTTAAGCCATCCCACAGGGGCGGGGGGGGGGGGGGGGGGGAGTATTTCATTTTTAGACCAATGGGGAGTAGTGGGAGGAGGAGGGCATTTTATAAAACAAATGAACGGGAGGTGCTGTTTGGTAACACAGTTTCAGGAAATAGTGTGTTATTCAGCCCTGGGTATTGTTATTCATGACATTGTTAATTGCAGCGTGTAGACAGATTACGGGAAATCCACTTTGGCCATGGGAGAAGACCAAACCAGGCTCAATAGATTGTCAGGTAGATCGCAGAGACTTCGAACCGGTTACCTTGCAGGGCGGGTTTTCGGGGTGCAGACCGCTTGCTGTCACCGACTAGAGTATACCGCACAAATGGATTTAAAGCACGTGTTTGTCATTTAATCCATTCCCAGCGCATTTATTACTAATTCAAGTTGACTTTAAATAGCAAAAGCGTAAAGTTGCCTTGTTTCCTTGAGCCTGTTCTAGGGCCGAGAGCCTGGAACAAGCAGCGCTATGGGTCCAGAGCCCTATATTGCCCGGATTTTTTAAGCTTTGAGCCATGGAGCCCTTGATCCCTTTGGGATCCTGACATCAGCATCACATGTGGGTCTATCGTATCTGATCGTATTATTTACACAGGATGTCAAGAATAACATTGAAGTGCGATCCAAGTCAGCCTGGAAAAGGAATCATACCAAGCTTCACAGAGTCACGTCCATCCGAAACAGCTTCCTCATACGTAAATACCTAGTAAAAAAATTTTATTAAAATAATAGACCATATTTGCATTCTCGTATTGGACTTCAACTAGCGTACAATTGTGGCTAAAATAACGCGGGAAATATTTTCATATGTAAATCCTCACATGAAGCTCTTTTAATTGCCCCCCCCCCCCCCCCCTCCCCTCACCCGCATTAGCCTCCATTGGACGCGAGGCCTAGTCCAATACCGAGAATACGAATACAGTCTATTGGTGGCCTGCGTTGGAAACTCTCTTAAGGACGTTCGCGCGAAAATTTTCTAGTCGATAGATTTTTCTAAAATTTTTACTGAGGACGGATAATGAGTTACTTGTGTCAGAAATGCAAAAAAAAGTGGGGGTCACCGACTTCGTTTCAGAGGTAAAGTCTGTAGAAAACTACCCTGATTTTGAAAAATTGGCGCACGTAATTTCGCACGGCTTTCAAGGTTTTATCGATGATGAGAAAACGGAGGCAAACGATCTTTGTGATATTTTGAAGAAGTGCGTCTGTTGCGTAAATAATTTTAAGTGTTGCCATCTTTTATGCAAAACTTAGCCCTGGAAGAGGCATTTGAACCCGTCGTACGGCACAACGAAAAGATCAAAAACCGGAATTCGAACGTGCGTGGGGCAAAAAAAATCAACCTTTTAATTGATAAATTTTTTTCATTTTCTCACAAAACGTAGATAATCGTTAACAAAAGTGATCTGTTAAGAAAAAAGTAGGGGTCACCGACCATTTAAGCGAGCAAACTGCAAGCGAAGTTATCGCAACGGCTACTCACCCTATATGTGGTTGGAAAGTTTCCTCAGCGCCCGCGCTCGATGCATGACGTGGCGTAGCGGTACGTCAGGAATTACGTGCGCAGTAAGGATGCGCATAAACAATTAGCGCGAACGTCCTTAAGTTAATTCCCTTGAGACGAAAAACAGTGCCCACCTTTTTGGCTGATACAGTTCTAGTGGGTTGTCTGTCTGTGGACCTTGACTAAGTGGCCGGGTGAGGGGGCCTCCTTATTGAAGAAAATGGCGGTGCTCTGGGTGTGGCTCGAGATTTTTGACACCTAAATTTACCATTGTACTTGCCAAGGCGTTGGTCTTTAAAATTTAGTCGGCACTGAGGTCGGTTAACCATATTCGTTTGCTAACAGTGTGCACACATATAATAGAAGTTAAAAAAAAAGGTCGACCATGTGAATAAAAGTTGCCATGTGAATCGAGACTTGAAATCTTTGCATTCTAAAACATCCACATTCTTCCAGGAACAACCAAACCCTTTCCCAATCCGTCAGTAATAGTATGATTGTAGTCAGGGAATTATCTAATTTGTCAGTGGTTTGATGCTGACTATTTTTTTAAAGATTTTTAAGAAGTTCCAGCTCGTACTAGTGGCGGATCCAGACCTTCAGCTATGGGGGAGGCACTTCTGAAGGCTTGACTATGAATGTTGAATTCTGCGAAGATATTTCCGGCAGTGAACAGAAAATGAAAATGCGCTATTTCTTAAAAAATATGGGAGGGAGGCCCCCCTCCCCCCTGGATCCACCACTGACTGTACTTAGACCTTCATCAGGGTTGAAATAATGAAGGGCAGCACGTTAGAAGCGCACGCTGAAAAGGTCATGTGTAAAGTTTCAAAAGGAACGTGGCGCGAGAGACGTACCAGGATTTTTAACACCTTTGTACTTGGGGGTTGGGTTGAGTAATTATTTTGATCCTGAATCTGGGGTAAATTAGTAACTTTTGAGCCATTAGACAAGAGTTCATTCGGCTTATATGTTTACAGCCACTACTTACACCACTTACCAGTTACATATAATTTATAACAGCCTCTTTATTGGAACACTAATTTCCTATATATTTCTCTTTCAGAGTGCAACATTTACATCAAAATACGCCTGTGCAACTGGAGGTGACAGTTTCGAAACGGTGTAATAGTAGTCCTGAATTTTACGCGAATGCTTCAGTTCCAGCCATCATTTTACAACGTTGTTCCGCATTCACACATTGTTTTTAGTCCAATAAATATACCCTGGTATTTGAATGTGTTTAAAAGATTTATGAAGATTCGTTGCTTATAGTTATAGTTGGAATGGGACTGACATTTTGTTTGCTCGTATAATAGATTACTCGATAATATATTCAATGCATACAGTGCTAGGTACAAGAATGTCTCGGATACGCAAAGTAAATTCCAGTTTATCAACAGGCTCATAGAATGTATCGTAGATAAAGAATTTCGGCATAAATGAATATACTTAAAAAAAAAAAAAAAAAGATTGGAATAAATTTACAACGAAGACGGTTTTTTCTTTCTTTCCAACTGAGTAAGGTGGTCATATTTCGGTTCGCTTGTTATCTTTTGGAACTACATAATTTTATCCTGATATCTACTTCACACCTAAACAGCAGTCTTACAGAATTCGATTAATTAGCTTATTCACAAAGCAAGACTTTCTTTGAACTTTTCCGCACAACGAATCTTCGTTGCCTCGAGCATGAGGTTTCGCCATTTTGAAAAGAGACACTAAGCTAGCACAACCTGGCTTTGTCATGGCTTTCCCTCGACGTCACAAGTTGAAACGAATTCTCGTTATTTGATATTCGGCCAACATATTTTCGAATCCAGGTTATTGTACATTAGTGCATAAATATATTTGCCTTGATTTAACAAAACGAACTCACTGGGATACGAGGCTTAAAGTTGTTTTCCCTCAGTCAGAAGACTAATCTGTGGCGGTTCCAGGGGAGGGGGCCCGGGCCCCCACATGTTTTTTCTTCGGAAACAGCGCATTTTCTTTGAAGTGCCGGAACTATCTTCGCAAAATTCAACATTCATATTCAAGCCTTTAAAGAGGGTCGTACAGGGGTATTCTCGTGACGCGCGATTAGCTGATTTTATTTTCCGTGAAACGTGAATTTAATAAATTTATTCTTCGTGACCCGTGACCAGAAGGTTTTACGTGACACGTGAAGAGCTTGAATTAATAACCGACATTCGTGATTTCACCACTTTATTGACTTTATTTTGCGTGATTTTTGAGACGCGAGACCTCAAATGTGATCTCCGTATAATTATCGTAACGTCGAACACTCGTTGTAGAGTAAGAACAGCATAAAAGAGTATGTTTCTTTCTTATTTTCGTAATTTCTTAATCAATTTTGATTTCTTCAAACACTATTTGTAGCGTAAGAACAGGATAAAAGAGTACTTATTTTCGTGATTCGGGAAATGAAATTTCAATATCCGTGATCCGTGATTCGTTATTTTTTTCGTCCGTGAATCGTGCCAGAGACCCCCCCCCCCCCCCCCCCCCCCCCCCCCCCCCCATGTACGACCCTCTTTAAAAGCGGCCCCCTCCTTAGCTCAAGGTCTGGATCCGCCACTGGACTTTCCTTTTGGAATATTTAGTACCAAACCAAACGAGTTGCAATACAAATAGACTCTGCTGTTTATTGCTTGTTCTTGCTTTTATTACGAATACAAATACAACATTGAGTACAAGTACGACTTTTCAAACCTAATGCTTACGCTTTCGATTATCACATTACACACCAATCTCGTACCAATAGTCTCCTATTCTACTGGTCAGCAGCAGGGCGGCGTGAGGGCTCTGGGAACGCAACTGGTTTGAAGTTCGAAATTCGATATCGTACTCGCACTCCAATCGGAAGGTCCCTGTTATTGACAGCTGACTCGACTGTCTACGCTGTGATGAGAGACGAGAAGGCTGTCCACTAGTTCCCCCTCCCCCCACGCTATCCCCTTTCCCTCCCCGACTGAGGTAAAAAATAAGAATGGTACATTGTAGAATGAATTTGGTATGACCGGGAATTTCCCGTTTTCAGCGAACCGTGAAAACAGTTTACTTTCGATTTTGCCGTACATTTGCATCGAGACTTGTTCATGAATATTAATCCGTGGTATTAATTGCCGGTTTCTAAGTCTTGGCTAACACGCTTGAAGCAAGAATATCAAAGAGGGATATTGCGAACATCTAAAGAAAATATTATGAGCAATGTTGAAAGCCGAAGGTTCAATTACTAAAGTACTGAAATCATGGAATAACAATGAAGGGTATTAACCTTACGTCATATATATTGAAAAGGTTAATTTAGTGTGGCCGGGAATTTCCCGTCCTAGCGAACCGAGAATACAGTTATACTTTCGCTTTTGCCCTACATAGCCTTTGCATAATAATCTGTACTCGAGCAGGAGTTTTCATCCGTGGTATACCTTGTGAGTTTCTTTGAAATTTCAAATCAACTATTACTGTAAAAGTTTGGCATCACCCATGAATTCGTTAGAAAACGCTTTCTACGGCTTGATTGCCCTTTTGGCGTTGCTTGTTTTGGTGGGCGGAAATAGGAACTCCGACACATCTTTTAACAGTGCAGTGATGATATATAAACAGCGTTCCTCGGAGAATGTTCAAGGATGCTATCATCAAAACGATAGCCTCGCTTTGTGCTTCAACATACAAGCTACGTTCATAGAATTGAACAGCGGTGACAACAGTACGCTTGTCCGTTTCAGCGAGCTCCCGCATGATATGTTTATCTTTCAAATACTGAACGACGCTTTTATCGGGTAAGTCTAAATAATATTGTTGTTATTTGGTGCTTGAAATTATTGTAAATAAGGAATGAGGAACATTCCTCGGTGTTTTGCAGCCGGTCTTTGAAAAATGATGTGCGACAAATGCACAATTATAAGCTGAATTCCGCTGTGGAGGTATATCTATATGACAAAATTCGATCTCAGCAGTTGAAGTAAAATCATCGAAATCATGAATGTATCAATCCAAAGATGAATGGGCAACAAGCCGAATCTGAAAATAGCGATAACACAAAAAGTCGGAACTCAAAAAAGGCAAAACGCAAAGAGGCATCACGCAAAGAAGCGTAACGCAAATGGTCATAACGCAAATAGGCATCAAACAAGGAAGTATTAGGCAAAAAGGCATAGCGCAAATGGGTATAATTGCGGGATCGCTGTGAGCTCTCGTTCCCATAGCTCTCAGTTTTGGGATAAACATGAAAATCCAACCGGTTAGTCAACTCATCTGGCTACCCGACTGTCCATTTATAAAACATTTATGAGTAAAGTAGCATACAGAACATTCTGTTTTTGTGTAAATCGACAGTTACAGAACCTCCAAAGTTCCTATGCATCTTCAAGATCTGCCAATAAAACACAGCGTCTTTCATAATCAAGACTGGAAGAGGATGTACGACTCAGAACACAATCCTGACGTGGCAACTCGAGACGCATTTGCTGCAAAATACAATTCAGCACTGACGCGACTTCGAAACACCAGAGAAATCACGCTGTTGCACCCCCTGTCCACTGCCTTGAAAGAAGACGCAAGCAATCACGTGATTACGATGCGATTTCACGTGCTTTCCATGACATTACTACCAGCAGAAGACCATAGAGAAACTGCTGTGCCAAAAAGTCGTTGGAGCAAGAGAGTTTTCGGTTACACCGCAGACGAGAAAAACGGTGGCTCGATGGATTTGAAAGGAGCTGGAAGCAATTCTATGCGAAAGAAAAGAACTACTTCTCGAAGCAAGCGAAGCGATTACTGTCGCGACTTAAGGTTTAATCCTAACAATGATGAATGCTTAGGAATGTGTGGACCCGGATGCTCGTGTTGGTCCTTTGTTTGTGGAAACTGCTGTTATAATCAGCTATGCTATGAACACGATAAGTGTTGTCGACACGAGTTTTTTTCACTGAGTTGCCTACTTCCTTTTATTTACTACTTCAGTTGTGAAAATGGGTTTGGCGGCTATCCCAGCTGTTTAGCCTAACAGAGCCCTTGCATTTGATGGTGCAACTTCAAGGCTACGACACAAATTGTTTCGTGCGAATCAAATCTACAACTTGCTTAGGATTGCGACATGAGAAATTTCGTAGGGTTTTGAGACATATTTACCGTAAAAAAAAAAATCAGAACCATGATGGTGGTTTGGTTTTGTGACCTTAACTAGCATTAGACTTTTATGATTCTATTTCCCCGTTAAAGGAGCTGCGTCACGGGGATTTTGCAGATTTTTGGTCTAAACTATTCTCAAATTAGTGTTAGGCAACTTAGCCGATGAAAAACATTATCTTTGAATCTTTGAACATCTAAAGGAAGATAAAACCTTAATTTGTGGAGAGAAATCAAACCATGACTACAAATATCGTTTTTTTTTTTGGACTTATAGAAACAGCTTGAAAAGTTTAGCCTTAATTTTTCAAGTTGTAATCCATTTCCATCCAAGCCATCCGCAGCCAAAGATACTTGTTAACAGTTTCAGTGCTCTAATAGAGCAATTGTTAATAAAAATGGACCATTATTTTTAGGTTTCCGACGACACAAATGTATATTTTAGCTGTTCAAAAATCTGTTAAAATCCGTGACAAAGCCCCTTTAAGCTTCTTTATCTTTTTTTTGTAGAATGAATTTGGTATGACCGGGAATTTCCCGTTTTCAGCGAACCCGTGAAAACAGTTTACTTTCGATTTTGCCGTGCATTTGCATCGAGACTTGTTAATCCGCAGTATTTTTTGCCGGTTTCTAAGTCTTGGCTAGCATGTTTGAAGCAAGAATATCAAAGAGGGATATTGCGAACATGAAAGAAAATATTATGAGCAATGTTGAAAGCCGAAGGTTCAATTACTAAAGTACTGAAATCATGGAATAACAATGAAGGGTTTTAACTTAACGTCATATATATTGTAAGGTTAATTTAGTATGGCCGGGAATTTCCCGTCCTTCAGAACCGAGAATACAGTTTACTTTCGCTTTTGCCCTGCATAGCCTTTCGATAATAATCTGTGCTCGAGCAGCAGTTTCCATCCGTGGTATATCTTGGGAATTTCTTTTAAATTTCAAATCAACTATTACTGTAAAAGTTTGACATCATCCATGAATTCATAATAAAAATTTGGTTGTATCTGATCTTAAAATCGGTAAAAAACGTATAAAACTGAATTTTCGGTAACTCTCTGTTACCTTCATCAGAGTTAAAAATTTGGTTCAGTTTCTTGCATAATAAGTTTTTTTTTATACACCGCCGGTCTCTAGGGATGTTCCCAATGTTAAATAAACTTGCGGGAATTGCACATGCTCATTCACACAGTTAATGTCCTGGATGGAATGTAGCGCTTCTAGGAATAGGCGTTGTTTCCTATTGTTGACATTTCTTTCTAAAATTTCTACATAATCCGGATGAATGTCATGGTCTGTTGTTTCCGCGTGAAATCTTATTGCGCTTTCGTTATTAGATCTTGTGCCAGGCTTGTGCTCTGCGCCGCGCGAATTCCACGATCTTTTGCTCTCTCCCACATAGGCAAAATCACATGTTTTGCATTTGACTTTGTACACAATTCCCTTGATCTGATTTGTGGCGGGGCGGTCTTTTGGTTTCTTAAAGATACTGCCCAATGTTTTAACAGGCTTGAAAGTGGTTCTTACGTTTTCTCTGCTAAGCACACGTCGAACTCTCTCGGAAACACCTTTTATGTAAGGGATTGAAGCGTAACCCCTTGGACTCTCTTGACTTCCTTGGTTTTCTGGCTGTATGGTTTCTTGAGCCGGAACAAGGCAACGATCGATGAAACTTTGGGGGTATCCGTTGACTTTAAGGTCACCGATTACTTGTTGTTTTTCGCTCTGTTTCCGCTCAGAGGTCGAGGGAAGATATTTGGCACGGTCCATTAGTGTCTTTACTACAGCTCGTTTGCTTTGCGCGGGACTATGCGACTCGAAGGCGAGATATTTGTTTGTGTGCGTGGGTTTCCTGTACACGCCCACTTCCACTTGACCACTCGCAGATACCGTGTTACTTGTATCAAGGAAAGCTATGGTTTGGCCTTCCGCGCCTGTAGTTGGCATTTCTATCGTGAATTGGATATGATGGTTTATGGAATTCAGATGGCTGTGAAAAACTGATGCTTTCACTCTTTAGGCACGCATTAGAGTCGTCAACGTAGCGGCGCCACCAGCGCGGTTTTACTGGTGCAGAGGCTAAGGCCTTTTCCTCAATTTCTTCCATGACTAATTCGGCGATCACTGCGCTGACAGGCGATCCCATCGCACAGCCAAAAACTTGGTGGTACTGAGTTCCTTCAGATGAGAAATAGCTGTTGTTAAGTACGAAGGAGAGTAGATCGAGAACTTGAGCTTGTGTCAAGCTTGTAAGGGCTTTCCATTCAGTTGTCTCACCAAGTTTGCGTTGAACAATATCTATCGCCAAATCTACTGGGATTGAAGTGAAGAGAGATACAACATCGAAGGACACAATTTGTTCGTCCTCGGCTACTACTTGGCTGCTTATAAAGTTTGTAAATTATTTAGCGTTCTTGACAGGGAAGTCACTTTCGCTCTGGAGGGATTTTAAAATGGAAGCCAAATACTTGGAAAGCTGGTGTGTCGGACTGCCAATACAGCTGTTAATTGGTCTTAACGGAACTTGAGGCGTTGCTTCTTTTGGCAGAGTAAAGTGATCTTCTTTGGGCTCCAGCTTTACCTTGTGTATCTTGGGGAGTCCGTAAAAGGCTGCTGGTGTAGACTCGGATGGTCTGAGTCTCCAGTACTCTGATTCTGTCAAATTGCCCTGCTTTTTGAGATCCAGAAGCTTCTTCTGAAGGGTTGACTCTGTTCTTGAGGTTGGATTTCGCCTTTTATCCGTGATCGGTTGGTATACATCCCTGTCTTGAAGCATTGCACGGATTTGGTTGTCATAATCCGTCTTGTTCATAACAACAGTACAGTTTCCTTTGTCGGCTTTTATAACCAAAACGCTCTCATCCTCTTTAAGAGCCTTGCAAGCATCTCGTTCTTCCCTTGTTAAATTTTGTTGTCTCGGGGGGTGTGCTTGTTTTAGAGTGCTACAGATTTCACTTCGGATGATATTCTGACGTTGTTGTGGCAGGCCATCGATAGCTGATTCGACCGAAGCGAGAATTTCTTTTGTTGGTACACTACTCGGCGTAATGGCGAAATTAAGCCCTTTTCGAAGGAGTGATATTTCATTCTTGTCCAGTTCTCTGTTGGAAATGTTTACAACCCACTTTTTCTTAATTGCCTCTTCCTTTCGGTTTGACGGATTTGCTAGTTTCTTTGGATGTCTCCTCTCAACGTCCGCTTTAACGTGTTTGCAACGTTGCGCAACGACTTGAGTTAGAGTGTCGTAGAGCGTTTTCTCGATGCGATCTTCGATCTTCTGCCGAAGTGATTCCTGAGCTTTGTCCAGAACTATAAGTTTGTGATGACACTGGCTTATGAGCAGACGTAGGTATTTCCAGCCGGTCTTGCGGGCTGTGTCCCAAGCTTTTGGATTGTTTATCGGTGGCTTTGATAACAGAAAACATGGCAGGGAATCCCTTTCTTTGCTCTTATGTAGGTATTGCAGATGTTGTTTGTGGCGGACTTGTGCAAGTGAATTCTGTTCCAATTTTCTTGCTAGAAGTTGCATTTCAACGCCGTATCTCGCCTTCGAGTCGCATAGTCCCGCGCAAAGCAAACGAGCTGTAGTAAAGACACTAATGGACCGTGCCAAATATCTTCCCTCGACCTCTGAGCGGAAACAGAGCGAAAAACAACAAGTAATCGGTGACCTTAAAGTCAACGGATACCCCCAAAGTTTCATCGATCGTTGCCTTGTTCCGGCTCAAGAAACCATACAGCCAGAAAACCAAGAAAGTCAAGAGAGTCCAAGGGGTTACGCTTCAATCCCTTACATAAAAGGTGTTTCCGAGAGAGTTCGACGTGTGCTTAGCAGAGAAAACGTAAGAACCACTTTCAAGCCTGTTAAAACATTGGGCAGTATCTTTAAGAAACCAAAAGACCGCCCCGCCACAAATCAGATCAAGGGAATTGTGTACAAAGTCAAATGCAAAACATGTGATTTTGCCTATGTGGGAGAGAGCAAAAAGATCGTGGAATTCGCGCGGTGCAGAGCACAAGCCTGGCACAAGATCTAATAACGAAAGCGCAATAAGATTTCACGCGGAAACAACAGACCATGACATTCATCCGGATTATGTAGAAATTTTAGAAAGAAATGTCAACAATAGGAAACAACGCCTATTCCTAGAAGCGCTACATTCCATCCAGGACATTAACTGTGTGAATGAGCATGTGCAATTCCCGCAAGTTTATTTAACATTGGGAACATCCCTAGAGACCGGCGGTGTATAAAAAAAAAAAACTTATTATGCAAGAAACTGAACCAAATTTTTAACTCTGATGAAGGTAACAGAAAAATACCGAAAATTCAGTTTTATACGTTTTTTACCGATTTTAAGATCAGATACAACCAAATTTTTATTATGTCAAACACTGATCGCCCTAATAGCATCCATGAATTCGTTAGCTGACGCTTTCTACGGCTTGATTGCCGTTGCTTGTTTTGGTGGGCGGAAGCAGGAACTCCGACGCGGTGATTACTTATAAACAGCATTCCTCGGAGAATGTTCAAGGATGCTATCATCAAAACGATAGCCTCGCTTTGTGCTTCAACATACAAGCTACGTTCATAGAATTGAACAGCGGTGACAACAGTACGCTTGTCCGTTTCCGCGAGCTCCCGCATGATATGTTTATCTTTCAAATAGTGAACGACGCTTTTATCGGGTAAGTCTAAATAATATTGTTGTTATTTGGTGCTTGAAATTGTTGTAAATAAGGAATGAGGAACATTCCTCGGTGTTTTGCAGCCGGTCTTTGAAAAACGATGTGCGACAAATGCACAAATACAGGCTGTATTCCGCTGTGGAGGTATATCTTATATGACAAAATTCAATACTCAGCAGTTGAAATAAAATCATCGAAATCATGAATGTATCAATCCAACGATGAATGGGTAACAAGCCGAATCTGAAAATAGCGATAACGCAAAAAGTCGGAACTCAAAAAAGGCAAAACGCAAATAGGCATCACCCAAAGAGGCGTAACGTAAATGGTCATCACGCAAATAGGTATCACACAAAGAAGCGTTAGGCACAAAAACCATAGCGCAAATGGGTATGATCACGGGATCGCTGCGAGCTCTTGTTCCCAGAGCCCTCAGTGTTTGGTAACGTGGTTCCGACCGCGGCAGAAACAAGGGGTCTGGGAACAGGTATTATTTGCATACTACCTCTTTACTTGATGCCTAATGGCGCAATGCCTTTTTTCTTGCATGATGCCTGTTTGCGTTATGCTTCTGCGCGATGCTTATTTGCTCGATGACCGCTTCCGTTATGCTATTTGCGTGATGCCTGTTTGCGTTACGCCTTTTTCCGTGATTCGTATTTGCGTTAAGCTTTTTTTGCATTTTTGTCATTTCCGTTTATGCCTCTTTGCGTTATGCAGCGTTATGATTATTTTCAGAATCGGCTTGTTGCCATCCAGCTTTGGTTTGATGCTTTTATGATTTCGATGATCTTATTTCAACTACTGGGTATTGAATTTTGTCATATACTGATAGATATACCTCCCTAAACAGTCCAGCAGAATTCGTAGTATATATTGTGTGACCATAGCAATTATTGACAGCTCCTGTGAACAGGCTAACGGGAGAGCTGCCCGTTATCGTTTTATAATATTTTAAGTTCATTTGATGCTTTTCGAAGTCGTTTAAAACGAGTCTCAGATAACAGCCAGAAGCAAGGGCTCGTGATCCGTCACGTGACTAACTAGACAACCGTGATTTGAGAGAGTAACCAGACTACTGTCCATTTATGAAACATTTTTGAGTAAAGGAGTAACATACAGAACATTCTGTTTTTGTTTACATTGACAGTTACAGAACCTCCAAAGTTCCTATGCATCTTCAAGATCTGCCAAGAAAACACAGCGTCTTTGATAATCAAGACTGGAAAAGCATGTACGACTCGGAACACAATCCTGACATGGCTACTCAAGATGCATTTGCTGCAAAATACAATTCAGCACTGACGCGGCTACGAAACACCAGAGAAATCACGCTGTTGCACTCCCTGTCTACTGCTTTGAAAGAAGACGCAAGCAATCACGTGATTACGATGCGATTTCACGTGCTTTCCATGACATTACTACCAGCAAAAGACCATAGAGAAACCGCTGTGCCAAAAAGTCGCTGGAGCAAGAGAGTTTTTGGTCACACCGAAGACAAGAAAAACGGTGGCTCGATGGAATTGAAAGGCGCTGGAAGCATTTCTACGCATAAGAAAAGAAACATTTCTCGAAACAAGCGAAGCGATTACTGTCGCGACTTAAGGTTTAATCCTAACAATGATGAATGCTTAGGAATGTGTGGACCCGGATGTTCGTGTTGGTCCTTTGTTTGTGGAAACTGCTGTTATAATCAGCTATGCTATGAACACGATAAGTGTTGTCGACACGAGATGTTTTCACTGAGTTGCCTACTTCCTTTTATTTACTACTTCAGTTGTGAAAATGGGTTTGGCGGCTACCCCAGCTGCTTAACCTAACAGAGCCGTTGCTTTTGATGCTGTAACTTCGTCGCATGCGACAAGGCTACGATATAATTTGTTTCGTACAAATCAAATCTACAACTTAAGATTGCGACATGAGAAATGTCGTAGGGTTTTGAGATGCTTACTGAAACAAAAAATCAGAACCATGATGGTGGTTTGGATATGTGACCTTTACTAGCATTAGACTTTTATGGTTTTATTTCTACGTTACGCTTTTTAACCGCGCGGCCATGGGCCGAGCGCGGTTCTTGCTCTGCACGGGATTTATTATTAACCGCGCGGCCATGGGCCGAGCGCGGTTCTTGCTTTACACGGGATTTATTAACCGCGCGGCCATGGGCCGAGCGCGGTTCTTGCTTTACACCGGATTTATTATTAACCGCGCGGCCATGGGCCGAGCGCGGTTCTTGCTTTACACGGGATTTATTAACCGCGCGGCCATGGGCCGAGCGCGGTTCTTGCTTTACACCGGATTTATTATTAACCGCGCGGCCATGGGCCGAGCGCGGTTCTTGCTCTGCACGGGATTTATTTTTTTCGTCGTTTTTTTTTTTGTCGGTGACTAGACCCAAACTTCCACTCGAATAAATCGCGATCGGGACTTCGGATCACGCAACCTGGGATATTTATTCGTCAAAAGCTGTTGAAACATTAATATACGGAAAATGTTACGGATATTGTTTTCTTTATTGTGTATAAAGTATATTTTCTTTGGTTTTATCGAAGCGTTAGATTCGAAGCGAATATTGAAGACATTAAAAAAGGTATTACGTCAGCCATGGAATGCGCTGACGTTGTAGCTTTCACTTTCGCTACGTGACAAATAACATTGTGTTTTCTCAAGTTTATATCGGCAGAAGCGACGGTCATTGATTTATTTGCACTTCTGCAAGTATTTCCTGTGGGTTTAGGCAATTGAAGTGAATCCTTTGGCTGTTTCATCGAAGCGAGTTCAGAGATTTGAAGGAAAATTAAATATTTGCAAAGGTAAACAACTGAGCGTGCCTGAACGTGCAGGGGTTACGTCATTAGTAGGGAAAAAACCAACAAGCTAAAGATAGCCGGGGATAACGTAAACTTAGGATTGTGTGACTCGCCTGACTACTTTGCTAGTCCTTCACTCAGTACAAACAAATTGAAATATGAATGTACGGAAAATGTTGCGGATATACTTTTTTTAATGGGTGTAAAATATATGTTCTTTTGGTTTTATCGAAGCGAATATTGAATACACTGAAAAAAAGGATTACCTCAGCCATGGAATGCGCTGACGTTGCAGTTTTCACTTTCGTTACGAGAGAAATAATATCCTGCTTATTTTGTAAGCTTAGTTATCTTTAATGAAACAAACTAACAGGTAAATCAGTTTCCCAAGTCGATAACTGAAATCGGTTGCCACTGGAGCACGTGGAAAGTTGTAGCATTGTGGCTCTAAAGAAATGTTTCAATTATCATTTTCTGATCTGAACGTGCCAATACTGCATAATTGGCATAAATTAAAATCCATGCATAAACTAAGTCAGTTGTGGTTACCATGGCGATAAACCGTTCTACATTTCTGAATGGCCGCTCCTGGCCATGCCCATGCGACGGCATATCCAAATCTCCTGTAAAATATGCAGGAAATCGCTTTTCACATAAAGCTCATTTAAATTCAGTTTCCATGGAAACGGCATTTCTGTCAAGATGGTTCTATAGCTAAAAATGTTTTCCTTGATTGTGTCTCTCTCTGTGCCAAATTTCAGGTTGGTAACAAAAAGTGCACAATTCAGCCGACATTTGGAGCTATGCCGCCGGACTATTATATCTTTACTGATTTGCTCTGTTCTTCATGTTAGAAGCACCAATTTGCCGCATGCTTGTAAGGCGTCGGAAGTGCGAGAAACTTGCATTTTGTCTCAGCTGGTTCAGGCTCGGCCTAGAGGCTGGATTACCTTGCGATCGCCCAAAAACACAGGACACCTAGGCATTTAATGTACTTGCCTGGGTCAATTGATCTGTTAACATTTGAACACTCTCAATAAGTTGACGCAATTGCTGGTGTTGCTGCTGTGCCATATTTATATATGTCCGAGGAGCAAGGCTCTATTCGGAGACGGAGCCTGGACCCAAACCTACAAAATACACTCCGCTGACTAGTTATTCACCGGCTCAGGAAAACTAATGATAATCTCCAATGTATGCTTTTGAGTATTTGTCAAGCTCGTAGACATAAAATGTGTTTAGCTTTCTTTCTTCAACACGTTTCTGCCAGTCAGAGTCTCTAAACTTCTTTAGTTTTCTTTGCCAAGTTTGATTTGCCCTTTCTTCCTTGTGCAAATTAACAGAAACGGTATTTCCATAGATATGCCGCACAGCATTGACCACATATTCCTTGGTAACTATGTACTTCTTAGCAAATGATGTAGTGCTCTGATCGTCCGTAATACAAAGCTTTCCTTCCTTGACTAGCTTCTTTATATTTGCTCTTGGTTGAAAGTCATCTGGGGCAAGTGGTTGGCCACTGTTGTTGCGCACCAGTGTCTGGAATTAAAATATTTTCCATTGCAGGGAAATTTGAAGTCCACTTATCCTTTGAAAGGAGATTGGTCATAAAGACATTTCCCAGTAATGGAAACCAGTACTAGTCTCCCACGGCTAGGGAATTTTCTAATATTACACCCGTTCTCCTGGCCACGAGAAAAGATTTTCGCAAATATGAGAACCGTTAAACAAGAAGTTCCGGTATAAAAGGGGCCTGGACTGGCCATTCTCCTATCCAGTCGTAAATAAAGCATCAAAGGGTAAACAGCTGACAAACAACTCGCGCTTTCTATGACAGTTGCTGGTAAAATGTGCTTCATTTTTGCTGAGAATGTTATGCTAAAACGTTAACAAGTTTAATCTTATTTTGTAAAGGGTATCTTTTGGTTTCATGAGATTTTGAAGCGTATTCAGTTTGCTGGACGCTTGACTCTGCAACATGCCACGAATGCAAGGGTACAAAATTTGCATTTCGCGCCCAAAAGGTGTGAAATGTGGGAGGGGCCATCCCTTTTATAGTGGAACTTCGTGTTTAAAATTTCCTAGCGAGGGGAGATCATTTATGAATACTCTTCCCATGAATGAGTCCTATCCTTGGGTTTTCTCAGGCTAGTACCCAGGAGTTCCCTTCCAGCTTCTCGATTTGGCGCGAAATTTCGTGACGTCACCAAGGGGGAAGACAACCCGTGCCCAGGTCCTTACGTGGCCCTCGCGCTCGCCCGAGAGAGAAGAACGCCTAGAGACTAGACTGGGGTTTTCCCATTTCCCCGTATTATAAAGCATTGCGTTAAAATACACACAAAGAGGCAGATATGCAAGATAAGGTTCTAACATTGGATAAAGATAATTATTGACTTGAAAATGTTAAGGTGGGGGTATACCCGATTTCGAGTGAAATTGTAAGAGGTTTAAGGAAGGGATAGAAGAAAGAAAATTATTTTTGAAACACCAACAGACAGTTGACCCCCACGCAAGAGCACCCCAGGTTGTCAGGGGACTGTTTGGGTGTCCATATACTAATTTTTAACTTCAAATTTTAATTTTAAAATCACATTAAAGTTTTAATATTTTTTATTTCTCCAAATTTTACTAATCCTTTGAGAAAAACTATCTCTTCCCAAACATCCCCAAAATTTACAAAACACCGCTAAGCATAGCTTTGTGAAATGGGCATAGAGTTTCTGGATTACTTTAAACGCGGACGAGATATTCGCACTAAACCAAGTTTAACGGTGGAAAAAAACGGGCTTCAGGTGTACCCCCGCCTTACGTTGGGTGGTGAGAGGGGGAGGGGGGGTTGACATATAATGCTGGTTTAAGTAGGGGGAGGGGGGTATGTAAGTGTATCCATTGCTATAGAGGGGGTTGGGTAATGTGTGAAAGACTTTTCATGTAATTTTGCCAACAACCCCCCCCCCCCCCCCCCCCACCCTCCTCCTACGGGCTAATAAATGAAAGCCCCCTAATGTCCAGACGGAGTTGCCTTTTTCTTCTTCTTTTTTGACAGGTGAGGGGGAGTGGGTGGTCTTGCCGGGTATAAACGAGTTTCGATAGACTCCAATAGACGGCTCAGCGTATGATTTGAAGAATGCGCGTGATCTAAAAGTTGGCCCAACTCCTTTAAATAAACGCCATGCAATGCTTGCAGACGCGATGGCATTTCACAAGGGGTCTGTAATAACTTTCAGGAAATTTGTCAAAAAATTAGCGTAAACAAAAGTAGCTGACAACTTCTGCGTTGAATGACTGTTCGACAAAATTTGGTGGCGTGACATCCAATATACAACAAACAATACAAGGTCAAACGCTATCTTGAAATTACTTATACCGGCCCTTTTGTTTTAAAATATTTCTGTTCACTAAATAAATATAATGTGTCTCTTTCGTTTATACTTTGAGTTAGGCCTTTCTAACTGCCCGGAAGTATTTGGCTTTGAGTTCTACGCGGCGACTCCTTCTTCAGTTTGCTTTTCTTCTGTCGTTTACTCTTGTAGTTAATTTCCAGTACTTTCTCGCGCAACAGACAACAGCTCCCGTCCACTCGCACAATGACATTAAGTGATGACGTCATCGCTAAAAAAATGTTATTTTTGGATGCAATCCGATCCACCGAATAAAAATGCCTTGATGGCTACTATTTCGTTATCTTCCCCGTTGGTGCCGACAGACTGGGCATCGACGGTGGGTGCAGCTTGCGTGTCTGTTGTCACGCATGCAACTTTTAGCGTCTTGTTTTGAACAAAAATGGGGTTGTTTGGAATAAAAGAAGCTCTGCTGTTAGTTATTTTGAAAATAGCATTTGCTACATTGGAAGAAAGCTGCTTGAAGATCGATACATGTTCGTGTAAGCTGACGAATGGTTCGACTGTCCAGTTTAAAGGCGGTGGATGGAGGTTCGATACCGAGGTATGCATTTGCGTGGATTCGTATGGTTACTTGAAAGTCTTGTACTGTGAGCTGAAATGTCGTTTAGTTTTTTTGTGGCCGTTTATGTAAGCACAGGCCCCGAGAACTCGGTGTCTTATTCACGTGAGGAAATCCTAAAGGTGGAAATTTACACTTTTCATTGCATAGTTAATGTACTCTCTATAGGTGAAAGGTTATGATTATCAAAACAACAATCGATATCAAATAGATTTGAGCCGTTTCTAGCATTCTCAAACTTTCACAAATATTTAGACTGTTGCATTTTCCAACTACAGCTTTCTCCTCATCGCCATATTCTTTACTGTACGAGTTGCCAAAGATCAAGTCTAAATTATACACGCACATCCGCAGCAAGCTAAGACTTGATGAGCTTTTTCAAGGCCGAAATGGTAGACAAGAAAAATTATGTGTTGGGTAGCCATCGAGATGTATAAATCGCTGTGGTCTTGGCAGTAGAATTGCATGGCTCCCTACAAACCGCACGTTAGATTAACTATCAAAGAAAGGTATTAAGGGTAGAACTGCATTTTTTCAGTGGAAGGCTTCGTGATAAAACTTTGATATTGCACTTGATTGTTGACTGTTCGCAGCTTGGATCGAGACCAACAATGCAGTTTCAACAATTTATCTCGTAGAAATGTAAACAACACATTCAATAGGAGTACGATTGCATTGATAAAGACGGACTTCTCTTTATGGCGCGCGTGTGCCTAAAGAAAAAAACAAAACAAAATAGAAATACAACCATTCTGAAAGCCCCGTGATTCAAAGGACAATTAAGGTCACTTGACTAACTGATACCGCACTGATGGTTTCGAACTGTGTATGATGTGGGAAGTTGTTTGCAAAAAAATGAAGCGCAGAATTCACCCACCAAGCAATCAATTTACCTATACTAGGCTGAATCAGTTTCTGGGTTTTATGAATGAGTTAGGGATCGGCGTACCGGATCGCTGTTTCCCTCGTTTTCCGTTCGTTTCGCGTGCTAAGCTAGAACACATAACGGCGCTAAACTTTGCAAGCCCCGCGTGGCCAACCAACACATCTTGCGTTCTATTAAGAAATTACACGGTGTATTCTTCGTTGTGAAAGGATATGAGATTAATTCATAATAAATCTCGTGATTTTCGTCGACTCTTTTGCTATTTTTCGTCATTTTCGTAATTTCGTCGTTCTCGTCAGGACCTTCCCTGAAATTCTCGAATAAACCAGTTTTGCGATTTTCGTCGACCCTCTTGCGTTTTCTCGTAATTTTTACAATATAGCTAGCGATTTTTCGTCATTTCGTTAATTTAGTCGTTTTAGTCTGGGACTTCCTTGGACCCCTCGAATAAATTTCTCCATTTTCGTCGACCCTCTTGCAATTTTTCGCATTTTCGCAACATGGCAATATTTCGTAGCTTTTCAAACAATCGAAAAAAAAATACAATTTTCGTAAGTGCGTTTTATCCCGGACATTACTCACATTCAAGCAAAATTTTATTCTGTTTGTTTGTACCTCTAGCTTTACTGGGATACCCGGACGTTTAGCGCACACGTTTGACTGGAACCCGTGTACACCTTTCAGTAATAATGGATGTCATGATGTGATGGTGAGTTTAAGAGAATCATATACGGGTGTGGATGTGAGCTAAGGGGTGGGTCTCCCATTTCAAGCAGTTTGGCTGCATTATTTGAATGGTCACTTTTCCTAAATCTCTGTTAGGACTTGCCACAACAATGTTGGCTGCCGAATCTATTTTGCCAATTTCTTTGATTGTAATTTGACAAATATATTTTTTAACATATTGTTACTGTTTAGAGACATTTCGTGATAGGTACATGACATGCTGTAAGTTAGATCTCGGGTTTTTAAAGTCTTAAATCTATTTTCGATCTTATAGGTCATGTAGTGTAATCGCCATGGTTATGATAGCCCTGAAATTAGTTTGAACCTTAACTTCGCTTGTTTTAATAGAATGAACAGTTTTTCAGTGAAGGAGTGTACTCAACAAATCTAGCTACGTAATAGTGAGTGTAAATTAATTTTCCGCATCCCATTGTCTTCAGCTTTGACGTCGTGATTTTCGAGGTATTCCCACTTAGTACCCCCAGAGGACATTTTGTAGGGGAACATGTTTTGCTTTCCGGGAAGGGCATTGGCATTAACTCTGACCAAATTCATTGAAAATTACATAAATTGTCCCGGGTGGTAATACAGATCATAGTAAATAGGCAAATTTGATATTCCAGCATTACTGGTTGAAGTTTCTTTGCTTTGTTTGTCCCAGCACATTGCTTGCTCACCTACAAGTTAGTTATATAGGGAGCTTTAGGCCCCGTCCACACTAATCCGGATAAATTTGAAAACGCATCCTTTTTCCTCCCGATTGGCCAACCGTCCACACTGAAACGGCGTTTTCGGTCACCGAAAACGGAGCTTTTCCAAACGGTCTCCAGAGAAGAGAAATTTGAAAACTCCATTCCACTCCACCGGTCTACCATTTGTTTAAGTTAACAAGCTTAGTTGGTGTAAATCAGATACACGTATATTAAATATGCTCAATTTGTATCAGGTTTGTCAAATTGCTGGTGTTGAGGTCTTCCCTGCTGGATCAAAAAACACCAGTTTTGATGTGGACAGTGTTGGCAATGTTGTTATATCATATGGAGCCATAACGGACCCTGGTGACTATACAAGGTATCTTACGTCAGTTCTTTAAGACTCGCTACTTACCGTGGAGGCTCGACTCTGTTAAGCCTTCCCACAGGGGCAGGGAGGGGGGGGGAGTATTTCATTTTAAGACCTTTGGGGACGAGTGGGAGGAGTAGGGCTTTTCATAAAACAAATGAAGTGGAGGTGCTGTTTGGTAACACAGTTTCAGGAAATAGTGTGTTATTCAGCCCTGGGTATTGTTATTCATGACATTGTTAATGCCCGATTCCCTCTATAGCGCGAGCCTGCAGGGATTCACGGTAGTTGTATTCATCGTTGCTAAGTCTCGTGCATGGTTTGATGAATACATCTGATTCCCTGCAGGCGCGCGCCATAGAGAGAATCGGGCATTGCGGCATGTAGACAGATTACGGTAAATCACTCTGGCCTAAGACAAGACCAAACCAGGCTCAGTAGATCGTCAGGTAGATCGCAGAGACTTCAAATCGTTTACCTTGCAGGGCGGGTCTTCGGGGTGCAGACCGCTCGCTGTCGCCGACTAGAGTAGACTGTACAAATGGATTTAAAGCACGTGTTTGTCATTTACATAGCTATTTGCATATCATTAATTCATTCCCAGCGCATTTATTACTAATTCAAGTTGACTTTAAATAGCAAAAGCGTAAAGTTACCTTGTTTCCTTAAGCCTGTTGTAGGGCCGAGAGTCTGGAACAGGCAGCGCTATGGGTCCAGAGCCCTATATTGCCCGGATTTTTTAAGCTTTGAACCATGGAGCCCTTGATCCCTTTGGGGTCCTGACATCAGCATCACATGTGGGTCTATCGTATCTGATCGTATTATTTACACAGGATGTCAAGAATAACATTGAAGTGCGATCCAAGTCAGCCTGGAAAAGGAATCATACCAAGCTTCACAGAGTCACGTCCATCCGCAACAGCTTCCTCATACGTAAATACCTAGTAAAAAATTTTATTAAAATAATAGACCATGTTTGCATTCTCGTATTGGACTTCAACTAGCGTACAATTGTGGCTAAAATAACGCGGGAAATATTTTCATATGTAAATCCTCACATGAAGCTCTTTTAATTGCCCCCCCCCCCCCCCCCCTCCCCTCACCCGCATTAGCCTCCATTGGACGCGAGGCCTAGTCCAATACCGAGAATACGAATACAGTCTATTGGTGGCCTGCGTTGGAAACTCTCTTAAGGACGTTCGCGCGAAAATTTTCTAGTCGATAGATTTTTCTAAAATTTTTACTGAGGACGGATAATGAGTTACTTGTGTCAGAAATGCAAAAAAAAGTGGGGGTCACCAACTTCGTTTCAGAGATAAAGTCTGTAGAAAACTACCCTGATTTTGAAAAATTGGCGCACGTAATTTCGCACGGCTTTCAAGGTTTGTAGTTTAAATTATCGATGATGAGAAAACGGAGGCAAACGATCTTTGTGATATTTTGAAGAAGTGCGTCTGTTGCGTAAATAATTTAAAGTGTTGCCATCTTTTATGCAAAACTTAGCCCTGGAAGAGGCATTTGAACCCGTCGTACGGCACAACGAAAAGATCAAAAACCGGAATTCGAACGTGCGTGGGGCAAAAAAAATCAACCTTTTAATCGATAAATTTTTTTTCATTTTCTCACAAAACGTAGATAATCGTTAACAAAAGTGATCTGTTAAGAAAAAAGTAGGGGTCACCGACCATTTAAGCGAGCAAACTGCAAGCGAAGTTATCGCAACGGCTACTCACCCTATATGTAGTTGGAAAGTTTCCTCAGCGCCCGCGCTCGATGCATGACGTGGCGTAGCGGTACGTCAGGAATTACGTGCGCAGTAAGGATGCGCAAAAACAATTAGCGCGAACGTCCTTAAGTTAATTCCCTTGGGACAAAAAACAGTGCCCACCTTTTTGGCTGATACAGTTCTAGTGGGTTGTCTGTCTGTGGACCTTGACTAAGTGGCCGGGTGAGGGGGCCTCCTTATTGAAGAAAATGGCGGTGCTCTGGGTGTGGCTCGAGATTTTTGACACCTAAATTTACCATTGTACTTGCCAAGGCGTTGGTCTTTAAAATTTAGTCGGCACTGAGGTCGGTTAACCATATTCGTTTGCTAACAGTGTGCACACATATAATAGAAGTTAAAAAAAAAGGTCGACCATGTGAATAAAAGTTGCCATGTGAATCGAGACTTGAAATCTTTGCATTCTAAAACATCCACATTCTTCCAGGAACAACCAAACCCTTTCCCAATCCGTCAGTAATAGTATGATTGTAGTCAGGGAATTACCTAATTTGTCAGTGGTTTGATGCTGACTATTTTTTTAAAGATTTTTAAGAAGTTCCAGCTCGTACTAGTGGCGGATCCAGACCTTCAGCTATGGGGGAGGCACTTCTGAAGGCTTGACTATGAATGTTGAATTCTGCGAAGATATTTCCGGCAGTGAACAGAAAATGAAAATGCGCTATTTCTTAAAAAATATGGGAGGGAGGCCCCCCTCCCCCCTGGATCCACCACTGACTGTACTTAGACCTTCATCAGGGTTGAAATAATGAAGGGCAGCACGTTAGAAGCGCACGCTGAAAAGGTCATGTGTAAAGTTTCAAAAGGAACGTGGCGCGAGAGACGTACCAGGATTTTTAACACCTTTGTACTTGGGGGTTGGGTTGAGTAATTATTTTGATCCTGAATCTGGGGTAAATTAGTAACTTTTGAGCCATAAGACAAGAGTTCATTCGGCTTATATGTTTACAGTCACTACTTACACCACTTACCAGTTACGTATAATTTATAACAGCCTCTTTATTGGAACACTAATTTCCTATATATTTCTCTTTCAGAGTGCAACATTTACATCAAAATACGCCTGTGCAACTGGAGGTGACAGTTTCGAAACGGTGTAATAGTAGTCCTGAATTTTACGCGAATGCTTCAGTTCCAGCCATCATTTTACAACGTTGTTCCGCATTCACACATTGTTTTTAGTCCAATAAATATACCCTGGTGTTTGAATGTGTTTAAAAGATTAATGAAGATTCGTTGCTTATAGTTATAGTTGGAATGGGACTGACATTTTGTTTGCTCGTATAATAGATTACTCGATAATATATTCAATGCATACAGTGCTAGGTACAAGAATGTCTCGGATACGCAAAGTAAATTCCAGTTTATCAACAGGCTCATAGAATGTATCGTAGATAAAGAATTTTGGCATAAATGAATATACTTAAAAAAAAAAAAAAAAAAAAAGATTGGAATAAATTTACAACGAAGACGGTTTTTTCTTTCTTTCCAACTGAGTAAGGTGGTCATATTTCGGTTCGCTTGTTATCTTTTGGAACTACATAATTTTATCCTGATATCTACTTCACACCTAAACAGCAGTCTTACAGAATTCGATTAATTAGTTTATTCACAAAGCAAGACTTTCTTTGAACTTTTCCGCACAACGAATCTTCGTTGCCTCGAGCATGAGGTTTCGCCATTTTGAAAAGAGACACTAAGCTAGCACAACCTGGCTTTGTCATGGCTTTCCCTCGACGTCACAAGTTGAAACGAATTCTCATTTGATATTCGGCCAACATATTTTCGAATCCAGGTTATTGTACATTAGTGCATAAATATATTTGCCTTGATTTAACAAAACGAACTCACTGGGATACGAGGCTTAAAGTTGTTTTCCCTCAGTCAGACGACTAATCTGTGGCGGTTCCAGGGGAGGGGGCCCGGGCCCCCACATGTTTTTTCTTCGGAAACAGCGCATTTTCTTTGAAGTGCCGGAACTATCTTCGCAAAATTCAACATTCATATTCAAGCCTTTAAAGAGGGTCGTACAGGGGTATTCTCGTGACGCGCGATTAGCTGATTTTATTTTCCGTGAAACGTGAATTCAATAAATTTATTCTTCGTGACCCGTGACCAGAAGGTTTTGCGTGACACGTGAAGAGCTTGAATTAATAACCGACATTCGTGATTTCACCACTTTATTGACTTTATTTTGCGTGATTTTTGAGACGCGAGACCTCAAATGTGATCTCCGTATAATTATCGTAACGTCAAACACTCGTTGTAGAGTAAGAACAGCATAAAAGAGTATGTTTCTTTCTTATTTTCGTAATTTCTTAATCAATTTTGATTTCTTCAAACACTATTTGTAGCGTAAGAACAGGATAAAAGAGTACTTATTTTCGTGATTCGGGAAATGAAATTTCAATATCCGTGATCCGTGATTCGTTATTTTTTTCGTCCGTGAATCGTGCCAGAGACCCCCCCCCCCCCCCCCCCCCTCCCCATGTACGACCCTCTTTAAAAGCGGCCCCCTCCTTAGCTCAAGGTCTGGATCCGCCACTGGACTTTCCTTTTGGAATATTTAGTACCAAACCAAACGAGTTGCAATACAAATAGACTCTGCTGTTTAGAGCTTGTTCTTGCTTTTATTACGAATACAAATACAACATTGAGTACAAGTACGACTTTTCAAACCTAATGCTTACGCTTTCGATTATCACATTACACACCAATCTCGTACCAATAGTCTCCTATTCTACTGGTCAGCAGCAGGGCGGCGTGAGGGCTCTGGGAACGCAACTGGTTTGAAATTCGATATCGTACTCGCACTCCAATCGGAAGGTCCCTGTTATTGACAGCTGACTCGACTGTCTACGCTGTGATGAGAGACGAGAAGGCTGTCCACTAGTTCCCCCTCCCCCCACGCTATCCCCTTTCCCTCCCCGACTGAGGTAAAAAATAAGAATGGTACATTGTAGAATGAATTTGGTATGACCGGGAATTTCCCGTTTTCAGCGAACCGTGAAAACAGTTTACTTTCGATTTTGCCGTACATCAGGACCTGAACAATCGATGAAATCGATAATCGATGGCAATCGATAACAATCGAGGACAATCGATATCAATTAATCGATTGATATTGATAATCGATGAACAATCGATCACGAAAATTTGTGTGATTATTGATTGTCATCGATTATCAATATTAATCGATAATCGATGGGAATCGATCAATTAACTACATCGATTATCATCGATTATCAATATCAATCGATAATCGATGGGAATCGATCAATTAACATAATAGATTGTTTTCAATATGCAATATCAATCGATTACCTATTCAGTCAAACATTCAATTGTCAATTTCATCAAGTACTAATAAAGTTACACATTTTGATATGATTGCTTTTTATTTGAGTAAAAACTAGCGAGTAGCAATGGGTAAACTTGTTTATTCACCCACACGTTTCGTGGGAGTTTAAAATTCATAGAAACGTACTATGGATTTGTGTGTAAGAAAAACAAGCCCCAGCTGGCAAATTAGGCCTGTTACGCCTGGGGCGAATAAAATCGTCGCCCGAGTAACGTGACGCCCACAGACATTGCATTCTGCGGATGTCGCATGAGGGTACGATCTACGGCGCTGGGTCACGTTTCACCGAGGTAAAACGTAAAAAATAAGAAAACTACTTCAAAGATAAGGTTTTCATTTTCACTGTTCAAAGTTTGATACTTAACAAGTATTCTCCTGGTTTACTAAATTTTTTGGAACTTTACTAAAAAAGTTCTAAGCGTTTGAAAACGGCGAAATGCCGACTGTCGGCGCCATTGTCAAAGCAATTTTGATCGGGTGCAGAGCATTTTAAAAGTAAAGAATCTCGTTTGAGAGAACTGAAAATATATTTACCCTCGGCAGCTATTTCACATATCCTTACTGATGCTTCCACGTTAACGTGAATGATTTTTCTCGAAATAAGAAAACAAAAACATCCTCAGACGTTTGACCGCGGTGAAGGGTCACGTACGCTTAAGTGCGGACAAACTTGACTCCTCTGTGCCCTGCGCCCAGCTGCAGGTCAGTTGAATCTCGATGCTAAATCGATCATATTTGTCCTACTGACAATGAGATATGTTAATTGTCTTTATTTGTGCTGTTTTTCACAGAGCCACATCGATGAACAATTCTCAAACTTTGCTACTGAGGTTTAAAAATAACATACGATCTGCGTACACTCCCGCGATACCTGAAGAAACGGAGACATCAAAATAGTGCCAATCGATGGCAATCGATGAAGTTCGTGACCACCTAAGTGTGATTATCGATTGATTATCGATTGGCCGATGCCAATCGATGCTAATCAACAGTAATTAATCGATTGTCATCGATTGATCGATTGATTTTCTGATCATCGATTTTCATCGATTGTTCAGGTCCTGCGTACATTTGCATCGAGACTTGTTCATGAATATTAATCCGTGGTATTTTTTGGCCGGTTTCTAAGTCTTGGCTAACACGCTTGAAGCAAGAATATCAAAGAGGGATATTGCGAACATCTAAAGAAAATATTATGAGCAATGTTGAAAGCCGAAGGTTCAATTACTAAAGTACTGAAATCATGGAATAACAATGAAGGGTATTAACCTTACGTCATATATATTGAAAAGGTTAATTTAGTGTGGCCGGGAATTTCCCGTCCTAGCGAACCGAGAATACAGTTATACTTTCGCTTTTGCCCTACATAGCCTTTGCATAATAATCTGTACTCGAGCAGGAGTTTTCATCCGTGGTATACCTTGTGAGTTTCTTTGAAATTTCAAATCAACTATTACTGTAAAAGTTTGGCATCACCCATGAATTCGTTAGAAAACGCTTTCTACGGCTTGATTGCCCTTTTGGCATTGCTTGTTTTGGTGGGCGGAAATAGGAACTCCGACACATCTTTTAACAGTGCAGTGATGATATATAAACAGCATTCCTCGGAGAATGTTCAAGGATGCTATCATCAAAACGATAGCCTCGCTTTGTGCTTCAACATACAAGCTACGTTCATAGAATTGAACAGCGGTGACAACAGTACGCTTGTCCGTTTCCGCGAGCTCCCGCATGATATGTTTATCTTTCAAATACTGAACGACGCTTTTATCGGGTAAGTCTAAATAATATTGTTGTTATTTGGTGCTTGAAATTATTGTAAATAAGGAATGAGGAACATTCCTCGGTGTTTTGCAGCCGGTCTTTGAAAAATGATGTGCGACAAATGCACAATTATAAGCTGAATTCCGCTGTGGAGGTATATCTATATGACAAAATTCGATCTCAGTAGTTGAAGTAAAATCATCGAAATCATGAATGTATCAATCCAAAGATGAATGGGCAACAAGCCGAATCTGAAAATAGCGATAACACAAAAAGTCGGAACTCAAAAAAGGCAAAACGCAAAGAGGCATCACGCAAAGAAGCGTAACGCAAATGGTCATAACGCAAATAGGCATCAAACAAGGAAGTATTAGGCAAAAAGGCATAGCGCAAATGGGTATAATCGCGGGATCGCTGTGAGCTCTCGTTCCCATAGCTCTCAGTTTTGGGATAAACATGAAAATCCAACCGGTTAGTCAACTCATCTGGCTACCCGACTGTCCATTTATAAAACATTTATGAGTAAAGTAACATACAGAACATTCTGTTTTTGTGTAAATCGACAGTTACAGAACCTCCAAAGTTCCTATGCATCTTCAAGATCTGCCAATAAAACACAGCGTCTTTCATAATCAAGACTGGAAGAGGATGTACGACTCAGAACACAATCCTGACGTGGCAACTCGAGACGCATTTGCTGCAAAATACAATTCAGCACTGACGCGACTTCGAAACACCAGAGAAATCACGCTGTTGCACCCCCTGTCCACTGCCTTGAAAGAAGACGCAAGCAATCACGTGATTACGATGCGATTTCACGTGCTTTCCATGACATTACTACCAGCAGAAGACCATAGAGAAACTGCTGTGCCAAAAAGTCGTTGGAGCAAGAGAGTTTTCGGTTACACCGCAGACGAGAAAAACGGTGGCTCGATGGATTTGAAAGGAGCTGGAAGCAATTCTATGTGAAAGAAAAGAACTACTTCTCGAAGCAAGCGAAGCGATTACTGTCGCGACTTAAGGTTTAATCCTAACAATGATGAATGCTTAGGAATGTGTGGACCCGGATGCTCGTGTTGGTCCTTTGTTTGTGGAAACTGCTGTTATAATCAGCTATGCTATGAACACGATAAGTGTTGTCGACACGAGTTTTTTTCACTGAGTTGCCTACTTCCTTTTATTTACTACTTCAGTTGTGAAAATGGGTTTGGCGGCTATCCCAGCTGTTTAGCCTAACAGAGCCCTTGCATTTGATGGTGCAACTTCAAGGCTACGACACAAATTGTTTCGTGCGAATCAAATCTACAACTTGCTTAGGATTGCGACATGAGAAATGTCGTAGGGTTTTGAGACATATTTACCGTAAAAAAAAAAAATCAGAACCATGATGGTGGTTTGGTTTTGTGACCTTAACTAGCATTAGACTTTTATGATTCTATTTCCCCGTTAAAGGAGCTGCGTCACGGGGATTTTGCAGATTTTTGGTCTAAACTATTCTCAAATTAGTGTTAGGCAACTTAGCCGATGAAAAACATTATCTTTGAATCTTTGAACATCTAAAGGAAGATAAAACCTTAATTTGTGGAGAGAAATCAAACCATGACTACAAATATCGTTTTTTTTTTTTTTGGACTTATAGAAACAACTTGAAAAGTTTAGCCTTACTTTTTCAAGTTGTAATCCATTTCCATCCAAGCCATCCGCAGCCAAAGATACTTGTTAACAGTTTCAGTGCTCTAATAGAGCAATTGTTAATAAAAATGGACCATTATTTTTAGGTTTCCGACGACACAAATGTATATTTTAGCTGTTCAAAAATCTGTTAAAATCCGTGACAAAGCCCCTTTAAGCTTCTTTATCTTTTTTTTGTAGAATGAATTTGGTATGACCGGGAATTTCCCGTTTTCAGCGAACCCGTGAAAACAGTTTACTTTCGATTTTGCCGTGCATTTGCATCGAGACTTGTTAATCCGCAGTATTTTTTGCCGGTTTCTAAGTCTTGGCTAGCATGTTTGAAGCAAGAATATCAAAGAGGGATATTGCGAACATGAAAGAAAATATTATGAGCAATGTTGAAAGCCGAAGGTTCAATTACTAAAGTACTGAAATCATGGAATAACAATGAAGGGTTTTAACTTTACGTCATATATATTGTAAGGTTAATTTAGTATGGCCGGGAATTTCCCGTCCTTCAGAACCGAGAATACAGTTTACTTTCGCTTTTGCCCTGCATAGCCTTTCGATAATAATCTGTGCTCGAGCAGCAGTTTCCATCCGTGGTATATCTTGGGAATTTCTTTTAAATTTCAAATCAACTATTACTGTAAAAGTTTGACATCATCCATGAATTCATAATAAAAATTTGGTTGTATCTGATCTTAAAATCGGTAAAAAACGTATAAAACTGAATTTTCGGTAACTCTCTGTTACCTTCATCAGAGTTAAAAATTTGGTTCAGTTTCTTGCATAATAAGTTTTTTTTTATACACCGCCGGTCTCTAGGGATGTTCCCAATGTTAAATAAACTTGCGGGAATTGCACATGCTCATTCACACAGTTAATGTCCTGGATGGAATGTAGCGCTTCTAGGAATAGGCGTTGTTTCCTATTGTTGACATTTCTTTCTAAAATTTCTACATAATCCGGATGAATGTCATGGTCTGTTGTTTCCGCGTGAAATCTTATTGCCCTTTCGTTATTAGATCTTGTGCCAGGCTTGTGCTCTGCGCCGCGCGAATTCCACGATCTTTTGCTCTCTCCCACATAGGCAAAATCACATGTTTTGCATTTGACTTTGTACACAATTCCCTTGATCTGATTTGTGGCGGGGCAGTCTTTTGGTTTCTTAAAGATACTGCCCAATGTTTTAACAGGCTTGAAAGTGGTTCTTACGTTTTCTCTGCTAAGCACACGTCGAACTCTCTCGGAAACACCTTTTATGTAAGGGATTGAAGCGTAACCCCTTGGACTCTCTTGACTTCCTTGGTTTTCTGGCTGTATGGTTTCTTGAGCCGGAACAAGGCAACGATCGATGAAACTTTGGGGGTATCCGTTGACTTTAAGGTCACCGATTACTTGTTGTTTTTCGCTCTGTTTCCGCTCAGAGGTCGAGGGAAGATATTTGGCACGGTCCATTAGTGTCTTTACTACAGCTCGTTTGCTTTGCGCGGGACTATGCGACTCGAAGGCGAGATATTTGTTTGTGTGCGTGGGTTTCCTGTACACGCCCACTTCCACTTGACCACTCGCAGATACCGTGTTACTTGTATCAAGGAAAGCTATGGTTTGGCCTTCCGCGCCTGTAGTTGGCATTTCTATCGTGAATTGGATATGAGGGTTTATGGAATTCAGATGGCTGTGAAAAACTGATGCTTTCACTCTTTAGGCACGCATTAGAGTCGTCAACGTAGCGGCGCCACCAGCGCGGTTTTACTGGTGCAGAGGCTAAGGCCTTTTCCTCAATTTCTTCCATGACTAATTCGGCGATCACTGCGCTGACAGGCGATCCCATCGCACAGCCAAAAACTTGGTGGTACTGAGTTCCTTCAGATGAGAAATAGCTGTTGTTAAGTACGAAGGAGAGTAGATCGAGAACTTGAGCTTGTGTCAAGCTTGTAAGGGCTTTCCATTCAGTTGTCTCACCAAGTTTGCGTTGAACAATATCTATCGCCAAATCTACTGGGATTGAAGTGAAGAGAGATACAACATCGAAGGACACAATTTGTTCGTCCTCGGCTACTACTTGGCTGCTTATAAAGTTTGTAAATTCTTTAGCGTTCTTGACAGGGAAGTCACTTTCGCTCTGGAGGGATTTTAAAATGGACGCCAAATACTTGGAAAGCTGGTGTGTCGGACTGCCAATACAGCTGTTAATTGGTCTTAACGGAACTTGAGGCGTTGCTTCTTTTGGCAGAGTAAAGTGATCTTCTTTGGGCTCCAGCTTTACCTTGTGTATCTTGGGGAGTCCGTAAAAGGCTGCTGGTGTAGACTCGGATGGTCTGAGTCTCCAGTACTCTGATTCTGTCAAATTGCCCTGCTTTTTGAGATCCAGAAGCTTCTTCTGAAGGGTTGACTCTGTTCTTGAGGTTGGATTTCGCCTTTTATCCGTGATCGGTTGGTATGCATCCCTGTCTTGAAGCATTGCACGAATTTGGTTGTCATAATCCGTCTTGTTCATAACAACAGTACAGTTTCCTTTGTCGGCTTTTATAACCAAAACGCTCTCATCCTCTTTAAGAGCCTTGCAAGCATCTCGTTCTTCCCTTGTTAAATTTTGTTGTCTCGGGGGGTGTGCTTGTTTTAGAGTGCTACAGATTTCACTTCGGATGATATTCTGACGTTGTTGTGGCAGGCCATCGATAGCTGATTCGACCGAAGCGAGAATTTCTTTTGTTGGTACACTACTCGGCGTAATGGCGAAATTAAGCCCTTTTCGAAGGAGTGATATTTCATTCTTGTCCAGTTCTCTGTTGGAAATGTTTACAACCCACTTTTTCTTAATTGCCTCTTCCTTTCGGTTTGACGGATTTGCTAGTTTCTTTGGATGTCTCCTCTCAACGTCCGCTTTAACGTGTTTGCAACGTTGCGCAACGACTTGAGTTAGAGTGTCGTAGAGCGTTTTCTCGATGCGATCTTCGATCTTCTGCCGAAGTGATTCCTGAGCTTTGTCCAGAACTATAAGTTTGTGATGACACTGGCTTATGAGCAGACGTAGGTATTTCCAGCCGGTCTTGCGGGCTGTGTCCCAAGCTTTTGGATTGTTTATCGGTGGCTTTGATAACAGAAAACATGGCAGGGAATCCCTTTCTTTGCTCTTATGTAGGTATTGCAGATGTTGTTTGTGGCGGACTTGTGCAAGTGAATTCTGTTCCAATTTTCTTGCTAGAAGTTGCGTTTTAACGCCGTATCTCGCCTTCGAGTCGCATAGTCCCGCGCAAAGCAAACGAGCTGTAGTAAAGACACTAATGGACCGTGCCAAATATCTTCCCTCGACCTCTGAGCGGAAACAGAGCGAAAAACAACAAGTAATCGGTGACCTTAAAGTCAACGGATACCCCCAAAGTTTCATCGATCGTTGCCTTGTTCCGGCTCAAGAAACCATACAGCCAGAAAACCAAGAAAGTCAAGAGAGTCCAAGGGGTTACGCTTCAATCCCTTACATAAAAGGTGTTTCCGAGAGAGTTCGACGTGTGCTTAGCAGAGGAAACGTAAGAACCACTTTCAAGCCTGTTAAAACATTGGGCAGTATCTTTAAGAAGCCAAAAGACCGCCCCGCCACAAATCAGATCAAGGGAATTGTGTACAAAGTCAAATGCAAAACATGTGATTTTGCCTATGTGGGAGAGAGCAAAAAGATCGTGGAATTCGCGCGGTGCAGAGCACAAGCCTGGCACAAGATCTAATAACGAAAGCGCAATAAGATTTCACGCGGAAACAACAGACCATGACATTCATCCGGATTATGTAGAAATTTTAGAAAGAAATGTCAACAATAGGAAACAACGCCTATTCCTAGAAGCGCTACATTCCATCCAGGACATTAACTGTGTGAATGAGCATGTGCAATTCCCGCAAGTTTATTTAACATTGGGGACATCCCTAGAGACCGGCGGTGTATAAAAAAAAAAAACTTATTATGCAAGAAACTGAACCAAATTTTTAACTCTGATGAAGGTAACAGAGAGTTACCGAAAATTCAGTTTTATACGTTTTTTACCGATTTTAAGATCAGATACAACCAAATTTTTATTATGTCAAACACTGATCGCCCTAATAGCATCCATGAATTCGTTAGCTGACGCTTTCTACGGCTTGATTGCCGTTGCTTGTTTTGGTGGGCGGAAGCAGGAACTCCGACACATCTTTTAACAGTGCAGTGATGATATATAAACAGCATTCCTCGGAGAATGTTCAAGGATGCTATCATCAAAACGATAGCCTCGCTTTGTGCTTCAACATACAAGCTACGTTCATAGAATTGAACAGCGGTGACAACAGTACGCTTGTCCGTTTCCGCGAGCTCCCGCATGATATGTTTATCTTTCAAATACTGAACGACGCTTTTATCGGGTAAGTCTAAATAATATTGTTGTTATTTGGTGCTTGAAATTGTTGTAAATAAGGAATGAGGAACATTCCTCGGTGTTTTGCAGCCGGTCTTTGAAAAACGATGTGCGACAAATGCACAAATACAGGCTGTATTCCGCTGTGGAGGTATATCTTATATGACAAAATTCAATACTCAGCAGTTGAAATAAAATCATCGAAATCATGAATGTATGAATCCAACGATGAATGGGTAACAAGCCGAATCTGAAAATAGCGATAACGCAAAAAGTCGGAACTCAAAAAAGGCAAAACGCAAAGAGGCATCACGCAAATAGGCATCACGCAAAGATGCGTAACGCAAATGGTCATCACGCAAATAGGCATCACACAAAGAAGCATTAGGCAAAAAGGCATATCGCAAATGGGTATAATCGCGGGATCGCTGCGAGCTCTCGTTCCCAGAGCTCTCAGTTTTGGGATAAACATGAAAATCCAACCGGTTAGTCAAGTCATCTGGCTACACAACTGTCCATTTATAAAACATTTATGAGTAAAGTAACATACAGAACATTCTGTTTTTGTGTACATTGACAGTTACAGAACCTCTCAAGTTCCTATGCATCTCAAAGATCTGCCAAGAAAACACAGCGTCTTTCATGATCAAGACTGGAAAAGGATGTACGACTCAGAACACAATCCTGACATGGCTACGCAAGACGCATTTGCTGCAAAATACAATTCAGCACTGACGCGGCTACGAAACACCAGAGAGATTACACTGTTGCACGTCCTGTCTACTGCCTTGAAAGACGACGCAAGCAATCACGTGATTACGATGCGATTTCACGTACTTTCCATGACATTGCTACCAGCAGAAGACCATAGAGAAACCGCTGTGCCAAAAAGTCGCTGGAGCAAGAGAGTTTTCGGTCACACCGCAGACAAGAAAAAAGGTGGTTCGATGGAATTGAAAGGCGCTCGAAGCATTTCTACGCGAAAGAAAAGAAACATTTCTCAAAGCAAACGAAGCGATTACTGTCGCGACTTAAGGTTTAATCCTAACAATGATGAATGCTTAGGAATGTGTGGACCCGGATGTTCGTGTTGGTCCTTTGTTTGTGGAAACTGCTGTTATAATCAGCTATGCTATGAACACGATAAGTTTTGTCGACACGAGATGTTTTCACTGAGTTGCCTACTTCCTTTTATTTACTACTTCAGTTGTGAAAATGGGTTTGGCGGTTACCCCAGCTGCTTAACCTAACAGAGCCGTTGCTTTTGATGCTGTAACTTCGTCGCATGCGACAAGGCTACAATATAATTTGTTTCGTGCAAATCGAATCTACAACTTAAGATTGCGACATGAGAAAAGTCGTAGGGTTTTGAGACATGCTTACTGAAACAAAAAATCAGAACCGTGACCGTGATGGTGGTTTAGACTTTTATCGTGTAAATTGGTCGTTAAAGGGCATGTATTAATGTATTCCCGGCCCTTGCCTAGCTAGGGTAACCCTTTTTGCGTCTTCTGACGTACGGGTTCTCAATTAGGAGTGCCCTTTTTCGGTAGATTCAAACTAATGTAATAATGTTGACTTCAATTATTAATAAACCAAAGTTGGTTTCTGGATCATTAGCAACGGAATGAAATAGGTAAACTACAGACTCAATCTTTATCTTCCATATTTTTTTTTTTTCAGTGTCTCGTATTTTAGATTTTGGCTGATTTTAACGCGATCTCTGGATTTACTCAACCAGTGAGACTTTCAATTATGTGCTTTCAATAATAGGGGATAGCAAACGGTTTATTCATGACTCGTGATAAGGGCAAAAGTTAGACCGTAGCGTTTGAAAATAGCGAGAAAAGAAGACCGTGACGCGTGAAAATAGCGCGAAAACAAGCGGGATTCGTGGATTTTTTTTGTGTTTCAATTATACGTGACACGTGAATTTGGTAAAAAGTTGTGCGTGAAACAGGATCACTACCCGCACCGGGGAATGGGCAAGAGGTCTGTGCTAGACCTTACTAATGCTTTGAGAAAAACTATCTCTTCCCAAACATCCCCAAAAAATCACCAAAAAATTTACAAAACACCGCTAAGCATAGCTTTGTGAAATGAGCATAGAGTTTCTGGATTACTTGAAACGCGGACGAGATATTCGCACTAAACCAAGTTGAGCGGTCGAAAAGCAGGCCTCAGGTGTACCCCCGCCTTACGTTGGGTGGTTGTAATATGTATGAGGGAGAGAGGTGAGAGGGGGGGGGGGGGGGGGGTTGACATATAATGCTGGTTTAAGTAGGGGGAGGGGGTATGTAATTGTATCCATTGCTATAGGGGTGGGTTGGGTAAGGTGTGAAAGACTTTCCATGTAATGTTGGGCTAATAAATGAAAGCCCCCTAATGTCCAGACGGAGTTGCCTTTTTCTTCTTTTTTGACAGGTGAGGGGGGTGGGTGGTCTTGCCGGGTATAGACGGCTCAGCGTATGATTTGAATAATGCGCGTGATCTAAAAGTTGGCCCAACTCCTTTAAATAAACGGCATGCAATGCATGCAGACGCAATGACAAGGGGTCAGGAAATTTGTCAAAAAATTAACGTAAACAAAAGTAGCTGACAACTTCTGTGTTGAATGATAGTTCGACAAAATTTTGTAGCGTGACGTCCGATATACGACAAAGGATACAAGGTCAAACGCTGTCTTGAAATTACTTATACCGGCCCTTTTGTTTTAAAATATTTCTGTTTGCTAAATAAATATAATGTGTCTCTTTCGTTTGTTCTTTGAAATACGCCTTTCTAACTGCCCGGAAGTATTTGGCTTTGAATTCTACCCGGCGATTCCTTGTTCAGTTTAACTTGTTGCTTTTATGCTGTCTTTTACTCTTGTGGTTTTTTTCCAGTACTTTCTCGGGCAACAGACAAGAGATCCCGTCCACTCGCACGATGACATTAAGTGATGACGTCATCGGATGCAATCGGATGCAATCCGATCAACCGAACAAAATTGTCTTGATGGCTATTTCGTGATCTTAATTCCCTGTTGGAGTCGACAGACTGGGTGTCGGCGATTGGTGCATCTTCCGTGTCTGTTGTCACGCAAGCAAATTTAAGTGTCTTGTTTTGAACAAAAATGGCGTTGTTTGGAGTAAAAGGAGCTCTGCTGTTAGTTATTTTGAAAATAGCATTTGCTACATCGCAAGAAAGCTGCTTGAAGTTTGATACATGTTCGTGTGTGCTGAGGAATGGTTCGATTGTCAGTCTAAAGGCGGTTGATGGAGGTTCGACACCGAGGTAACAAAGTGTACCGACGTTTCATGCATTTGCGTTGATTCGTATGGTTACTTGAAAGTATTGTACTGTGAGATGAAATGTGGTTTAGTTTCTTAGTCGTAAGCCTTGTCATTTGAAGAAGGCAACATTATGGTAAATATAACAGCATAAAGTAAAGGTGATCATGACGAGCCACCTTGAGCCTATACCTGGCAGTTTATGTAAAAGACACTAAGAAAAAGTAGATATGAAGCATTTCACTTTGAATCCGACAACTCCAGGATTTGGGGATTTTTTTGTGGCCGTTTATCTAAGCACAGGCCCTGAGAACCGGTGTCTTATTCACGTGAGGGAAATTTAAAAGTGGAAATTTACACTTTTCATTGCGTAGTAAATGTAAACTCTAGGTGAAAGGTTATGATTATCAAAACAACAATCGATATCGAATAGATTTGAGCCATTTCTAGCGTCCTCAAATTTTCACAAATATTTAGACTGTTGCATTTTCCAACTACAGCTTTTTCCACATGGCCGTATTCTTTATACTGTGCGAGTTGCGTACGAACAAGTCTGAATTGTATCCGCATTTTCGCAGCAAGCTAAGCTTAGCTTTTTCAATTTGAGGTCGAAATAGTAGACAAGAAAAATTCTGTGTTGAGTAGTCATCGAGATGTATAAATCGTTGTGGTCTTGGCAGTAGAATCGCATGACCCCAACAAACCGCACGTTATTTCAACTATCAAAGAAAGGTATTAAGGATAGAACTGCATTTTTTCAGTGGAAGGCTTCGTGACAAGACTTTGATATTGCACTTGATTGTTGACTTTTCGCGGCTTGGATCTAGACCAACAATGCAGTTTCAGCAATTCACCCTCAAGAAATGTAAACAACACATTCAATAGGAGTACGATTGCATTGATAAAGACGGACTTCTCTTTATGGCGTGCGTGTGCCTAAAAAAGACAAAATAGGAATACAACCATTCTAAAAGCCCCGTGATTCAAAGGACAATTAAGGTCACTTGACCAACTGATACCGCACTGATGGCTTCGAAATGTGTATGATGTGGGAAGTTGTTTGCAAAAAAAAAAAAAAAAAAAAATGAAGCGCAGTATTCACCCATCTAGCAATGAATTTACCCGTAGCAGGCTAAATCAGTTCCCGGGTTTTATGAATGAGTTAGGGATCGGCAAACCGGATCGCTGTTTCCCTCGTTTTTCCGTTCGTTTCGCGTGTTGAGTCACTTCGTGGATAGTCTTATTTATAAAATGAAGAATAGCCTGAGTGAATCAATATTGAACTTATGGAATTTCTTTTCACCACCAACATTCTCATTGAAGCTTCCTCTAATGGCTGAACACTGAGCCATACATCTAAACGGATACTTGAGCCCCAGACTGAGCACAGGAACTGTGCACAAAATAAATAAAGCCTGCTTGCAGATTTTACAAAATTTGCGAGCGAGAAAGAGGTGCATATGTTGAGTGAATGAAAGCGGAATCAATAGTAATAGTGAGAACGCGTGATTGTTAAAATCAGTGACGAGAGACAGTGATGAAAGCTAGAACACATAACGCTTCGCTGTTGCCAATCATCTATCAGACTTCTCAGGAAACAGAAGTTCGGTGACCAGCTGGGTCACGTCTGTCGGTTGTGATTGGTAGATTTGATCTATTTTGTTTGTTTCTGTTTTTCAAGGTTCGTTGGCTGTTGCCATAATTTGTGATTAGAAGCAGCGAAAAATGCAATCGTTAGTTGGTTTTTGAGCTTCAGGGTTTGCAAGTCACTGAAAGGTGTAATTAAAAAACAGTCGGAGCCGTAATCAGCGTTATGATCTAATTGAAAATCACATATTCGGTGTCATAACTCTGAGAGCGTGAGAACTAACATTGTGATTGGTTTGCTCTTCTGCTTGTGACTCCAACACTCGGCCGGAACATGAGCGACAGAGGTCAAATTTATATATAGGCCGCATAAGAAGAGAATAGTTCAAATATTCTGATTCTTTCAATTCTAATTCCGTCGAGCTTATGACTCTGCCTACAATGCCATGATTCTTGATTCGCTAACTCATAAACACTCTCATGACTGTGTTTATTACCCTTACTCTTACGCCTGATTCTCATCTGCCGCTGACCTACCTGCAACATAGCCGCCGGTACTGCCTGGGATACTGTTCCCACATTTGAGAACATACTCCACCGGTAACAAAGATCATCGCAGGTCTTTACCTCGGGCATGCCTGCGAAATTGACTTGAGTTCAGCTTTGCAGGTGGTTTTTCCAGAGCGCTGGCGATAAAGATAGTTTATGACAACAGTATCCCAGAAATGTACCGACAGCCATGTCGTAGGTACGGCGGTGGCATATGAGAACCAGGCTGCACTCTGTCACTACTGAAAACCATAATTTACTTACATTTGGTAAGTTTGTCACACAATTTTGAACTTTCAAAAATAATGTATAGTAATATGCCCATCATCTCCTTCACATAGACTGTTAATTAAAGGAGGGGAAGAAACATGCATGTTTGGCCTTAAAGGAATTTCACAGATTGCAGGCTTTTGCAATAAATTTAACAGATTCATGGATTTCAAAAAAATTACAGTCAAACCGGATGTTCTTTTGATTGGAACTCTGCAATGTCGTGGTGCAGTGTTTCAATATTAATTGGCAGTTTGCTTGAGACAACTTGCAACTTTCAATTCAAATTTGCTCGAGCAAGTTGCCAAGTTCCGGTTTTTGATATTCCTGTATTGAAGGTAATTTTCCCACCTTTGTTTCAAAGAAGTAGGAAATAATTGCCCTATGGTCAACTATTTATCAACAGATGACAAGAAATTTTGCGACAGGTTTAGTTAAATCGCCAAACTAGGAAGTTTGCTTGACGCAACTTGCAACTTTCAATTCAAATTTGCTCTAGCAAGTTCCGGTTTCCCAGATTGGCAATCTGAACTAAACCTGTTGCTAATTTCTTGTCGTCTGTTGATAAAAATATTTGACCATAGGGCAACTATTTCCTACTTCTTCCTAAGGTGGCTCTGAAACTGCTCCGGAGAATTTTTTTTTAACTTTGCAAAAAGTTGCATCTTAACATGCCAATCATTATTCAATAATAAAAAATGGGGGTCACCGGACTCGTTGGGAAAATTAAGGGTGTTTTTAACAGGTAAAACTGTTGCTATAGTAACCAGTGACGTCATAAAAATGACCACAACTTATTCAGCAATGATTGGACATTTGTTTGATATCATTGTTGTAGCAGCAACTAATAAAGATTTGTAGTGCTGGCCCATCAAAGTTAAAGAGCTTGAAATTGCTGGAAACCGTTGTGAGCCTCCTTAACACATAATCACTGTTCACTTTCTTGCTTCTATCCACTTTTTAAGAGCCAGAAACAGGCTCAATGAATACCTGGTACATTTACCTATGTTTGACAATTACCTTCTTCAATTTTACCTTTTTACTGCAGAATGCATTTATGTTATGGTTGTGTGGGGATGTTGTTTACTAAACTCATAAAGCGCTAAGGTGTAAACCTTGATAATCAATTAATTGATTAATAACAATAAATTAATTATTCTTGAGAAGCGGGTAAGGGGTGGGGAGTACCTGAATGTGTGCACTAGGTAAATTGTGGAGTGTATCGACAGAGAAACACAGAGACTATATTTGTTTCGGCAGACCCTTTGGTCTCCATGTGGTACCATTCTTCCTAGAGCAGGAAACTTTGCACTAAACGCATGCGCATTCGCATGCGGTACGATTCTTGTAGACTCCGTGGTGCCAAGTTAAAACCTCAAATTGATTACATTAGACTTTTAGGCGTCACAGTGCGTCATGTAAAATATTCTTGATATGATACATCTCATAAACTGAGCAAAAAACATTGCTGTGATGAATCGATCATATCAGTTACATAACTGGTTTTATTATTGAAAGCAAAGCAAGTACTAGTGATAGCGCTGTGTTCGCCAAAAAGCCTTTTCATCGCATAGCTGTGGTAGGTAATTAAATATGCAAAAAATCAAGCCCGAATTTTTGGCACAAATTTCTTGAGAGTCACGAAACAAATATTCCAGGTGTACTGCGCTTTGAAAACCCTTCCGAAAGAGATGTTTTTTGATTTTATGCGCTAATTCCTTTTCGAGAAACGACTTCCGTGACGGCGTGTTTTGATATGGTGTTCCGTGTTAAAATCAGTCATGTGGAAAAATGAGACAACTCATTACGGATTCTGGTTTCGTAGATACTATAATTTATATAGTTAAAATTATGAGCAACAACAAAACAGAAAATAAAAAAATCAAGACTATCAACTTACAAACGAGAGAAAAAACAAAAGTATCATGTTACAAACGAATAGAAGTATCGTGTTACAGTTGTAAGTAAGTAAGTAAGTATATCGTCTGCTGTTTCAACGTCTTATTGAAAGTGAAATAAGGAAAACAAACAAAACCAAAACATTATACTGTTAATTAATCGACCCCTTTGCCATCTGTACTATCCTTTAATTAAGACTCTGAGTTGAGAGAAAATTCAGCACTCCTTGCAGTTTTACAATATAGACCTTAATGTTCACACTAACTTATCTAATCTACAATGTATCGTTTTCAGTAGTCAAGAAATTGACTACCACCAGTTGCAAAGGCCTACAGTTACAAAGGCCTATTTATTGCTATTTACATTTTTTTTTTACTTTTTTATGGTTATCAATGAAGGCTTTGCGACTATATTACTGTCAAAGCTCTCCTTGCAACTGTTCAGTCTCGTAAGTGTTCCAACCATCATTGTAAAACCGCAGTCACTAAGACCCTGTATAATAAAATATTAAAAGTTCTTGTAAGGTGACTGCTCCTGTAAGCAACTGCAACTTTTATTTTGAAAATATAACCAACAGTGAAATGGTCTTTCCTTTGTTGAGAAGCTCTTGTAAGTGCATCCATGACGAATCAAATATTCTGATTCCTGTTTGTCAACACACAAAAAGGTATACACTACTCATGCACATATTTTACAGTACTTAATGTGTTGATCATTGCTTAATAATGTTGGCTGATAGAGATCTTGCATTAAAAGTTCAAGAGGATTTATGGCTGGAGAAAGACTCAGAGTTACCCTAAGACTGAGGTGACAGCTCTACGTTAAAAGCTCTGCTAAGCAACCAGCCTCTATTATTTCAGATTCTCGTTAATGACAAGCGCTCTATAGTTTAAGGCACTTTTTTTCTTATTCCCGAGGTGGTCACTAACTATTCATCTGTATTAAATTGTCTCGCATGTCCATTTATTTATAAACATGTAGTGTATTCATATCTGGTAAGTGCGTTAATGTACTTTTTATCTATTGAGGTTTGTCAAATAGTAGAAGACAATTACCCCGCTGGATCACAGGACAGCAGTTTTAGTGTGGATAGTGAAGGCAATGTTGTTATTTCATATGGAGGTACCACGGGCAGTGATGGGAAGACAAGGTATTTATCATATTATTGCCAGTAGTATGTGTTACAGACATAACACTACTGTACTTGTACAGCACAAAAGTGAAATATTTCACCAGAGTGCACCACAAGTGCAAGTGCTTGAAAACTAAAGTTTTTAAAGGCATTTTTTAATGCCTTTAAATGAATTTGTGGGAGGCGCGGTGGCCTAATGGTTAGTGCGCTGGACTCCGGATTGGGCGGTCCGGGTTCGAGCCCTGGCCGGGGCACTGCGTTGTGTTCTTGGGCAAGATACTTTACTCTCATAGTGCCTCTCTCCACCCAGGTGTATAAATGGGTACCGGCGAATTTACTGCTGGGGGTAACCCTGCGATGGACTAGCATCCCGTCCAGGGGGGGAGTAGCAATACTCCTAGTCGCTTCATGCTACGGAAACCGGGATAAGCTCCGGCCTGATGGGCCCCTAGGCTCGTATACAGACTTTACCTTAAATGAATTTGATGAAAGTTTTACACTTGCAATTTGATGAAAGTTTTACACTTGCAAATGTAAACTTTCATCAAAATAAATAATAATATCCAAAAGTGTGGTCACACCGTGGTGAATGATTATACGTCTATTTCACACTGCTATTTAAAAAAAATATAAACAAAATTTAATTGCAACTTTACCGTGACAACTGTCTTTTTTACTGTAAACTGACAAATACCAAAAAGGAGGCTTTGTTTATACTGGGCCCATTCCAACATTTCACACGATAAACGTCAAAGAGCATACCATAGCAATTGTTGCATGCATGTGCTTCATCAAATCCTTTATAAAATAGTGTTGTATAAGTTAAGACGTGTACGTGCATCCAAGATCGAATTGGAATTTAGAGTGCCGGTTTTGTGGAGGGAGGAAAACCGGTGAACCCGGAGAAAAATCCTCGGAGCAAGGACGAGAACCAACAACAAACTCAAAATAACAAGGACCTGAACCAGGTTTTTGAGCCCGCGATAATGGGCACCCCAACCAAACCCATGTTTTCACAAAACCGCTGGTCACTTAAATCTGGTTTAGGTCCTTGTTACCTAAGGTCTTCCATGGTACCGGGCCGAAATCGAACCCAGGCCACATGGCTTTTGAAGCGAACAGATTTGTTATCTGATACGCATCTTTTACCGAGATTTGCTTCAGTTGTTTGATTAGGCGCTTTGTTTTGAGTTGTGTTTATGGATTTTGAAAATTCCTGCCGTGCTTTAGAAAATACAAAGGAGTATGTTTATGAACATTAAAAGTTAAGGAAAGCGTAACAAGCGCTGCTAGTGTTCCTTGTATTTTTGTAAGCAATTTTACGCTGCTTCAGACCCCGTGTTTTTTTTTTTTTTTTTTTTTTTGCACCAATAAAATATTACGGTTATCGATTGAGTATGCAACAAGGGAGGTTTCGCGCCCACGTTTACCGTTAAAACTCTGCTGTTGTCATGGGCGGCAGAGCTTGTTTCATTGGAAACATCTCATGCTATTGACGTCATCAGTCCCGTGCGCGCTCAACAGACTGATGACGTCAATAGCACGAGATGTTTCCCAGAGAAACTAGCTCTGTCGCCCCTGACAACAGTCCAGTTTTATCGCCATCCTCATATAACAGATATGTTGGTGAGATTCGTCCAAAATCTTGCAAAGCGCTGACAAGCAAAGTTTTCTTCCTTGCAGAAAGCGTTTCGTCGACCATTTAAAACAGTTATCCTGCTCATTCCCGCGGAATATCGTATGATTTTAGCCAACTCGGCCTACGACCTCGTCGGCTAAGTATCAGGTGATATTCCGCGCGATTTCGTGAGTTAAAGCCCGGTCAAATGGAGACTTGAGTTTTCTTTATTGTTTGAGTATATTCCGGCTTGTTTCTTATTCCCTGATTCATATTTTGCTTCCTCAGAGCGTCAAGCATCACACTGAAATGTGATCCAAATGAACCGGGAAAAGGAAAAATACCAAGCTTTTCAGAAGGAGCACCTTTATTATATGTAAATATTAATTTGTAGTTTTTTGTTGGTTTGTTTTTTTGTGTGTGTTTGTTTTTAATGCAAGTAAACTTGAGTTTGCATGTACCTGGTGCATGGTACTTTTGCCTTAGCCCTTTATTCTTTGATAAGTGAACATTCACATAATGGGATATTGTCTTGATCTACGTTGTGCAGCAAATTCTCTGAAGAACATCGATATCCCAACATCATCCCAACAACAATCGAAATATTCCTGATAATATATTTCTTAATGGCCTTTGTATAAGTAATTAATTGCTGCATTTGCTACTTCTCTTGAGTTAATTCCTTTGGGACCAACAACAGTGCCCAATAAAATTCTATTGGGTTATCTGTTCGTGGACCATGACTAAGAGCGCTTTCAAGTTTGTCAGAACTGGCCGGCCGAACAACGGAATTCTGTTCTTCAATATACCAGTCTGGCCGGTCAATTCTGACAAATTGAAAGCGCTCTAAGTTTCTTGGGGGATTTCCTTATGAAAGAAAATGGCGATGCTCTGTGTTTGGCTCAAGTTTTTTTTTGACACCTAAAAGATGCTTTGGTCTTTAAAACTTTTTCGACACAGAGGTCGATTAGCCATAAAAATTATTAAAAAACCATATGAATAAGAGTTGCCATGGTAATCGAGACTCCAAATCCTTGTAGACTAAAACATCCACATTTGCTGAAATAACCAAACCCTTTTCCAATCCGTTTAACAATTTGATGCTGACTATTTTTTAAAGATTTTTTAAGACTTTACAGCTAGTACTTAAGCCTTCATCAGAGGTGAAGTAATGAAACCGTTACTCGTAATTTAAAAAAAAAGGGCAGCACGCTAGAAGCGCACGCTGAAAAGGTGTGGTCATGTGCAATATTTGAAAAGGAACGTTGCGCGAGACTCGTACACGTGCCAAGGGCTTTAAGACCTTTGTACTCAAGGGTCGGCTGAGTAATTCTTTTAACCCTCAATCAGGGGTGAGTAAGCAACTTTTAAGCCGATAAGACAAGGGGTTTGTCATGTTTACAGCCACCACTTTACATAATTCCCCAGTTTACCAGTCACGTATATAACAGACTTTTTATCGGACCACTAATTTCCCGTATATTTCTCTTTCAGAATGCAACATTTACTTCAAAGTATGCCTGTGCAACTGGAGGTGACAGCTTCGAAACGATGTATAAGTAGTCTTCAATTTTACGCGAGTGCTTCAGTTCTAGCCATCGTTTCACAACGTTGTCCCGCGTTCTCTCGTAATTTTCTTAGTCGAATTTATCGGAGCTCGAAATTTAGATTAAACAGATGTTTTTAAGATTATGGAGATTCGATGCGTATAGTTAGTTTGAATGGGACTAATATTCTCACTGCATACATAATTAGCACCTCGCGCGGGAAAGGTTTAAGTTCTTCAATTCCAGCTTTCTGTACCTGCGCTCTAGTAGCATGATACATTGCGGCCATCGCTTCAAATATCACAATTTCAGTTTCGCCCCTCCAACCTCCCCTGCAGGTGGCGGCTGATACTGTATCCTATATTTGGCACGCCTTTTGCCCTGGCAGTCGCGGGTATCCTCCCATAACGTAGCTTGCCGTGTCAGGGCATGCAATTGTTTGTAGTGAGAATGACTTACCATTTTGTTTGCTCGTTTAATAGATAGCTCGATGATATATTCAATATATACAGTGCTGACATGTCTAGGTACACTAGAATCTCTCGGGTACCCAAAGGAAATTCGAGTTATTAGCACGTTAATAGAAAGTATGGCTGATAAGGAGCTTTGCATAGATAAACATACAAAAAAATAAAGATTGGAATAAATTTGCAATGATGACCCTATTTTTTTAACCAACTGAGTAAGGTGATTCTATTTTAGTTCGTTTGTTATATTTTGAATTTTTGAAACTTATTTTTGCCATTTTAAAAAGTGACACTTCGCTTTAAACACAGCCTGACTGTATCAAGACTTTTCCTTGTCGTCAGCTCCCGATGACGTAACATGTTGAAACGCAATACTAATATTCCGCCAACATAATTTCGAATCCCGTTCAATATGTTTTTCTCGAACCGTGCGAATGCCTTTCACTGATACTTTTTAAGTCTACCGTGGAGAAGATGCAAGCATAACCTCCAGGTTTAATATTCTCGATGCATTTCACGTCAGTATCTCGTCGACACGCCGTTTCGTTTGTGCTTTTGGTGCCGTCACTTGATTGTTTTTATACGGGTACTCGCTTCATTCCTTTAGTCTTCCTTTCCAAATTTGTACTTTACAAGAGAGGTCTGGCAGGCGAATTTAGCTTGTTTTGTTTAGCTTGTTTCTTTTTACTTTTTTTGTGATAAAAACGCAGAAATAGCAATATTACTTTCCACAAGTAAACTTTGGTTTATACACCAGTGCATAAATACATCCGCCTTGATTTGACAGGATCGGAGGCTTGAAGTTGTTTTGTTTTCCCTCAGTAGATTTTTCCTTGGAATAATTAGTATCAACAGAGTTGCAATACAAACAAACTGACTCTTTGCTGTTCAGAGCTCGTTTTTGCTTTTTTTTATTATGACAACTGACCTAACTGTCTGTTGCTGTGATGGGAGACGGGAAGGCTGTCCAATACTGATACTGCCCCCTCCCCCGCGCTCCCCCCCCCCCCCCCCCCCTTCCCTCCCCGACTGAGGTGACAAAAAAAAAAAGAAATGGTATACTATTGTGGAATGAATTTGTTATGACTGGGAATTTCCCGTTTTCAGCGAACCGTGAAAAACAGTTTACTTTTGATTTTGTCGTACATTTGCATCGGCACTCGGTCATGAATATTCACCCGCGGTATTTTTTGCCGGTTTCCAAGGCTTGGCTAACATGGTTGAACCAAGAATGTCAAAGAAGGATATTGCGAACATGAAAGAAAATATTATGAGCAATGTTGGAGGCCGAAGGTTTTATTCAGACTGTGGTATTGAAATCATGGAATAACCTTACGTCATATACATTGTAAAGTTAATTCAGTGTACCGGGAATTTCCCGTCCAAGCGAACCGAGAATACAGTTTACTTTCGCTTTTGCCCTACATAGCCTTTGCATAATAATCTGTACTCGAGCAGGAGTTCTCATCCGTGGTATATACCTTTTGAGTTTCTTTGAAATTTCAAATCAACTATTACTGTAAAAGTTTGACATCACCCATGAATTCGTTAGCTGACGCTTTCTACGGCTTGATTGCCGTTTTGGCGTTGCTTGTTTTGGTGGGCGGAAGCAGGAACTCCGACACGTCTGTAAAGAGCGCGGTGATTACTTATAAACAGCATTCCTCAGAGAATGTTCAAGGATGCTACCATCAAAACGATAGCCTCGCTTTGTGCTTCAACATACAAGCTACGTTCATAGAATTGAACAGCGGTGACAGCAGCACGCTTGTCCGTTTCAGCGAGCTCCCGCATGATATGTTTATCTTTCAAATACTGGATGACGCTTTTATCGGGTAAGTCTAAATAATATTGTTGTTATTTGCTGCTTGAAATTATCGTAAATAAGGAATGAGGAACATTGCGGTGTTTTGCAGCCGGTCTTTGAAAAAACGATGTGCGACAAATACACAAATACAGGCTGTATTCCGCTGTGGAGGTATATCTATATGACAAAATTCAATACTCAGCAGTTGAAATAAAGTCATCAAAATCATGAATGTATCAATCCAAAGATGAATGGGAAGCAAGCCGAATCTGAAAATAGCGATAACGCAAAAAGTCGGAACTCAAAAAAGGCAAAACGCAAATAGGCATCACCCAAAGAGGCGTAACGCAAATGGTCATCACGCAAATAGGTATCACACAAAGAAGCGTTAGGCACAAAAACCATAGCGCAAATGGGTATGATCACGGGATCGCTGCGAGCTCTTGTCCCCAGAGCCCTCAGTGTTTGGTAACGTGGTTCCGACCGCGGCAGAAACAAGGGGTCTGGGAACAGGTATTATTTGCATAATACCTCTTTACTTGATGCCTAATGGCGCAATGCCTTTTTTCTTGCATGATGCCTGTTTGCGTTATGCTTCTGCGCGATGCTTATTTGCTCGATGACCGCTTCCGTTATGCTATTTGCGTGATGCCTGTTTGCGTTACGCCTTTTTCCGTGATTCGTATTTGCGTTAAGCTTTTTTTGCATTTTTGTCATTTCCGTTTATGCCTCTTTGCGTTATGCAGCGTTATGATTATTTTCAGAATCGGCTTGTTGCCATCCAGCTTTGGTTTGATGCTTTTATGATTTCGATGATCTTATTTCAAATACTGGGTATTGAATTTTGTCATATACTGATAGATATACCTCCCTAAACAGTCCAGCAGAATTCGTAGTATATATTGTGTGACCATAGCAATTATTGACAGCTCCTGTGAACAGGCTAACGGGAGAGCTGCCCGTTATCGTTTTATAATATTTTAAGTTCATTTGATGCTTTTCGAAGTCGTTTAAAACGAGTCTCAGATAACAGCCAGAAGCAAGGGCTCGTGATCCGTCACGTGACTAACTAGACAACCGTGATTTGAGAGAGTAACCAGACTACTGTCCATTTATGAAACATTTTTGAGTAAAGGAGTAACATACAGAACATTCTGTTTTTGTTTACATTGACAGTTACAGAACCTCCAAAGTTCCTATGCATCTTCAAGATCTGCCAAGAAAACATAGCGTCTTTGATAATCAAGACTGGAAAAGCATGTACGACTCGGAACACAATCCTGACATGGCTACTCAAGACGCATTTGCTGCAAAATACAATTCAGCACTGACGCGGCTACGAAACACCAGAGAAATCACGCTGTTGCACTCCCTGTCTACTGCTTTGAAAGAAGACGCAAGCAATCACGTGATTACGATCCGATTTCACGTGCTTTCCATGACATTACTACCAGCCAAAGACCATAGAGAAACCGCTGTGCCAAAAAGTCGCTGGAGCAAGAGAGTTTTTGGTCACACCGAAGACAAGAAAAACGGTGGCTCGATGGAATTGAAAGGCGCTGGAAGCATTTCTACGCATAAGAAAAGAAACATTTCTCGAAACAAGCGAAGCGATTACTGTCGCGACTTAAGGTTTAATCCTAACAATGATGAATGCTTAGGAATGTGTGGACCCGGATGTTCGTGTTGGTCCTTTGTTTGTGGAAACTGCTGTTATAATCAGCTATGCTATGAACACGATAAGTGTTGTCGACACGAGATGTTTTCACTGAGTTGCCTACTTCCTTTTATTTACTACTTCAGTTGTGAAAATGGGTTTGGCGGCTACCCCAGCTGCTTAACCTAACAGAGCCGTTGCTTTTGATGCTGTAACTTCGTCGCATGCGACAAGGCTACGATATAATTTGTTTCGTACAAATCAAATCTACAACTTAAGATTGCGACATGAGAAATGTCGTAGGGTTTTGAGATGCTTACTGAAACAAAAAATCAGAACCGTGATGGTGGTTTGGATATGTGACCTTTACTAGCATTAGACTTTTATGGTTTTATTTCTACGTTACGCTTTTTAACCGCGCGGCCATGGGCCGAGCGCGGTTCTTGCTTTACACGGGATTTATTAACCGCGCGGCCATGGGCCGAGCGCGGTTCTTGCTTTACACCGGATTTATTATTAACCGCGCGGTCATGGGCCGAGCGCGGTTCTTGCTCTGCACGGGATTTATTTTTTTTCGTCGTTTTTTTTTTTGTCGGTGACTAGACCCAAACTTCCACTCGAATAAATCGCGATCGGGACTTCGGATCACGCAACCTGGGATATTTATTTGTCAAAAGCTGTTGAAACATTAATATACGGAAAATGTTACGGATATTGTTTTCTTTATTGTGTATAAAGTATATTTTCTTTGGTTTTATCGAAGCGTTAGATTCGAAGCGAATATTGAAAACACTAAAAAAGGTATTACGTCAGCCATGGAATGCGCTGACGTTGTAGCTTTCACTTTCGCTACGTGACAAATAACAATGTGTTTTCTCAAGTTTATATCGGCAGAAGCGACGGTCATTGATTTATTTGCACTTCTGCAAGTATTTCCTGTGGGTTTAGGCAATTGAAGTGAATCCTTTGGCTGTTTCATCGAAGCGAGTTCAGAGATTTGAAGGAAAATTAAATATTTGCAAAGGTAAACAACTGAGCGTGCCTGAACGTGCAGGGGTTACGTCATTAGTAGGGAAAAAACCAACAAGCTAAAGATAGCCGGGGATAACGTAAACTTGTTGGATTGTGTGACTCGCCTGACTACTTTGCTAGTTCTTCACTCAGTACAAACAAATTGAAATATGAATGTACGGAAAATGTTGCGGATATACTTTTTTTAATGGTTGTAAAATATATGTTCTTTTGGTTTTATCGAAGCGAATATTGAATACACTGAAAAAAAGGATTACCTCAGCCATGGAATGCGCTGACGTTGCAGTTTTCACTTTCGTTACGTGAGAAATAATATCCTGCTTATTTTGTAAGCTTATTTCGCCAGAAGCGATGGCTGTTAATGAGTAGGAAATTTTGCGAGTATTTCTAGTGGCTTTAGGCAATTGAAGTGAATTCTTTGACTTTTTCATCGAAGCGAATTCAGCGGAGATCTCAAGGAAAAAAATTGTGCCTAGGTAAGCACTTGCAAGGATTACGTCATTGGTAGGGAAATTACCCCCGTACACCGCCGTAGTTACTAAAGATAGCCGTGAACAATGCAAAGCCTGAAATGTGAGACTCGCGTGCCTACCTTCTTACGTCCTAACTCACGGTATAAACCAATTACATTTAATCGTGACTTTTACGTAAGGAAAACAGCTGTTATTAATAGCGTTCAAATAGCGGAATGCTAAATTCATTCCGATACATGTCCCAAGCGAAGTTCCAGATTAAGACCATTACGTCATCATAAATTTCACTACGGCTGTGGGTGATGCAACCTCGTTCCCAGGGTCTCTCTCTGAAGAGAGAGACCCTGGTTGCGGCTGGTCACGTGCCACCCAGAATTTGGGTGGTGACAAAAAATTCGTTGAAGGGAGGGCGGCTTAGACTGCTTTTGTCAATACTAAGCCTACAGGAGAGCGTAAAGTGTTGCCACCAAAACAAGAAGTTGCTATAGCAACTTAAAACCGCGCTTATATTTTTGCCTAATTAACAGTTTCTTTCTCAAAAGCCACGGTTAAATTTAATCTGTTTCATTATGAGTAAAGCACTAGCAAAGTAGTCACGTTAGTCACACAATCCGAGGTTTACGTTGTCACCGGCTATCTTTAGCTTGGGGGTTTTTCCCTTCTGATGACGTAGCCCCTGCACGTTCGGGCACGCTCAATTGTTTACTTAAGCAAATCTTTCATTCCTTTCAAATCTTTGAACTCACTTCGATGAAATAGCCAAAGAATTCACTTCGATTGCCTAAACCCACAAGAAATACTCGCGGAAGGAAACAAATTAAATTAATGACCGTCGCTTCTGCCAACATAAACATGCAAATAACTTATTTGTAACGTAATGAAAGTGAAATCTGCAACATCAGCGCATTCCATGGCTGACGTAATACCTTTTTTCAGTGTATTCAACATTCGCTTTGAATCCAACGCTTCGATAAAACCAAAAGAAAATATACTTTATACACAATAAAGAAAACAATATCCGCAACATTTTCGGTACATTAATGTTTCAACAGCTTTTGGTGAATAAACATCATAGGTTGCGTGATTTCAAAGTCCCAAACACGATTTGGCCAAATGGAGGTTTGGGTCTGGTCACAGACAAAAAAAATACAAAAAAAAAATAACAAGAAGTTGCTATAGCAACTTAAAACCGCGCTTATATTTTTGGCTAATTAACAGCTTTCTTTCTCAAAAGCCACGGTTAAATTTAATCTGTTTGCATTATGAGTAAAGGACTAGCAAAGTAGTCACGTTAGTCACACAATCCGAGGGTTACGTTGTCCCCGGATAGCTTCAGTTAGCTTGGGGGTTTTTCCCTTCTAATGACGTAACCCTTGCACGTTCAGGCTCGCTCAATTGTTTACTTAAGCAAATATTTTATTTCCTTTCAAATATTTGAACTCACTTCAAGGAAATAGCCAAAGAATTCACTTCGATTGCCTAAACCAACAAGAAATACTCGCAGAAGAGGAAACAAATTAAATTAATGACCGTCGCTTCTGCCGACATAAACATGCAAATGAAACACAATGGTATTTGTCACGAAACGAAAGTGAAACCTGCAACATCAGCGCATTCCATGGCTGACGTAATACCTTTTTCAGTGTATTCAACATTCGCTTTGAATCGAACGCTTCGATAAAACCGAAAGAAAATATACTTTATACACAATAAAGAAAACAATATCCGCAACATTTTCCGTACATTCATGTTTCATTAGCTTTTGGCGAATAAACATCACAGGTTGCGTGATTCAGTCCCGATGACGATTTAGCCGAGTGGAGGTTTGCGTCTGGTCACCGACAAAAAAAATACAAAAAGAAAAAATAATAATAACAAGAAGTTGCTATAGCAACTTAAAACCGCGCTTATATTTTTGGCTCATTACAGCTTTCTTTCTCAAAAGTCACGGTTAAATTTAATCTGTTTGCATTATGAGTAAAGGACTAGCAAAGTAGTCACGTTAATCACACAATCCGAGGTTTAAGTTGTCCCCGGCTATCTTTAGCTTAGGGGTTTTTCCCTTCTAATGACGTAACCCCTGCACGTTCGGGCACGCTCAGTTGTTTACTTTAGCAAATATTTCATTTCCTTTCAAATCTTTGAACTCACTTCGATGAAACAGCCAAAGAATTCACTTCGATTGCCTAAACCCACAAGAAATACTCGCAGAAGAGGAAACAAATTAAATTAATGACCGTCGCTTCTGCCAACATAAACATGCAAATAAAACACAATGTTATTTGTCACGTAATGAAAGTGAAACCTGCAACATCAGCGCATTCCATGGCTGATGTAATACCTTTTTTCAGCGTATTCAACATTCGCTTTCAATCCAACGCTTCGATAAAACCAAAAGAAAATATACTTTATACACAATAAAGAAAACAATATCCGCAACATTTTCGGTACATTAATGTTTCAACAGCTTTTGGCGAATAAACATCATAGGTTGCGTGATTTCAAAGCCCTAATCACGATTTGGCCGAGTGGAGGTTTGGGTCTGGTCACCGACAAAAAAACGAAAAAAAACAAGAAGTTGCTATAGCAACTTAAAACCGCGCTTATATTTTTGGCTAAATAACAGTTTTCTTTCTCAAAAGTCACGGTTAAATTTAATTTGTTTGCATTATGAGTAAAGGACTAGCAAAGTAGTCACGTTAGTCACACAATCTGAAGTTTACGTTGTCCCCGGCTATCTTTAGCTTGGGGGTTTTTCCCTTCTAATGACGTAACCCCTGCACGTTCGGGCACGCTCAATTGTTTACTTAAGCAAATATTTCATTTCCTTTCAAATATTTGAACTCACTTCAAGGAAATAGCCAAAGAATTTACTTCGATTGCCTAAACCCACAAGAAATACTCGCAGAAGAGGAAACAAATTAAATTAATGACCGTCGCTTCTGCCGACATAAACATGCAAATGAAACACAATGTTATTGGTCACGTAACGAAAGTGAAACCTGCAACATCAGCACATTCCATGGCTGACGTAATACCTTTTTCAGTGTATTCAACATTGGCTTTGAATCGAACGCTTCGATAAAACCAAAAGAAAATATACTTTATACACAATAAAGAAAACAATATCCGCAACATTTTCCGTACATTCATGTTTCAACAGCTTTTGGCGAATAAACATCACAGGTTGCGTGATTCAGTCCCTATCACGATTTGGCCGAGTGGAGGTTTCCGTCTAGTCACCGACAAAAAAACGAAAAAAATTAAATCCCGTGCAGAGCAAGAACCGCGCTCGGCCCATGGCCGCGCGGTTAATAATAAATCACGTGCAAAGCAAGAACCGCGCTCGGCCCATGGCCGCGCGGTTAATTAACAGCTTTCTTTCTCAAAAGTCACGGTTAAATTTAATCTGTTTGCATTATGAGTAAAGGACAAGCAAAGTAGTCACGTGAGTCACACAATCCGAGGTTTACGTTTTCCCCGGCTATCTTTAGCTTGGGGGTTTTCCCTTCTAATGACGTAGCCCCTGCACGTTCGGGCACGCTCAATTGTTTACTTAAGCAAATATTTCATTTCCTTTAAAACATTTGAACTCACTTCAAGGAAATAGCCAAAGAATTCACTTCGATTGCCTAAACCCACAAGAAATACTCGCAGAAGAGGAAACAAATTAAATTAATGACCGTTGCTTCTGCCGACATAAACATGCAAATGAAACACAATGTTATTTGTCACGTATCGAAAGTGAAACCTGCAACATCAGCGCATTCCATGGCTGACGTAATACCTTTTTCAGTTTATTCAACATTCGCTTTGAATCGAACGCTTCGATAAAACCAAAAGAAAATATACTTTATACACAATAAAGAAAACAATATCCGCAACATTTTCCGTACATTCATGTTTCAACAGCTTTTGGCGAATAAACATCACAGGTTGCGTGATTCAGTCCCGATGACGATTTGGCCGAGTGGAGGTTTGCGTCTGGTCACCGACATAAAAAAAAACAAGAAGTTGCTATAGCAACTTAAAACCGCGCTTATATTTTTTTGCTAATGCACAGCTTTCTTTCTCAAAAGTCAGGGCGAAATTTAATGTTCACGGCTATATTTAGAAGGGCGGTGTACGGCGGTAATTTCCCTACCAATGATGTAATCCTTGCAAGTGCTTACCTTGGAGGTTTTCCCTTCTAATGACGTAACCCCTGCACGTTCGGACTCGCTCAATTGTTTACTTAAGCAAATATTTCATTTCCTTTCAAATCTTTGAACTCACTTCGATGAAATAGCCAAAGAATTCACTTCGATTGCCTAAACCCACAAGAAATACTCGCAGAAGAGGAAACAAATTAAATTAATGACCGTCGCTTCTGCAGACATAAACATGCAAATGAAACACAATGTTATTTGTCACGTAACGAAAGTGAAACCTGCAACATCAGCGCATTCCATCGCTGACGTAATACCTTTTTCAGTGTATTCAACATTCGCTTTGAGTCGAACGCTTCAATAAAACCAAAAGAAAATATGCTGTATGCACAATAAAGAAAACAATATCCGCAAAATTTTCCTTTCATTCATGTTTCAACAGCTTTTGGCGAATAAACATCACAGGTTGCGTGATTCAGTCCCGAGCACGATTTGGCCGAGTGGAGGTTTGCGTCTAGTCACCGACAAAAAAAAAAATAACAAGAAGTTGCTATAGCAACTTAAAACCGCGCTTATATTTTTGGCTAATTAACAGCTTTCTTTCTCAAAAGTCACGGTTAAATTTAATATGTTTGCCTTATGAGTAAAGGATTAGCAAAGTAGTCACGTTAGTCACACAATCCGAGGTCTCCGTTTTCCCCAGCTATCTTTAGCTTGGGGATTTTTCCCTTCTAATGACGTAACCCCTGCATGTTCGGGCACGCTCAATTGTTTACTTAAGCAAATATTTCATTTCTTTTCAAATATTTCAACTCACTTCAAGGAAATAGCCAAAGAATTCACTTCGATTGCCTAAACCCACAAGAAATACTCGCAGAAGAGGAAACAAATTAAATTAATGACCGTCGCTTCTGCCGACATAAACATGCAAATGAAACACAATGGTATTTGTCACGTAACGAAAGTGAAACCTGCAACATCAGCGCATTCCATGGCTGACGTAATACCTTTTTCAGTGTATTCAACAATCGCTTTGAATCGAACGCTTCGATAAAACCAAAAGAAAATATACTTTATACACAATAAAGAAAACAATATCCGCAACATTTTTCGTACATTCATGTTTCAACAGCTTTTGGCGAATAAACATCACAGGTTGCGTGATTCAGTCCCGATCACGATTTGGCCGAGTGGAGGTTTGCGTCTAGTCACCGACAAAAAAAAAATAATAATAAATCCCGTGTAAAACAAGAAGTTGCTATAGCAACTTAAAACCGCGCTTATATTTTTGGCTAATTAACAGCTTTCTTTCTCAAAAGTCACGGTTAAATTTAATCCGTATTATGAGTAAAGGAGTAGCAAAGTAGTCACGTTAGTCACACAATCCGCGTGTTGTGCCCGGCTATCTTTAGTTTGGGGGTTTTTCCCTTCTAATGACGTAGCCCCTGCACGTTCAGGCACGCTCAATTGTTTACTTAAGCAAATATTTTATTTCCTTTCAAATATTTAAACTCACTTCAAGGAAATAGCCAAAGAATTCACTTCGATTGCCTAAACCCACAAGAAATACTCGCAGAAGAGGAAACAAATTAAATTAATGACCGTTGCTTCTGCCGACATAAACATGCAAATGAAACACAATGTTATTTGTCACGTAACGAAAGTGAAACCTGCAACATCAGCGCATTCCATGGCTGACGTAATACCTTTTTCAGTGTATTCAACATTCGCTTTGAATCGAACGCTTCGATAAAACCAAAAGAAAATATACTTTATACACAATAAAGAAAACAATATCCGCAACATTTTCCGTACATTCATGTTTCAACAGCTTTTGGCGAATAAACATCACAGGTTGCGTGATTCAGTCCCGATCACGACTTGGCCGAGTGGAGGTTTGCGTCTGGTCACCGACAAAAAAAATACAAAAAAAAAAATAATAATAATAATAATAAATCACGTGCAAAGCAAGAACCGCGCTCGGCCCATGGCCGCGCGGTTAACAAGAACCGCGCTCGGCCCATGGCCGCGCGGTTAATAATAAATCCCGTGTAAAGCAAGAACCGCGCTCGGCCCATGGCCGCGCGGTTAATAAACACTTTTTTCACGTGGCTCCGGTATGTTGCATTACGGTCATGTCGTAGTGCAATACAGTGCAAACGCCGAAAAAAAATTGTACGGTGGACAAAATTTTGTTGAGGAACAACCCTCCCTGCGGTTTTGGTTTGTCACCCAGATCACGTGACCAGCCGCAACCAGGGTCTCTCTTCTCTCGCTCTTGGGGGCGGGGAGAGAGAGACCCTGGGAACGAGGTTGTGGGTGATGGTGCAATATTGGATTGTGTGACTCGTGTGACTACTTTGCTAGTCAGTATAAAACAAATTTAATTTAACCGTGACTTTTTTGAGTAAGAAACCTGTTAATTAGCAAAAATGGAGTTAATTTAAGAACGCGCGGTTTTAAGATGCTTGCATCTTCTTGTTTTTTTTGTCGGTAACCAGACCCAAACCTCCACTCGACCAAATCGTGATCGGGACTGTATCACGCAACCTGTGATGTATATTCGCCAAAAGCTGTTGAAACATTAATGTACGGAAAATGTTGCGAGTATTCTTTTCTTTATTGTGTGTAAAGTATTTTTTCTTTTGGTCTTATTGAAGGGTTGGATTCAAAGGGAATATTGAATACACTAAAAAAGGTATTACGTCAGCCATGGAATGCGCTGATGTTGCAGCTTTTACTTTCGCTACGTGACAAATAAGATAGTGTTTTGTTTGCAAGCTTATTTCGCCAGAAGCGATGGCCATAAATTTATTGAAATTTTGCATGTATTTCTTGTGGGTTTGGGCAATTGAAGTTAATTCTCTGGCTGTTTTAATCGAAGCGAGTACCGAGATTTGAAGGAAATTAAATATTTGCTGAAATATACAATTGAGCGTGCCCGAACTTGCAGGGGTTACGTCATAAGTAGGGAAAAACCACCTAGCTACCTAGGATTAGATAGCTGAAGATAACGTAAACCACGGATTGTGTGACTCGCGTGACTACTTTACTAGTACTTAACTCATAGTACAAAAAATTAATCTTAACCGTGACTTTTGAGGAAGAAAGTTGTTAATTAGCAAAAATGGAGTTAATTTTTGGAACGCGGTTATCGAAACGTTGGATTCAAAGGGAATATTGAATACACTAAAAAAGGTATTACATCAGCCATGGAATGCTCTGATGCTGCAGGTTTCACTTTCGCTACCGGCTGACAAATAACATTCGTACAAGCACTCAAATACCGACACATCCGTACAAGCACTCAAACATGCGTGCATTCCTTAACGCGAGAAAATACATATAAGGCCTGGTTTAAACGTCGCTTTTTACCAGTAAGACACTACCTCTCTGGAACCTCTATTTTCATTCCCCCGCTGTAAACACTACCTCTATTGTTATTCAGGGCTAGGGGCATTGTTATGACCTGTTATCTATTGTTTTAAGAACCAATGAAGTAACTCGTTCCGAGAGGTAGTCGGCGACCCCATTTTACATTATATTTTGCGCCGAATACAATACTAATTCAAGTCGACTTGAATTAAAATTTTCGGCTTTGGTTTTAGACGTCGCATTTAATTGCTGAGCGTTCTATTCCAAATGTAAAAACCCCAAGTTATCCGTCGTGGCTCAGGTTGTCCACAATACGCAAAATCTGGTCATTTCACGTTGTTTTTCCGCAAAGAACGGCTATGAACGGCAATGAAACTGGAACAGTCGAATATTCGACTGAATTCGCATTTATTTAATTCAAATCTGCCGAATTTAATTGTTTTAAACGTCACATTTTGCATGCATTTAAGTCGGCAATTTGATTCGGCGCATGTAAAATGCGACGTTTAAACCAGGCCTAACTTGCTTGCAGGGTTGACAGCAACAAATCTCTGACGGAAGATTTTAGCCGTAATATCTGGAGTACTTAGTCTGGTGCCTGCTGCAGCTGCTATTTTTAAGGGATTTACATGTTCAGAGTCACTCGAGCATGAGACCTCGTCAATGTCCGCCATTTTGAATTTATTAAGATCCACCCATCGCTGAAAAGCTGCCGAGCATCTTTGCGACAGCCCCATCCTCAGACGCCGTTGCTCTTTGGCTGTGGAGGGTGGAAAACAGGGAGCGTGGGGCTTGATTGGTAGCTGTAAAAGGTAGAGTGCATCCGCTTTGAGAGAGAAACATGACCACACCTCCTCACGCACCAAGCTTTAATTAAGAAAGGGTGCCTGGGAACAAGATAATAGGAAATTTGCTGAAAGAAAAAAAAATCCAATCGGAATCGATATTCAGTTACAATCAACTCTTACCGACGTGAACTTTGACGTCGCATGGTTAGTGTTTGAAGCTTCCCTTTCAGAGACACGCAGTTCACTTTCTTCAATTTTGATTTCTTAAGCCTGGTTTACACTAGCGACGGAAGCGACGGAAGCGGAGTCGTAAGCGGAGTCGGAATCGAAAGAAAGTTCCGATCTAGTGTGAATCGTCGCCACGGAAGCGGAATCGTAAGCCTCGCTTTCAGCGTAAGCCTCGCTTTCATTTGCAGATATTCAAGATGGCGGACCCGGGAGATGAAGGGAGACTGCTGCTTTTAATTTGCTTTTTCTTCTCATACGACGAAGAACACATCTGCAACGGAACCAGAGAAGGAGAAGGCTGCGGGCACGTGGAGTATTTTTAAAAAGGAAAAGTCAAGGCGAATTTGGAAACCTTGTAAGAGAACTTCGTCCGTCAGACAGAGAGCTCTACTTTCGATATGTTGTCAGTTTTGTATTTTGGTTTTCATAGTGATTGCGAGTGTTTTACAAACTTGTTCGACGTCCCAGATGCATTAAATAAAATATAACACACACCTCTACATAGTTTTTTGATTGGCTGACGATTCCGCTTCCGATTCCGATGCCGTTCACCTTGTTCTCACTGGATCGGAAGCGACGGAAGCGTAAGCGGAATCGGAAGTAAAAGAAACTCTTCTGATCCTTCTGACTCCGATTCCGTCGAGCTTCCGACTCCAACTCCGCTTCCGATTCCGTTTTTTGATTTACACTGGATCGGAACGCTCCTTACGCTTCCGATTCCGACTCCGCTTCCGATTCCGTCGGTAGTGTGAACCAGCCTTTAGGCATAAGGCAAACGAGGCACTTGCCTCGTCATGATCGTGATTTTGGCCTTTTTCAAGAAACGTTTAATTTAGAAAATAATCCCAGAAAAAGATGGGAAAATATGCCATGAAAAATGCTTAAAAGAGTATTGCTGAGCCTCTAGATTTCAAAATTGTGTGGGCGGGTAGGCCCCCAGACCCCACTAGCGGCTCGCGCATTCAGCGCTCAAATTTTGCCTCGTCTGGTTCTGAAACCTGGCTACCGCCTTGCTGAACATCTCTAAACGGCTTTAAAACCCCTTGTGTGTGGCTCATTCAAATTAAAAATTAGCATCACTCGTTTGTCGTCCTTCCCTAAATTTTCCGACCCCATCTTCCCGTGTTTCTGGCTTCTCAAGGGTTTAATTTATGCTAATGATATGCTAATTAGATGCAGAAATAAGTTTTACGAATATCTTCGCTCTGATTCAAGATATTCGGACGAAAATTTATACGAAGCTTGCTCTTGACAACTTACGTCGTATGACATAAATTAGTTACCATGGCAACCAACGATGACGTCAGGATAAACCTCCAGCTATTTTGGTGGCGACCATCCGCCATTTTGGATTTTTTGAGCTTCCAGGTTTCTAAACCAAAGCAGAGCATTTTTAATAACCTTTTTTAACGACTGATTTTAATTACGGTGCAAAACTTTTTTTTTAATTTCCTTTCTTTGCTAAAAAATAACATTGACGCTTGCTAGTCGCCTAGTAACAACGCAAACGCTATTCGTCTTTCTGTTATGTTGAATTTTAATGTAGGGTTCCGTTAAAAGCTTCTGTAAGGTAAGGTAAGGTAAGGTAATTTATTTTACGTCAAGAGCACGGGGAGTGGTTGCCCAAGTCTCCCGAGCCAGAGGCTCATGATAAAAGTGTTTGACATACATGTTAAAAAAATATTTAAAAACTATATATTAAAAAATACAATATTATTATACTATTAATATCTTAAAAATATGCGTTAAAAATACAATATTAAAAAACGATAATAATACAACATGTCTATAAAGGAATCATTTAAAACAAGAACTGCATTGGCAGCCACCAAAGTTTGTTGTATTAAAATGATTGATAAAAGCTGGAACGTTTGCTGCATTTTTTGCTGCTGGCGGTAACTGATTCCAAATTCTAGAGATGATGTAAGAATACGAGCCGTGGAAGAATCTACTATTGTAAGGGCGTTGTTCTACGTTGAGCCCGCTGCTTCTAAGATTGTATGGCGTGACCCGGGGCTTGAATAAGTTGGTGATATAACGTGGGCCATTTTCTTTAAAGCACTTAAAAAATATTATCAGAGATTGTTCAATACGTCTATGTTCTAGCGTTCTCATGCCCAGCAGTTTGAGTAATGACTCATAATTAGAAGTTTTCCCCGTGTTCATTACTGTTCGTAGACCGTAGTAGTTAGCGTCTTCCATTTTTGTTGTTGAGCGTTTTACCTATACCAATCAGTAAAGAATTACAACACTCAAAATGCGGTATTATAAAGCTCCTGTATAAAAGTAATAAAGTATCTATGGGTACTAAGCGCTTGAGGCGACGAAGTGCGGCAATCTTAGCGTATACTCTTTTCAGCATTACATTTGTGTGTTCTTTGAAAGATAACTTATTGTCCAGACATACTCCAAGGACCTTTAAATGCTCTTTGATATCGATTGAAGTGCCATCAAACTCCAAATCGTAATTGTATGTTGAATTCCCAAGAATCATTGCTTGTGTCTTGTCCCCGTTGGCTTGAAGATAGTTGTAGTTAAGCCAGGTAGATAGTTTTTCCAGGTCTTGATTTAAGACGTGTTGAAGCACAAGAGGACTTTCGTCCGCCATATATTCGGTTGTATCATCCGCGTAGAGGCGGAGGGAAGAGACGGAAACAGATTCGTTCATGTCGTTCATAAAGATGTTAAACAGTAAGGGGCTAAGGAGACTTCCCTGCGGGACGCCGCACTGTAAAAGTGACCAGCTAGAGCACGTATTATTGCGTATTACCCTTTGTTTACGGTCATGCAAAAATGATCTTAAAAGTTGTAGGGCTGGTTCTTGCAAGCCATACGCTTTTAACTTTGCTAGCAGCAGATTGTGGCAAATGTAGTCGAAGGCCTTGGAGAGATCGATAGCAACTACACCCACTTCTTTTTTTTCATCAAGTGCGCGTCTCCAATCATCTGTTAATTTGATCAACGCTGTAGCGCAGGAGTGTCCCTTAAGAAAACCCGACATGTTGGGCGAGAAAATTGGTGCAAAGGAGGCGTACATCTGGTCGAACAGCACTTTCTCAAATAGTTTGGAGATTGCAGAGATAACGCTGACTGGTCGGTAATTGTTTTTATCGGTCACATCGCCCTTCTTATGGATGGGGGTGACATTACTCATTTTCCATTCTTTGGGCAGAGTACTCGTGCGAATACAGTAATTAAACAAAGACGTTAACGGAGTAGCCACGGCTATAGCGGAAAGTTTAACAATCTTTGGAGAGAAACCGTCGGGGCCAGTAGATTTCTTGGCATTCATTTTTAGTACATAGTTGGTTACAGTTTCTTTGTTGATTTCCTTAAAAGCAAAGTCAAGGTTGTATGATTTGCTTTTAATTGCTGCTATGCTAGGATGGCCGCCGAAATTCTCTTCCGTTAAGCTCAAGGCTGAGTCCTGTATTCTTGGATTTACAAAGAAGTCGTTAAATACGTTGCTGGGATTAGATACGAGTTTCCCATCATCCAGAAGATGAATGTTAGCTGTGCCATCAGTGTTAGATTTGTTGTTCGGAAGAAGAGGTTTCATCTTTTTCCAGAATAAACCAGCAGATGATGTTCCTGAGGCTGCATCGGCGCAGAAATTTTTGACTGCTCTTCTCTTTAGACCTGTAACTCTGTTCCGTTGTTCTTTGTACTTACACCAGTTTGAGTCTGTTGGCGCGCGACGGAATTTCTTGTAGAGTCGGTTTCGTAAAAGGTTTTGCGATATCTTTGCTCTGATTCAAGATACATCCACCAGACTTGGTACGTAGCTTGATCTTGATGACGTGCGTCGTATGACTTAACCCAGTTTAAGTCAACTTAAGCTCCGCTTGTCTGGTCGAAAAACACACTGCAGCTGTCTCGTTCCAATTTGTGCTCTCTGGGGATGTTGCTGTGAGAACACGAGAAAACGTCATGAAACTCCGCCAGTCGATAGAGCTGCACTGCGAAGGCAACCCATTTACAGTTGAGTCTCCCTTGAAGAGTTTGGTGTCGTCAGCTCTTGTGCCAGACAAAACAAAGGAAGATATCCTGTGCTACGCAGAGAAAGGCAAAAAGCGCTTTGAAGAATTCGTTGAGCACAGACTGTTGCCATCTCCTAAGCACTGCTTATGGGACTCTATGAAAAAGCTTAAATTGAAGACCTTCTCAAATTGGATGGAGAAAACTAAAGTTGGTGTAGGGGACAAAGTCATCAAACTGTCATCAAACTGCGCGAAGTCATCAAACTGCGCGAAGAACGGGAGTTGCTCGGAAGGTTTCTCATAATCCAAGGAAGTAGGCCAGAGCTTGTGCTAAGACTTGACGAAACCATCGGCGAGTACGAGATGGCAGTGGTGCCACGTTCCTTATGCACGGTCGATGGATCTCTTTATATTCCAACGGACAAAGCCAGCCTGATGCGTTTTATTGGGGAGACCAACCCACAGCCACAACTAGAAACACCACCAGCAACAGAAAATCTACATCGAGTACTTGTTTTTGATGCTATGGTCGTTGTTCAAGGAAACTATAACAACAATAATAATAATAATAATAATAATAATAATAATAATAATAATAATAATAATAATAATAATAATAATAATGGTGATGATGATGATATTTGTATTTGTAATTGGTATGCAGGTCTGAAAAAAAAAAAAAAAACAAGCAGTACCTGAAGATGTCTGACCTCAAAGAATCATTTAGTAACCGTATCGAGCGAATGGTGTCTGGTTTTGATGAAGGCCGAGTAGTGTTTGATCGCTACTTGGAAAGCTGCTTGATGAACGAGACGCGCGAAAAAAGATCCGCAACATCTGTCGTGTTCCAGGAACATCCGGAAATGAGGCTCACCATGTCCATCAAGGGCCTTCTGTCATCGTCAAAGTCCAAAAGCATGTTGGTCAATTTGTTTGCCAGTGGATTAATTACTAGCGCGCTTTTCCAGCAACAAAGTCATCAAGCTGGTTGTGATTTACAGTAACAAAATCAAATGTCTCAACTATGAAGAAGAACACACTCACTAAGAAGCGGACACGCTTGTCCCTAACCAGGTGTTGCGTTCACTAAATGAGCATTTGTCGCAAGAGATTTGTGTATCCTCGCCAGATACTGACGTACTATTGCAGTCCTGCTGCTCGGCTTGGTTTCTAGGGGACGTCATGGAAACCTGAATAACCTGAAGTTTTTGACATGGAAGGGCGCAAATTACAGAGAGATTGATGTTATTCAGCGAGTCCAAGCGATTGGAATACACAAGTGCCAAGGTCTGATTGGATTGCACCATTTTACCGGAGCCGACTGGGGAGAAACGTTTGTGCCATGAGAGCTTACATGGCACTCAATGACGACCATCCCGCGGTCGAATGTTGCAGAAAGCTTGGTGAGGGTCTAATATCTAAAGACAGTTACCCAACGGAGAACTTCCGACTCAAGTTAAAGACCTAGATAAATTTGTCTGCCAAGTGTATTGCAAAGTGGGACCTACCAACCCCTCTGAACTTCGATGGGAGCTCTTTCGATCCAGGAACTTGGAAGGTGAGATCCTACCTCCAGCGCGTGCTTCCTTACTCCCACACATCATGCGCGCAAACTTCATGGCCATGCGCGATAATTCCTATACCACCAGCTGCCCAGATCTTCCTCCCATTAAATAGAATGGCTGGAGTGAACACCAAGAAGCATACGTTCCAATTATGTGCTTTTCTCTCCCTGCACCCCAAGCTGTTACTAAGCTTACTAGATGCGGCTGCATGGGGCGCTGTAGCTGTTTCAAGAACGAAGAAGTTCCCATTATGTGCTTGTCTCTCCCTGCACCCCAAGCTGTTATTAAGCTTACTAAATGCGGCTGCAAGTCAGACTGCAAGGGGCGCTACAGCTGTTTCAAGAACGGACTTCCATGCACTCGTCTTTGAAATATTTTGGAAAAAACTGTACAAATCCATTCAAAGATGACACACGGGCTGTTGGCGAGGAAGAGGATGATGATGCCCTTAGTACATAAGAACTTAACTTTGAAACCTTCTGTATTAGAAAACTGAAAAGGTACATGTGTTAAATTAACAAAAAGGAAAACAAAAAAGTTCTGCACTTAAGGGACTTGGGGGCATACGATTAGCGTTAATCGTATGGCCCCCAAAATATAACAACACGCAATAACATGTGTATTAAAGCGTTTTTTGTAATGTCCGTTTACAGCATATTTTAGTTATTATTCACTTCCATGGGAAGTTGTAGCTAGGCACGCGAATCTGCTATATATGCTGTTCTTTGCTAGTTGTATTCATTCCCTGAAGAAGTCTCAGTTAGAGACGAAACGAGTCGGAAATAAATGACAAGCTTACAACTACAAGAAGTCTTTCCTTGTGCTGCTCACTAGTGTTCGTTAAAAAATTAAAAAAATAAAAAAAAGTTTCTCTAACTTCTATGCAAACTTTTTTTTTTTAATACATATGATGTTTGCAAACAATTTATTTTGTCTTTTTAGGCCCTGCAAACAATTTTTTTCAATATTTTTCATCCCCCCCCCCCCCCCCCCCCCCCTCCAGAAAAATAATGGTCCGTCCCTTAAGGAACAATTTAATACATATTTAATGGAAAATAAACGCAGTGTTACAGGAAACTGGCTAAAATATTTCCTGGCGTGCGTGTTCTCGAGGCCATCATTTTATCTCCGTGAATAACACATTAATGGTAATAAGTCGGTTTTAAAACACATGATTTTTTTTCTAACTCTTCAAACAAACAGATAATAAATGGTAGGTCAAAATTAGCGAGAAAAAAAGGTAGGTCACCCTACTTGTTTTAGAGCAAATAAGCATTCTTTTCCCTGCTGAGCTTAGCCTCATAGGGAATCTAGTACGACTTTGATGCGCGGGCGCTGTGAGCGCGCGCTTATGACGCAATAATTCGTACGCAGTAAGGATGCGCAATGCAATTCTAAGGGGACAGACCACGGACACAATAGTAGCTCCTGTAAATATCTAATTGTTGTAACCGTTCATCAGTAGGATACCTAAAATGCGTGTATTTCTACAATTGGTTTCGGCGCCATTAAATCCTATACCAATTGCAGAACATTTTAGGAGGAGCCACCCACGATGTGAGCACAGTTGCTACAAAAAATAATAATAAGGAAAATAACGAAAAATAAACTAAACCGTTAAATTACGAACTAAGCGCACACGTCAAATGAATTAAGCAAAGCGCGTGGATATAACGAGACAAGCGCGCGCACCTTTATCAAAGTAAAAGGAAGCAGGGGTGAACTGAGGAGCTAGGATTATTTAGACGACACAAAGACAACAAACAAGCAAAGGATATGTCGGTGGTTTTCAATCATGAACCGCCGATCTTAACTCTCTTAAAGTAGCGTCGTATTTCCCAATTATTGCGCCGTGGCTTTTGAAGAATTTATTAAACGATTTAAAAAGCGACGTAAGTTTGAAACCTTGCTGAAGAAGACGTGAAGATAGGCATCGAAGTCTGTGTATGAAGTCCAACTTTGATGTGCAAATCCTAGCATACCTCACCAATTGAGATATATAAACTCCATAGGCTGGATTGGCTGGAATGTTGCTGTCCATATGTGGAAAATTGACAATCCGAAATGTAAAGTCATCTCTCTTGTCGTAGACGCTAATATGGAAGGGTGTGTTGCCATCTCCGTGACGGATTTTCGTGTCGAGATAACACACTTCCGTTGATGCCAGTGTAGTTTCCTTTAGTTCCAGTTCTGACGGGTAAATATCGCTGATTGAAGGTCCAAAAGTCTCGTTATTAATGCTGATTAAATCCAACAGAGGAATGACCCTGGCTCCCCTGGCTCCATATAGTTTTATAGCCACGCGCGCGCTGATGATGTGAGCCTAGGGAAACTGCGCGCGCGCTAACGCAAGCTCAGGCAAAAGTTTTTAACCACGGATTTGAGTTAAACATTTCAAAGGAACTCTTTATCTGCAATAGAATTTTATGAACAGACAATGCTGTTTAAGCTTCCAAATTATATGAGGTTGTAGATTTTCATCATGGAATTGCATAAAACGCCCAGTAAACACTGTAAGCGAGCCTAGTGGTTTCAACGTTGACGCATGCTCAAATAGCGATCTTGGCGAATTTTTATTCCGTTACGTAATTGTTACAAATTTGGGGGACTAAAAAGACAACTTTCGTCTAACTTTTCTCGCGTTTCCTTCGGTGAAATGTCGTAAAATTTGCCAGAGAGGTTATAATTATTTTGCTTTACGTGGCATTTGTTTTTCACGAAAATCTATAAGACCAGTTTTTACGTAGAGGGGAAAAACACAAATTTGCAAATAACAAAGAAGCTGCCTTTACAACCCCCTACTTTTGTCTGTTTAAAATTAGTTTTCAGATAGTATCCATGTACTGTGAAAATGTTTGGAAGATTTCACCGAAGGAAATAGAAGAAAATTACACCTAAAGCCACATAAACGCTCAAAGTCGCATTTGTTTGGGTACTCTTAATTCACGACTTCAACCCAATATTTTAACAGAAATGGTTGTAGAACACTATTTAAAAACCAGATTTCAAAATATAACACTAGCGCGCGCCACATCCATGTTATTACCCTATGGAGCCACCTTAACTGGACATTGCTCGTAATGAAAATCTTTCCTTAGTTACATTTTATTAAAAATGCTCTGTTTTGCTATATTAAAATGAGAGTTCGAAAATCCAAGATGGCGGACCCAAGATGGCCGCCACCAAAATAGCGGGAAGTTTATCCTGACATCATTGCTGGTTACCATAGTAACTAATTTTAGTCATACGACGAACGTTGTCAAGAGCAAGCCTCGTGGAAAGTTTGGTTCGTGTATCTTGAATCAGAGCAAAGATATTTGCAGAACTTATTTCTGCATCTAATTGGCATATAATTAGCATAAATTAATCCTTAAGTAGCCAGAAACACCGGAAGACGGTGACCCAAAATTAGTGCAAAACAATGAAAAAAAAACACAATTTTGGCAAGAAAGTCCTGTGGGATTACACGCCGTACCGCACTAAGGAGCAAAATGTTCCGCTGTCTGAAATTATGCTGTCGCAAAAATATAAACACACACAAAGAGGAAGTTAAAAAAAAAAAAAAAAAAAAAAGAATAGGAATGTATGCTGACCGGTCAGTCGCGAAGGAGTCTGGTGAGAGGCATATTTCTTCCAGGCGTTCCTGGAAGAGCAGAACACTGGGAAGTACCCCTTGCTTCCGGCTGCGCTGCAAGAAAATGGCGTTATTTCGGGTAGAGTGGACTCCTTTTATTTTACTTATGCTGAAAATAGCATTTTCCACATCAGCAGAATCCTGCTCGAAGAAAGGTACGTGTTCGTGCACACTGACGAATGGATCGACGATTGATTTGACGGCTGTAGATGGTACAAAAACCGATCCAAGGTGAGAGAAACTTTCGTTTTCATAGGTCATTTTACAGATATCGACCTTGCCCCCAGAGCATCCTATATTATATAATTTTGTTTCTTTTATTATGGAAATTGCAAAATTATCACAATAAAAAAATAAATTATATCAATGAACATCATAGGATGCCAAGGGGGCAAAATCGTCATGGCTGCTGTAATGTAAAACTATCAGCTGACCAGGAGAAAATGTTGTTGGACAGGCTGGGGCTCCGAATTTACTAGGAGCCTATAAATATATTTAGCAGCTCTTCGTGGTTTATCGTTTTTGTAATGTAGAACTATCAGCTGACCAGGAGAAAATGCCGTTGAACAGGCTGAGGCTCCCAATTTACTACTAGGAGCTTATAACTCTTCGTGGTTTATTGTGTTTGCATGGGGTCAGTGTTGTATACAAAAATATCCGCAACCTCCTACCCGCTGTCTAGGACAGGTCTTTCATTAGAAAGCCGTAAACTCCCAAAGAAATCCGCTATTAATGTGCTAATTCCTCAAGAATTTCATTAGAAATATGTTCGTCCCAAAAGAAATCCATCAGATTTCTGGGTTTCACCCCTAAAGAATTCCATTTTACATATCGCCCATTCTTATAACCCTTAAAGAACTGAATTTCGTTGGTCCTCAATTATGCAGGGTTTGCAATAACATTATTTTCTTATAAGTGGCTGCTGAGGGAGGAATAGATGGCTGTGACCACGCGTAATGCCCCTTTCCCCTTAACGGGGCAGTCTGGGGGTGCTCCCCTAGAAAAGATTGAAATCTAGAAGCTCATAAAGGTGATTTCCAGCATTCTGGGCAAAAAAGTATGCTGTCGATGAGTGTTTTTATGAACAACAAACAGTTTTTTTAAAGCAAACTAAATGGAATCTTAACAGACAGCAGTAAGAGGCCCCATAGGCGTCAGCAGACCGCCAGTGATGAGTTCTTATTGAAACCCCTGATTATGTTGTGATAATTAATTAAAAACCAAATGCCAAGGTGAACATCATGCAAAACTTGACAAGTTGGTTTGATTTTGCTATGTGTCTGTGAAAAAATAAGTGCAAGAAAAACATCTGAAACAAATCAAATGGATTATTGATCAGTGCATGCCATGTTACCGGGGCTGTCAGTTAGGAACATAACCTGTAACACCTGTTACCTGTCGATTGCTGTTATGTTAAACTTGCTTACAAAGCAAAATGCTACAGGTGATGACTTCAATGCACATGATGGCTGCTTCGATTAAAAACTTAATTAATGGCAGCCCTGGTTTTGGTTACACACTTGAAAACAATTATAGTACCAGGTTTTTGACATCCAAAATAATCAAGGTTCGGGAAAGTGTTATCAGCTGAAGCCGGAGGCTGAGGCTGATAACATTAATTTTACCAAAACCTTGATTATTCCGGATATCACAAAAACCGATTCTAATAATTAGTAATGACGCATTGTTGGAGAAGCGAAACCGCGAGCCATGTTTTTACTTCGCTGTGTGCAAGGTGCCATCCATGAAGTAAACACATTGTTTCTGGAAATCATGCAATGAGTGTGCAACCTACAGATTAATCACTGATCTGTTAGCAGATTAGGCCCAGATCAAATGATGTATTTCACTTGTGCTGAATTGAATTAAGACTTCGGCCTGACCTAAATTATTTAGATCGGCTGAATTGATTCAGACGCCGGGATTAATTCAGTTGAACTTAATTCAATAGGGGAAAATGATACATTCAGCTTGAAAATAAATTTTAATAAGTTAATATGCATTTGAATTGGCTCATGTGAAGATCAGTGTTTGAATCAAAGCCGTTCCACAGGCGTTATTCCTGGCTGAGCCAGGTGGAAGAATGGCTGAGCCGATCCAAATTCAGTCAGCCATTCCGAATTGAATCAAACATGGTACTTCACATGAACTTTATTTAGCTAATTTGATTCGTCTCATGTGAAGTACAGCATATGAAACAGGCCTAAGTGAATAATCTGCAGGTTGCACCGATTCCAAGAATTAGTCAATGAGAAGACAAATAGTGAATACAATGTATATTAGTATAATTTCAGAGGTGAAAGAAAATGGAAATTCTGATTGGCCGAGAAGCTCGGCTTATGGTGCTATAATCACCCCTTGAGTGGTGATTATAGCATTTCAAAGCTTGGTTACTAAGCCATGCCACCTTTGTCATCCAGGCAAGTAAGCAAGAGGGACATCAGCGGAATGCCAATTTCCATTCATTCAGAAGAAATCACTCCAATTGTGGATATCTACTAGAACGCTGGAATTTTTTAAAAATGATTGATAAGTCCTTGGCACCAAAAATATCTTTGAGAAATGGCGGTCAAGACATTAAGAGATCATAAAATAAAATACAGCCATTGATAACAAACTGTGTCAGATCTATCAAGGGGCAGAAGTTTAATTATCTTCAGACCAGAACTAATCATATCAAGAGGATTTTATAAGCACATTAATTGACCATAATTTACCAACGGCCAAACAAAGATACCAGTTTGTTCTGCTTTACTGCATAGTTGTGTAATTGATTTGCAATCAATGTATTAAGGAGGCTCACAATGGTTTCCAGCACTTTTCCAGCTCTTAAACTTTGATGGGTCAGTACTACAAATCGTTATCAGTTGCTGCTACAATAATGATATCAAACAAATGTGCAATCATTGCTGAACAAGTTGTAGCCATTTTCATGACGTCATTGGTTACCATAGCAACAGTTTAGCCTGTTAAAAACACCCTTAATTTTGCCTTTAAGTGCTTATAACTCAAAAACGAGCACGGTGACCCCCATTTTTTATTATTGAATAATGATGAGTATATTAAGATGCAAATTTTTACAAAGTTAAAAAAATTTCTATCTAGCGGTTTCAGAGCCACCTTAACTTTCGAAAATTTAAGGTGGCTCTGAAACTGCTAGATAGAATTTTTTTAACTTTGTAAAAAGTTTTATCTCAACATGCTAATCATTATTCAATAATAAAAAAATGGGGGTCACTGTGCTCGTTTTTGAGTTATAAGCACTTAAAGGCAAAATTAAGGGTGTTTTTAACAGGCTAAACTGTTGCTATGGTATCCAATGATGTCATAGAAATGACCACAACTTGTTCAGCAATGATCGGAAATTTGTCTGATATCATTATTGTAGCAGCAACTGATAAAGATTTGTAGTACTGACCCATCAAAGTTTAAGAACTGGAAAGTGCTGGAAACCATTGTGAGCCTCCTTAAACCACACCAGTATACATGTATGCAAGCCAACACTTAATATGTTTGTTTTTCCCCTGTTTTCTTTAGGTATTTTTCAGGTCTTGATATTCACCTCTGAAAATTATACTAATTAAAACAATTATTTGCCTTGTTGGAAGCCCTAGGAATTTTTTGGGGTCTTGATCCCTGTCACTTGAAATCCAAATTCCCCCCCGCTGGGATCACAACCCCCTTCTGCTAATCAAGGGGGTAGGTTAGAGATCGTGCATTTCTGGGGTATTTGGCAGCAGTTATCTCTCTCATGTGGGGACTTAAAGGACATTTGTCATGACCATTTTAATGCACCTGAAGCATCTTTTCAGTAGTGATTAGTAACTCCTTTTGTCATCCAAAAATGGCCTAGAGTAGCACATTTGAAAATAAAATCTCGAAATTCCCAGCTGCCAGCCTTCAACATAAGTTAAGTTCTCAATATATCAGTTTGTCTGATTTTGTCCAGCCACATACAGGAACTTCATATTATGAATCCCACTAGGACAAGAACATTCTGATTCATTATTATATTGTGAATTTAAATACGGAAAATGCCAGATAGCTTTGTCAATGAATGCATTTAGTTGTTGGTGATGTGGATTCCTAAAAGTGCCAGCAACAGCTGTTTTAAACTGGCTTATTCTTATTGCCAGATATTACCTAGGAGTGTTGTAAATTTTGTGTTCCTTTTATACATAACTCCAGTTCAATCTGCTGTTTTTTGCTTTTTTTGCTCAACACAATTTACATGTAGCTTTACTGGGATAAAAGGCCAAACAGGGCGTACATTTGACTGGAACCCATGCACGCCTTTCAGTATGGGGAGTGGGTGTATCAATGCAATGGTAAGTACATGTACATAGAAGAAGAAATGAAGGGAAGTGAAGTTAGATAATAGTCAGGTAACTATAGCTAGGTGAAAAAATAATTTCTTATTTCAGTGTTAGAGTTTGGTTTTGTCATGGTCGGTTGTTATTATGGTGGAACTGATGGTCAACCCAGAATATTCATAGTAGCAAAAAAAAAAATTAAGGCATGCATATTAAGTTTCTAGCTGCTCTGATCTTGCTGACTCGCAGCAGACAATGGGGACAAGTTGGAATGTCCAAAATAAAATCTGTGAGGACCTGGGAAAGAGGAGATACATGTAGAGACTCATGAAACAACAGCCCCCCTACCAGCGTGTTAATGCTCACAGTTTTCACATTTTATTTTGAATGTTCACTACAGGTTCACTTTCTTGCTCCTATCCACTGTCTCAGAACCAGGAACAGATCCACTTTCTTACTCCTAAGCACTGTCTAAGAGCGGACAACCGGCTAAATGAGTTCACACTCAAAATGTTCACACTAACTTATCTAACTTACAATGTATCATTTTCAGTAGTCAAGAAATTATTATCTCATTTCTGGTTTGGGAGTAGACCTTTGCGCTCGTTCTCGCACTTCGTACTCGCTTTTTCGCTTCGCGCTCGTTTTTGCGCTTCGCGTTCGCTTTTGCGCTTTGCACTCATGCACTTTCGCGCTTCGCGCTCTGTTAGCTCGACTTGTATGTCTATCAAGAAATTGACAAGGTCACATTACCATCAGTTGCAAAGGCCTACGTTATATAAACAATAGCCTCCATTTGGCGCGAAAATATGCACGGATATTTGTCCGCGGACATTATCTGTTCTGAGAAGCGAACAGTTTTCCGAGAGCGAAGCTCGAGGAAAACTGTGAGCTTCGAGGAACAGATAATGTCCAAGGACAATTATCTGTGCATATTTTTGAAGCCAAATGGATGCTATTGTGTTTATTATCCTTCAAATATATTTTTTTTTACAAGGCCGCGTTTTGGGGAACTTTTCTCAAAGCTTTTTAAACGCCAACGAAATTCTGTCAGCGCTCAAAATATTATTAGTCTGTTCAAAGCGTTTAGTTTTATTCATTTTAACAATTTACTCGGGATAAAAGCTAAACTTGCGAACGTAAATCGCAAAGTTTGAAAACTGGGGAATATCACTTGGGGAATATCATCTGATATTCCCCAGTTTTGGCTGCATCACGTGACGTGTTTAGACCAATCGCGTGCGCGAAAAATATTTGATGGATTATAATACTATTTATTTATTTATTGCTATTTACATTTGTTTACCTTTTCATGGTTATCAGTGAATACTTTGCAACTATAATTATTATATATAGTCGATAACTCTCCTTGCGACCACTCAGTCTCGTATTAGTGACCATCTCTCATAAGTGAAATCCCACAGTCACCCAAACCCTGTATTTAAAAGTTATTGTAAGTGACCACTCCTGTAACTTCAGTAAGCGACTGTGACTTTTAATTTAGGAGTAAACAACTGGTCTTTCCTTTTTAAGCGATGACGTCATTTTATGACGTCATCGGTTAATGCTGTAAAGCGAAAAAGCGATGGAATTTATGGAATTTTTGGTGTTACGGTGTTACGATTACTCCCTGAATTGAACCGAAGAGCAATGGGAACTAGGTGCATTGTTTGTATTCTTTTTGAGATCCGCCATCTTGTTTTTTGGCAAAGGAAGATATTTTTTTGCAGCTTGTATCATCACCGATCGGCAAACCTTATTTCATTTGTAGCTGTTAAATTGAGATTTCGAGTCTGCAGTGAGTGTTGCACTTTATCAGTTATCGAATAAATTTGGCATAAAGTTAAGAAGTGATGTCTGTCGTGACTGCAGACGAAGCAACCGATTATTAGCAGTTTTAAAACATCTGTTGAAAAGGTGAGCCATCTTAAACCTTTTTTAAGCGATGACGATGACGTGATCGATTAATCTCGCCGTGCGAGTGGACAGGATCTGTTGTTGTCTGTTGTCTGTTGCCTGTTGTGATCAACCGATCTGTAGATTCGAACCGAATACTGGGAAAAGAAATCAAGTCAACTCAACAAGAAATCGTCGCATAGAACTCAAAGCAAAATACTCCTGGGCCGTTAGAAAGGACTAATTTAAAGCATAAAACGAAAGAAACAAATTATATTTGATGCGTTCTATAAGATTTAGTAAACAGAAATCTCTCCATTCTTTAAAACAAAAGGTGTAAACAATTTTAGACAGCGTTTGACCTTGCATCGTATATCGTATATCGTATGTCACGCCAAGATAACGCAATTTTTGTTGAACAATCATTCAGCACAGAAGTTGTCAGTTACTTTTATGTACCCTAATTTTTTGACAAATGTCCTGAAAATTATCAAAGACCCCTTGTGAAACGTCATCGCTTCTGCATGCATCGCGTGCCGTTTATTTTGATAAGCTCTCGTAAGCTAGTGAGCACTCGAATATTCAGATTCCTGTTAGTTGAACACAAAAACAGTATACACTACTTGATCACATGATTTACCATGATAGTGTATCATTACCTTTAATAATGTTGGTTGATGTTGCATTATAAGTTCAAGATGGTTTATGGCCAGAGAAAGTACTTGTACTTGCCATATGAGACTGAGGTGAAAGAAAGCTCTATGTTATATTAAAAGCTCTGCTAAGCAACCTGAGCCTCTAAATCATCAGTGTTTCAGATTCCCATCGACGACAAGCTTTCTAGTTTAAGCCACTTTCGTTTTCTGATTGCCGAGGTGGTCGCTTACTATTCAACTGTATTAAGGTGGCTCAGAACAGTTTCCTGCATGTTTAAACACCACAATTTTGACAGATCAATACTACAAGTCTTTTCCAGTTGATCCAACAATTACGGTATCAAACAGATGCCCAATCACTGGTGAACAAGTTATGATTATTTTCTTGACATTACAAGTTACCATAGCAATGGTATAACCTGTTAAATATCCTGAATTTTAGGTTTAAGTGCTTATAAGTTATAAATGGGCGTCACCGGATTTGTTTTCGAGTTACTCGAAAACAAATCCGGTGACGCCCATTTTTACCACTATTTTTCATTATGAAAAATACAGTGTGTAGAATATGTTTGTTGTGTTTTTCTTTTTCGTGTTAAACAATTTATGCATTAAATTTGAATTAAACGCGTCTTCCCGTGCCTCCCCTGCTACGTATCCTTTTGCTCTAAAGCCGCGCAATTGTGTTCTGTTCATATATTTGGGGGGGGGGGGGGGGGGGGTAGTACAGAGGGATAGATTTGCTCGATAATCCAGATTTATTTTAAAATGGCCTCCAATGAAACAACTAGATGTGAAAAATTCGTTCCATCCGTGATCAAAATATACCTTTTTTGCCTCAAAAATTAAAAGGAAATATTGTAAAGAATACTTGACTTCAGGAAAATGGACATAAATATGGTTTTAAAAGGACAATACCTAACAGTTGATCAAAGAGCTGCCGAACTCATGCTTTACTCTGATAACTGGGTGGCCATAAGAGCAAAGAAAAGCAATCTCCCAGTACCTTAGTGTGATAATTTTTTGGTGGCACATTGTCTTGAAATATTTTAATTATTTCACCATTCGTTCGGAAGCGGGCTGGACAATTTCAGTTACTACAAAGTTTGCATTTTGTCCGTACGTTTCCAAAAGCAATATGGCAAAAAGCATCGTGACTAAATTCAAAGAAATTAATTTACCTCGTGGTAATTTACCATGATCAGCGAATTGCTACGGAACTCGAATTTAGAGCAATAAACAAGCTACAATTTTGTTTAATTTACTGTATTCACTGGCCAGTAATAACTTACAGATGGAAAACAATACCTTTGATATCTCTTGGCCAGGGATAAGTGGAGAAGGGCGCTTGTATTTCTCTTTTGTGAGAGCCACTGCTAGCAGTGAAGCTAAACACACAACAGCACTTTGTTTAGGTAAAGTATAAAGCCAGGATTCCATAGCCATAGCTTCTTGAGGAAGCTATGGATCCCGATTTGCACAATTTCCATTGTATAGATCAAGGCAATCTGCATCTCTAACCTCTGTTTAACGACATGAAGACTTCAAAATTGTAACGTTATCTTGTAAACTGTACATTCATTTGATGTGGTGCCAGACCGTCTGCCTGAAGTACTCACACAAACTACTTGATCATTTGACATTCAAAAGTTATTAGTTTTAGTCTTTGCGTCAAATTTATAATATAACTAATATAAATAAAACGAATGTGTAAATAGCTTTGTGGAAGCCACAGAAACTGATTCCTCTAGTCTGGCGAACTGATGGTGGGAAATAGAACACTCGTGGAAGGAAGGGACACATCACACTTTGTAGATCAAACAGCTTGGCTTTAATTGGTGATATTTCTCATGGCAGCAAAGGCGGTGCGTGCCTTTTGGATTCTAATTTGAAGTCCTCGTCTGTGCCTCCTAGCTTGTCGATGGTACTACCAAGGTAACTGGAAGATTCCACGTCCTCAAGTGGCTCCCCCTAAGGGTGAGTGGATGTTCAGTTGATGTGTTCGACCTCAAGATCTTAGGCTTGTGTCTGTGGATGTTCAGCCCCAGCTGTGCAGAGTTGTTGTCCAGGTCTGATGTTTTCTCCTGCAACTGCCGTAAGTTATGTGAAAGGAGAGCCAAGTCATCAGCATAGCTGAGGTCGTCCAATTGTGTCAACAGTGTTCACTGGATTCCGGTTCTCTTGTTTGCTGTAGTCTTTCTTGTAATCCAATCAATAGCCAGTAGGGACAGAAATGGTGATAGAAGACATCCCTGTCTGACTCCAGTAAGAACCTCAAAGCCGGCGGAGATCTTACCCGCATGTGTGACTTTGCATATCATGCCCTCATAGATATTGCGAATCAGGGTGACAAATTTTGCAGGAATCGCATAATGCCTCATAAGCTCCCAAAGATACTCTGTCGAAGCTGTCGAAAGCTTTCTTTTAATCCACAAAGTTGACGTACAGGGAAGAGTTCCATTCAATAGACTGCTCTACGATAATTCGTAGAGTTGCGATCTGGTCCGTACAAGATCTGTCTCTACGGAAGCCAGCTTGGTGGTCTCCAAGCTTACCGTCCACAGCAGTCCTCAGTCTCTCCAAAATGACTCTACAAAGAACCTTTTCTGGCACTGACAGGAGCATATTTCCTCGGTAGCAGAATTAGGGCCGTGATGAAAATAAACGTTTTTCTTTTTAAATGAATCGCCCGATGAATTAAATTTTCCCGAGCGGCAAAAATCACAACAAAGCCGTTGACGCTTTGGTGTAACGCTTAAAACGCGAAAACTTTCGTTCGGTAGCTAGGTTTTACTGTCATCGAACTGCTGTCATTCATGGTTGACCCATTCTTCCACGTTAGGGCCGTGAAAAAGATGATTTTCGTCCTTCGAGACTCGCGCTTTTTATAGTTGTTGTTGTTTGAATGAAGAAAAGCACACAAACAACTTTGATGATGGCAAAATCGAATTTATTTTCTCTTTCGCTCTCCGTCTCGTAATAAGAAACAGCTTACCTTGTAGCTCGTATCCTTGAAAAAATATTGAAAGGATTCACTTTCCACATTCCGAAGATAAGATGTCATAGATCGCTTTCGCAAAACACAGCGTGTGAGCTCAGTGAGATTTTCACTCGTAGATTACGTCATCAGCGTGCACCATCGGGATTTTGAGCACGCTTACGTATACTGAATTTGATTGCGCGGCTCTGCTTGCTATGTTATAACAAAAAATAGGGGTCACTGGGCTCGTTTTTGAGTTATTAGCAGTTAAAGCTAAAATTAAGTGTGTTTTTAAGATTATACTGTTACTATGCTAACGTATTGTGTAATAAAAATGATAACAACGTGCTCACCAATCACTAAGCATTTGTTCGACACCATGATTGCAGCATCAACCGCCACCTTAAATTGCCTGCATGTTCTATATTTATAAACATGTGTATACATTGAGTGAATATATTTTTCATCCATTGAGGTTTGTCAAATAACAAGTAGCGGCAATTTCCCCGTTGGATCAGAAGACAGCAGTTTTAATGTGGATACTGAAGGCAATGTTGTTATTTCATATGGAGGTACCACGGGCAGTGATGGAAAGACAAGGTATCTATTAAATTATTGCCAGTAGTATATGTTACAGACACATACACACTACTGTACTTGTACACCAACCACTGACCAGAGCCTGAAAAGCTAAGTTTTTTAAGGCATTTTGAGTGTAAACTTTCATCAAATTCATTACGTAATGTCATGCAAACAATATCTAATTTAAGCGCACTGGACAGTACTTGGGTGAACACATTCATAATTTAATTGTTCAACTAGTTTTTACTGTAAACTGGAAAAGGAGGCTTTGTTGATGTTGTGGCCCAATTTTAGCGGACCTTTGGCGCCCGCGGGCGGAGCTCAATACCCATAGAAATTGGTTAGCCCATCAAGCCAAGAAAATTTGGATGTCACGTCCGTCCGTCCGTCCGTCCGTCCGTCCGTACGCACGGATTAGGGCTGGGGACGAGTTTGTCTTTGTCCTTGATTTGGAGTCCTTCTCTGGCAAAAAGTAACACAAAAACATTTTTTGGTTTGTCGAGAGCTAACTTATTTGTCGTAGAAATTTTTTAAAACACTGTGTCACTTCTGGTTGTTTTTCTCGTGTTTTCTTATGAACTGGACATTTCATTGCAACTTAAGGTGGGGGTAAAGGTGAATTTGAGTGAAATTCTAAGAGTTTTAAAGAAGGGATAGAAGAAAGAAAATTATTTTTGGAACACCACCAGACAGTTGACCCCAACGCAAGAGCACCCCAGGTTGTCAGGGGACTGTTTGGGTGTCCATCTACTAAATTTTAACTTCAAATTCTAATTTTAAAATCACATTAAATCTTTAATATTTCTTATTTCTCCAAAATTTACTAATCCTTTGAGAAAAACCATCTCTTCCCAAACATCCCCAGAAATCACCAAAAAATTTACAAAACACCGCTAAACAAAGCTTTGTGGGATGAGCAGAGAGTTTTGGGAATGCTTGAAACGAGAGTGAGATATTCGCATGAAACCCAAGTTAAGCGGTGTAAAAACGGGCTTCAGGTGAACCCCCGCCTTAAAATAATTGCCGACTTGAATATGATATACATCGGAAAACACCGAGAGTTGAAGCACTGCGGCTGACCATGGCTGAAAAGTTAATTGATCTGACATTGAGCTGAATAAAAGTGAACTCAGAGCCGGTGAAGTTCACTAAGTGATGGACAAAAGACTCCTTACAGACCTGACAGCTACACCTAATGGAAAGGAGAGATCGATCTTCGCCGATAATTCAAAACATGCAAGAACTTATATGTCGGTGCCGTTGGAGTAAGCTTACAACGAGTAGCGTGTTCGCTTCCGATATTACTGTGTTGGTTTGAAATTTTAGCCCTGCAGAATTTACAAGCCTTCTCCAAACATGAGGTAACAAACGTAAATGTATGCACTAAGCATAAGCCTTTTTTTGTTGTCAATGAGAATCTGTTTATACTTCATTTATGAGCGAATTTGAAGTTGTGTCGGGGTTTCGCATCTTTTCGTAAATATTTACAATTCAATTGATGCTGCTTTCAAACTTGTTCATGTTTGGACTAATTGTTTTGTGTTTTAGTTAGTTGAGTTAACTGTGATGTTCAATATTGGATTTTGGAAACAATATTAAATTATTAAGCTTCACGGATCAAAATCACGATTTCGATTTGTAAATTACAAACTACAAGTACGGAAAAATTCTGCAAACAAAAACGGCATGTAGCAGCTCTCGTAAGGTCTCATATGAGTGGCTGAGAGAACAATAGAACAAACAACAAGAACAATGTTAATTTTTAAAAACTAAACGTTTCGGCAGTGCTGCCTTCATCAGTAGTAGTAAAAACAAGAACAATGTCCCTAGCCCCCAAAACAATAGCAGCTGCTACACTAGGGGACCAGTAGAATTACAAGCTTACGAGAGTTGCTACACAACTGAACAAAAACGAGTAAAACTACTCAGCGATACTGCACACCAAAATATTTTTTAAGTGATCTATTATCCGACCGCCTTTTTTGATACTCGATTACAATTGGTTTGTTTCTCTTATCACCGAGTGCGTTGAAATGATCTTGAAATCTTGTACGGGTAAACCAATATTTCGCCGATTTCGTGGCGAGTTACCTGTGTTTGGCTGAGTGAGTTGAGACTTTACCTCCCGGGCTTTACCTACCGCATATTTGCTTACCACAAATGAAGAAAATTGAATCAAATCTCTGCATAAAATTATCTTAGGTATTTAGCAACGCATACGAGAAAACATAATTATATTATCATGCAAGCAAACCGCAGCGAAAAGAAAGAAGACGGTTCAAAACAACATTGTAATTATTAAGTTAGCGTGCACCACTTCCCAAATCACAAACTGCCACAATTCTTACCTAAACTATGACTTACAAAACCGGCACGAAACCACCATCAATTTGCAGAGTTTGTTTTGCCGCCGTGATTTTCTCAGTTTGCGTGCTGTGCTTAGCAGCGATTTACTTGTTTTTCTGTACTTTATTTTTGCCTCGAGTTGATTTTTTGCCTTTACAAGGTCCTTTTTACATTGAATAACGCGTAAAAGTGTATTAATTAGTGTACAGTAAACGTTGCAAAAAGTTTTACAAAGATCTGTTGTGTGCTCCTACGTGCGTACGTGAGGAACCCAATAAAGTGCACTCGTCAGTTTCGGTTTAACCTCGAAATATGTTGACATCGCTTTCGTCAAAAAAACCATGAGAGGTTTTATACTCATACTTTTTTACTTTATACCTAAAAGTTTAACCATGAGCGATTACAACTAATTTATTTTGTACCACTGTATAAGCTTAGAAATAGTGTGGCTACTTATTTGGTAATAATAAATGGGAGCTCTTCTTTTAGGCCTGCCTAAATCTATATATTATCCTTGGTTCAAATTTTATTTTCCTTTGTTTTAAACTCATTGTTGTATATTATCATACTCAAAAACAAAGGAACACATTTGAACCAAGGATAAAACTGAAGCACAACATTTACACTTGTCCCATTCCAACTCGTAACGACATTAAATTCACAATGCGTGCCATAACAATTTATTGTTGCGTGTTTTTCATCAAATCCTTTATAAAATGATGTTGTATTTCCTTTATGTTTATGCTGATCTCAGTGCCAACAATTCTTAATTTCAGCTTAAATATTAATTAAAAGTTATATTATATTATTAAAGGTCAAATGAACCAAAATTTCGACATTCTTTCTTTAGCGATTTTATTTCACGGCTTTGCGATCGAAGAGACGATCGTCGTTCAAAGAGCGAATAATGTAAAGTTTGAGGGTTTGAGTCAGTCTAAGTAATTCAAGTAATTCTAAAAGAATCTAAGCTTATTTTTAAACATGGTTGTTATATTTTTTTACTACATTGTAATCCAGTTTCAAAGAGCACTGAGTAAAATTGTAAGCATTGTACGATATAGGAGGTTTTCAAACACTGGATGGCGTATAAAAATCATCAGTCTGCTCAGCTTGGTATAGAACAATTAGTTTTGTTATATACCCCAATCTAAATGCAGTTTTTTTGGATTTGCACGTAATTCTTATCAGGACGTGTGCGGCTTGCAACCCGGATCGGTATGCAGCGCGAAGTTATCCTAGGATGTGGCCAAAAGCTAAGATTGAATTCACTGTTTCTTTTCTGTACTCGAGAGTCACACAAAACACAAAAATAAATTTGTACACAAAAATTTAACTTGAATGAAAGGGTATTTCTCAATGCAAATTCGAAAGTGCAAAGAATCACGCAGGGTAAAACTTTCAATGAATAAGTTGGTGTCGTTTTCAGCTGAAGGAAAATTCAGTGTTGGAATAAATACTGAGCGTTTACACACTGTCCCCACGGACACCGTGAGTTCTGTTTGTATTAGCTGTTTTTTGGTCCATATTTATTTAGCCGGTACATGTTATTTAGGGCTCGAATACAACATTTTAAGCTTAATTTTATACGCGTCAAAAAGCGTGCATGGAAGCAAATTATTTGACGAGGATATTGAACTAACGAACTCAAATTTTAATGCTTGATCATGACCAGCCAAACCAACAAAGTAAAAGTGCTAATAATCATAACAAATACTCTATCTAGTTCTAGGTAGAATAAGAAAGGTGCAAAATGCATACCTCTAACTTCCTTCGTTTAGCAAAAGCCGAACGGACAGTGGGGTCTTTGTGCTTCGGAAGACATTCTTCCCCGTGATTTCTTTTCCGAACAAAAAAAAAATAGTCCACGGCACAGCATCCTCTTTGAGGTGGAGTCGTAGCGGCTTGAAATCAGACCCCAGAAACCTACCTATTGCCAGATTTTCTCTGAAGTAGTCTTCGGTAAAATGAACCGCACAAATGCAAGAGTTCTTTCCTGGCTGAAATTCTTTTCTTTTCATTTTCAAAAGCTATTGTTTCCTGAGCTTTGAATTTGCTGGAAACTTAAACATACTTACTTTCGACTTAGAATAATTTAAGCAGTTTAGTGCTGCACAAAACACCATGATGTTCCATTCTTGTGAGCTTCATCACTAAAACACTTTGAATTTCCCGCAATTTCACAGCGCCCCAATACTGATGTCACAGTTTTATGTTTCGAAAATTTCCCGACAATTTTCCCGAGCGCTCTACGATTATGAAGGCCAAAACTAAGCATTTTTCAACTTGAAATTTCTCTGTTTTGCAAAGTCCAATTCCTTTGAAACTTCGGAATATGTTGATTTGGTTCTTAATCAACAAATTGGCTTAAAAAAAAAGAAAGTTCGAAATTTTGGTTCATTTGACCTTTAAATGAGTTTGTTATTGTTTCTGGCAGGTGATGTAGTGGCCTAGATAGGCCTGGACTCCAGAATGAGTGGTCCCTTTTGGAGCCCTGGCCGAGGTTATTTTGTTGTGTTTTAATGGGCAAGAAACTTTACTCTCACAAACCAGTGGGGGGATTGGGACTAGTGGCCCTTAATGCTGAAGCTTATCGTGATTTTGGAAACCAGAACTCCTTCAGCTATACTTTTTGCACAACTTTGTTCCATTGAAGAGTCCTTCAAGCGTTTCAAATCGCGGCTATTTTTGGCAAGTCACGTGACCAGAATAAACAACAATCCCAAAAACTGGAGGGAAAATCACAATCAGTGTCAACAGATAAAGAACGTCCATACGCTTAATGCTTCGAATGGTTTTTATCAAATTTACATTATTATCGAAGTTATGACGGAATAAACACTCGTAACGTACTCGTATTTGCAGACTTTATTCAGTACTAACCGTTCCATGTAATTGCATATATACGATTATAAAAAAGGCTATGTTATCTCTGATTCTTAAAACAAAATCGGAACCTACCTTCTTTTCTCTAAGTTTTAGGGACTTTAAATTTTAACGTGCGGTTTGGGGCTGGCACTATTTAGGCGTGCGCAAAGACCCCCCCCCCCCCCCCCCCCCCCCACCACTCCAAGTAAAGGCAACAAAATCACCATTTAGCATTATCGCCGGCGTGATCAATCGATGAAACCGATAATCGATAACAATCGATGGCAATAGATATCAATCGATAACAATTAATCGATTGATATCGGAAATCGATAACCAATCGGCCAAAAAATTTGTGTTTTTTAATTGCCATCGATTGTCATCAATTGTCATCGATTGTCATTGATTTCCGCATATTTTTGGGGAGGTAGAAAAGAAATGCTTTGACAGGAGAAATATGGTGACCTGTAATTACATTTTTACATTGTAGCAGTTGTTAAAATCGCAGGGCAGGGATCTAGACCCAAGCTACCAGCTGCCAGACGAAATTAGGAACGCAATTTATGCTACTCTGAGCGCGTGCAAATTGTTTGTTTGATTTATTTGAGCGAGGGAAGAGTTCCAACGCTGTGGGATGCCATTTTTGATATTAAAACCAAGAAGTTACGGAACTTTCTAGGTTTTAATACTTCGGTTTTTATAGTTTATGTAAGTAACGGGTGAAAACTGCAAAAACAACGATCCGAATGAACGGCCGAGTGAACAGCCCAGCATGTGCATAAGCTCATGAAGCTCTGAACAAACAGACCGAACAGACGAAGGTCGAGAATGCAGAAAGTCATCCACACGACTGACTGACTAGAGGGTTTAATTGAGTAGTAAAATGAAGACATTATAAAAAGGTTATGTTTTGTATGAAATAACAGATGCGATCTGTACCAACGGCAGACTGAGTGAACGGAAGAATGAACAGACAGACAGGTGCATAAGCACCCCACTGCCCGAGCAGACAAACCGAACAAACGAGAGAGTCGAAAATACAGAAAGTCATCTATGTAAATGACTGACTATGGTGTTTTACTTAGTAACCCTACAATATTTTATCGTTCAGGTGAATTTATTTAGCTATTTAAAATAAGCAATTTAGTGAGCTCACTAGTAAATCGAGGTAGATTGATAAATAATAATAGTTGCCTGCTCAGAAAGTCTGCCATTCTCGTCAGGGGCACAGTGACAGACCCGTTAGAGAGATGAAAATTTAGCGAGAAACACGCGAGAAGTCAGGGTCAGAGAAACGCGCGCGGGGAGACGTTACATTGATCTTTATATCCGTACTGTAACGTATTTTTTACTAAAAGCCAAATCAGGGTGAATCTCTCTAAACACGCGTTTCAAACTGTGGTACCATATGCCGGATTTTATCCCACCATATGGCGGACCATGTCCAACCTACGATCCAGTCCACCGTGGGTCTGTTGTGTCAGACCTCTTCTCGCCCATGTGAAAGACGAGTATGTCTGTAGAACGACATTGCACTTGTACCCACAGATAGACGGTATTGCCAAAGGCGGTCCGGCTTTCTGTAAAGACGGATGGATGTATCCAGGAAGGCGACCCATGGCCCGTTAACTTTTTGTGGTCTTTTGCCATTTCATTAGGTTTAAATATTTAATTTCCTAATTTTAATATAATTGTACTTTATAACGATGAAAAGTTAAAGAATTTTCATAAGAACAACAGCTTGCTACTACGTAAAACCATACAGTCAGTCATTTGCAAAGAAGACTTTCTGCGTTTTCGGCTCTCTTGTTTGTCCGGTATGTTTCCTCAGGCATTCAGGTGCTTATGCACCTTTCTGGCTGTTCACTCTTCCGTTCATTTAGTTTGCCGTTGGTGTGGATTACGTCTGCTATTCACACAAAAATAATTGTAAGGACTTCACTTACTAGTTAGTTAAACCCTTTAGTCAGTCAGTCGTTTGGATGGCTTTTTGTGCTCTCAGCCTTCGTCTGCTCGATATGTTTGTGCAGACCCTCAAGTGCTTATGCGCATGTTTGAGCTGTGCATCCGGCCTTTTATTCGGATCGTTGTTGGCGCAGTATGCATCTGTTACTTACATAAACAATAATATTCCGAATTTTTTCAAACCTAGAGTACTGCTGGAACTGCTTAACTTATTGGTTTCAATTTCTAAAATGGAAACCTGCAACTTCAAAACTACTTTTCTGCTTAAACGAATAAAAACACTTTAACTTTTAGCTTATAAACCGCGCGCTGCACTATGCCAATGAAGACTTTTTCAATGCCCAGATTGCGCGCACTTAATGCGGCCGTTTGAATAAAAGTACGCGCGTACAAACAGTCTTCGCGAGCCATCAAGTTGAAACGACCAAATGACTTCGCTCTGTACCAGGCGCTCAATTTTTCAATGGTAAGTTTAGTATTTTGCTTTTAACTTAAGATTTAAATAAGCTTACTTCATCCTAAAAACGTTGTTTACAAAATAGCTGCAAAAGCTTGATTGGATTACAGCACAATTTGCTTAAATGTCGATTCTCACGACTAAATGTCAAAGCACAATCAACGAACTTTAACTTTTAGCATTATACTTTTGTCGTTTTATAACCATTTAAAATGCTTAATCGATATAGATTGATAGCAGCAAGCTCAGGCACGTAGGGCCAGCTGTGGTACCACAGTTTGAAACGTGTGTTTAGAGAGATTCACCCTGATTTGGCTTTAAGTCAAAAATACGTTACAGTACGGATATAAAGATCAATGTAACGTCTTCCCGCGCGCGCTTCTCTGACATTGACTTCTCGCGTGCTTCTCGCTAAATATTCATCTCTCTAACGGGTCTGTCACTGTGCCCCTGACGAGAATGGCAGACTTTCTGAGCAGGCAACTATTATTATTTATCAATCTACCTCGATTTACTAGTGAGCTCACTAAATTGCTTATTTTAAATAGCTAAATAAATTCACCTGAACGATAAAATATTGTAGGGTTACTAAGTAAAACACCATAGTCAGTCATTTACATAGATGACTTTCTGTATTTTCGGCTCTCTCGTTTGTTCGGTTTGTCTGCTCAGGCAGTAGGGTGCTTATGCACCTGTCTGTCTGTTCATTCTTCCGTTCACTCAGTCTGCCATTGGTATAGATCGCATCTGTTATTCATACAAAACATAACCTTTTTATAATTACTTCATTTTACTACTCAATTAAACCCTGTAGTCAGTCAGTCGTGTGGATGACTTTCTGCATTCTCGACCTTCGTCTGTTCGGTCTGTGTGTTCAGAGCTTCATGGGCTTATGCACATGCTGGGCTGTTCACTCGGCCGTTCATTCGGATCGTTGTTGATGCAGTTTTCACCCGTTACTTACATAAACTATAAAAACCGAAGTATTAAAACCTAGAAAGTTCCGTAACTTCTTGGTTTTAATATCATAAATGGCATCCCACAGCGTTGGAACTCTTCCATCGCTCAAATAAATCAAACAAACAAAGCCGTAGCAATAGACCAGCAATAGAACACGGCCATGTACAGAACGCGAGTAGTATTGCAGGAATTAGTTTACTGATAGATAATTGATCGAAAACAATCTGCTTGACAGCAAAAGATACATTGATGGTAAGATGCACTATGAGAGTAAAGTGCCAGGCCCACGGACACAACAAAATAATCCCCGCCAGGGCTTGAACCCGGACCATTCAATCTGGAGGCTACCATAATAGTAACAACTAGGCCATGCATGGTTTCTCTGTATCCAGGGCCGGGGGTAGAAATACTTGTTGCCTCTTCAAGGTCACAAAATTGGTGGTAATTCTGTTTATTTTCAATAATCAATTATCCTCAATTTAAGTTGGCAGAGCAACTATCTTTTATTGGAAAAATTATGGCCACATAACAAACGAGGATGATTAAATGGAATTTTCATTCAAGCTGAGATAAACTTGAAACTAGCTTGGCCAACATGTTTCAGCTTTATCCAAATGCATTCTGTTTTTAAACGTCTTATCCAATATTGTTCATCCATGTCCTGTCTTGGCTTTCCTGTATTTCTTTTGCGTTTTTCTACACCTTTAAGCCGTTATTATGATCAGCAAATTCAATGAGCAGATGGTCAGTGCTGAATTAGCTAAGTTTGTGTGACCTACTGCTTGTTTCTTATTCCCCGAATTATTATTGCTTCCTCAGAAAGTCAAGCATCACACTGAAATGTGATCCAAATGAACCGGGAAAAGGATTAATACCAAGCTTTTCAGAAGGAACACCTTTATTATATGTAAATATTTATTTGTCGTTTTGTTTTTGTTTGTTTGTTTGTTTTTGTTTTGATGCAAGTGGCAAGCACTAAAACCTAAAACGACGAAACGAAACCAGCCGAAAAAAGGGTCACCCACCACCTCTCGGAACGAGTTACTTCATTGGTTCTTAAAACAATAGAAAACAGGTCATAACAATGCCCCTAGCCCTGAATAATAATAAAGGTAGTGTTAAAAGCGGGCGAATGAAAAAGAGGTTCCAGAGAGGTAGTGTCTTACTGGAAAAACAAAAGAACGAAACGAAACGAGACTTGCTTGCTGTTAGCTTTTATTCCGGTTTGCTCGCGGTTAGCTTTTATTTGTTGGTTAGGGCAGTATTTTGTATACTTTTTTCGGTGGTTTCGCCGTTTCGTTTCGTTTCGTTTCGGGTTTTAGTACATGACAATGCAAGTGTGTTAATTTGGGTTTACATGTACCTGGTGCATATACGTTTGCCGTAGCCCTTAATTCTTTGATAAGTGAACGTTCACAGTGGGATATTGTCTTGATCCATGTTGCCGGTGTAGCAAATTATCTAAAGTATATTCTAATACCCCAAGAAAGCATACAGTATATGTGTGGCTGAAGGAAATTTATAACGGTGTTAAATGAGAAGTCATCTCTCACAGTCGCACCTCACTCCATGCCACCTCACATCGCGTCCTGTAGACTTACCGCAAGTCGACCTCACGGGTTATTAGGTGAGAGACGAAGGGCCTTTATTGAAAGTCTATGTGACCCTCACCTTGCCTTGACTTACACCCGTAAAGTAGCACTGCTATGATATCGGACTTGGTGTTTTTGCTCAGATGACCACTCTTTCAGATGCTGACCAGCCTGTTGAATGCTCCTCTAGCTTTTCCTGGGCGCCTCTTGCAGATTTCGTGTTTGTTTGTTCTTGCTCCGAGATAGTCAAAGCTGTTCACGTCTTCAACTTCCTGCCCATCAGCTACGACTGCATTGTTGTTTGCATTTTATCCTCATGATCATGGGTTTGGTTTTCTTGTTGCTTGGTGCTGTGCTTCTTATTAAAACTTTAAATATCCTGAATTAACGGATCGCAGCATATATGGAGGAGTCAAGCGATGACTTATTATAGGGTAATTTGTTTCTGTTTTTTTTAGACTGCAACGTTTACTTCAGAACATGCCTGTGCAGCAGCGGGCGGTTCCTCACCATCTTCATCTGGCGGAGGTCTCAGTGTTGGCAGTATTCTTCTTATCATGTGAGTTGAAAACGGATGTAATTTAATGATTCTGTGTACTGTATTATTAAAGTTACCACGATAAGATAAACAGCTTTTAAAATAAGGTTTGCATTATATACTATTTTATGTTTATTATAACAACTCAATCTCATTTTAGATTCTTTCCTCTTCTTCTTTCGTACGTCGTCGTTGGAGTGCTGGTTAACCGTTTTGGCCGTGGAGTAGGGAGCATGCCTGAAGTGCTACCAAATCATTCTTTCTGGGCCGACTTTCCTTTCCTTGTCAAGGTACATGTAAATATATCAGTCTTACCAAAACGGGATCGACTAATACACGAGTAAATACGGTATATGATTAAAATAGCAAACTTTCCTTATGCTGTTTGGGCGGTTAGTGATCATAATAAAAGTTAAAAAAAAATACGGGTGTATCTGACCTGAAAATGTCAAAAAGGAAATTAGTTACACCTTTCTGTTGCCTTCGTCGGAGTAAAATGACTTAAATGAATAAATTTAACAGTTCTTTTAAATTTATTCTTGTTTAGTCATTTTTCTCCGAGGAAAGCAGCAGAAAGATGCCGTAAATATAGTTGTAATAGTATCTATTTTTAACATTTTCAGGTCGGATACAACTGTATTTTTTTTTAACTTTTTCTTTCCTTATAGCTCTCTTGAATGCATCAAATGATGGTAGTTTCCTTATATCTGGTCGCATTTTGCCCCAGAGTGTAGGGCCCAGGTATTTAAGCGAAAAAGACACTGTCTGTACACAAAATTCCTTGCATCTTAAATTATGCAGGCAGTTGTTAATTTTAAACAGGCCACTGACGTATTTAGGATACAAATTGTTTTTACTTTGTACATCAAGCATGGAATATATCCTACAACCTACAACCTCCTATTCAAAAAACACTTGTCCTTAGTAAAGGACGAATATGTATAGAAATATAATCATATTTCTTGCATCCTGCGTGATGCAACAGATATACTCACCTTTCCCTCGGAAGTGCTTATCAATCGAACGAACAAATCAAATTGAATTGCGTGGTTGTTTAAAACTAATGTCGGCCATTCAGTGCCAGATCTTAACTAATTCCCACCGCTGCAAGAAGATTTTTCCTCGTTTCCGCCGCTTTGCGACTCAAATTTGACTAAGAGGAAACCAGTGGAGCCTAGGTTAACTCCGATGAATAACTAACAGAACGAAAGAAAAATCTAGATTCTGTGTAGAATTGTTTTTGTAAATCTCGGTCAAGACTTTCAACTTCCAACGAGACATCGCGACAATGATTGGTCGAAACACAATACGACCTACATGTAGGAATGGGTCACCTAACTTGCCTCCTTGTATGTAGTACTCATGGTAAGTCCACCCAAAACAACTTTCTGGGAAAATTCTTCAATTTCACTCCCATATTATTTGTTCTTCTCTTCAGGATGGGGTTGTGTTTACCTGTGGCTGTATCAAGGGTGCGTGTTCGTCTCTTTACCAGAAGTGCAGTAAAGATGGATACGCCAAGATTTAGGCATAAAAAGAAAATTAAGCTGGTAACAGTTCACAACAAATTATAAATTCGTCTAAAAGGCTCCAGCACCGCAGAAGAAAGAATATTTTTCTTATATTGTTTGTTAGTTTATTGTTATTCGCAATAATAATTTTTTTTGTCAAGCGGCTGTTTGTCGCAGAAGAGCGCGCGCGTGTCAGTTTTATGCCCGCGTATGAAAAGTATGCAATGGCTGCAGGAGATATTTGATAGTGATTCATTTTTTTGTATACCATATTGAAACATAGTTGGGACTAGGTATGATTAGAATCTGAGTAAACGTCTGTCAATATGGAGAAACGTCTCTGGTAGGAGGGTTACCCTCTCCCCAGAGCTGTCTGCTAATAAGCGTTTATATGAGAAAACGTTATCCCTGCCAACCGTGCCAGAAATTGGCCCTGTCGGTTTCATACGTGCTGTATATCCAGACTTGTGCAAGTTCAGTGAGTCAAAACCAAACTGTTTACAGGGAAAAAACATTGACTTGCCCCCAGGACTACCCTACCTTCAAACCTTCAAAGCGAGTGAGCCTCCACCTAGGGTCACCCTGTCCGCCTAGCCAAACGGTTCGCAGCTAAAAAAAACGTTATCATTATAAAATGTTCGAGTAATTGCGCGCGCTGTGATTGGTCAGTTCGAGTTCATTATAAAAGAAATAAAAAACTTCATCCTCGTGCATTGTTGAGTAAGATAAGCACTTGGGAATTTTTAAGAACACTCGAGAAGTGCGAGAAGCACTCGGCTGCGCCTCTCTGTGCACTTCTCTCGTGTTCTTAAAAATCCCTGCGTGCTTATATAACAATGCACTCGGATGCGTTTTCTTTTATTTCTTTAAGAAATGTATGAAAAAGCCCCTCGTCCTGTGTGGCTTGCTGTAGAGGGCAACCCTGCTATCAGGGACACGTCTCCTTGTAAACAGGCCCTAAAACTCACTTGCTCCTGCCCTTCCAGTAATTAGTGAAACACTATCTCTTGTTTAGAGCAGTTTTCAAATGAGTGTCGTAAAACCAAAACCAAAGTAATCATTCTGGCCAATCACAAAGCCACAGACAATCCAGTGAACCAATCAAAACCCGAAGCAAAAACATGCCGCCGGCACGAAGCGCGGGAAATCGTGCGCGGGCGAGTCGTGATTGGATTTGGGTTTACTTCTGATTGGTTGAGAAAGTGGCGCGAGGTTTTTTAAGCCAATCACTGAGCCTAGTAATGCAAAACCAAAGCAAACCCGAATTACGTTTTATACTCAAGTGAAAACCGCTCGAGAAAGTGTCTCAACAATTGTGGCGCGGATTGAAGCTAGTGATGTCATCGATTGGTTATGCCTGGCAAAGTTAATCATCAAGGTGTTTGATTCTAATTTCGCAAGGGTAATACAACGAAAGCGATTGGTTAAGGAGGATCACCAGATGGTAGAAATATGAAGTAAAACAAATGGCCACACTTATCCTCTTTCCAAAATTGGCGATCAGTTAACGACTGACTTACTGTAGCGTGACCACGCTGTATCTGTTGTAACAGTTTCTTTAAAGCCGATTCGTGTTAGTCTAGTACAACCAAGTATTGGGATTGCGTCTGTTGTAACAGTTCTAATACAACGAGTGTATGTATCGACCGAGAGAATCGAGACAACAGTTTTATGTAAATCACGATGATTTCTGTATAAATGCTCATTAACGTTCATTTGCTTTATCTTTAGCTGGTGAAATTTTAACCAGGTTATATTGTTTGCCATGTACGTGGTAAACACTGAACGCCAATTTTCGAATGGAGTCTGTTTCTTTTTTATTTACTTCTTTGGTAATAAAACTTATTAAACTGTTAAACCGATTGAATTTTTTTATGAACCTTTTTTATGACAAAAGCTGCATGAATAACATTTTTTGTAAGGAAAATTAAAGTACAATTATTATTACAGGTTTGCTTGTGTTTTTCTTTTTTGTTTGTTTGTTTTTTTGTTTTGTTATATAATTGAATTCCTTTGGTATACACTTACACGCATCGGGCTGTTTTCTTGATTTTTGTTTGTTAAAGGCCAAGCTCAAAGACTTCTGACCATTTCCGAAGGTAAACCGAATATTCTCGAAGATATCTCGAGGACTATTAAGTTACGATCGTTATCGGGTGGATCGCAAACATTTCCGATAGGTTTTGAAGCATTGCTGAAGATTAGCCGTTACATTGATTAAAATTTTTGCTCGCTATTCAGGGAGGAGTGGTCATCTATTGGTTAGTGGGCCGAGCTCCAAATTAAGCGGTCTGGTTCAAGCCCTGGCCGTGGTCATTATGTTGTGTTCTTGGGCAAGACATTACTCTCACGGTGCCTCTTCACCAAGGTGTCCTCAGTAATCGCTCCATGCTACGGAAACCGGGATAAGCTTCGGCCTGATGGGTACTAAGCTCTAACGTAGACTTCACTTTATGCAGATGTGCTTTAACCAAGTAATCGCACGTTTCCTGGAAGATTTTAATGACAGGTGTTATATTTTCACTGGTGTCCATGTGATAACTTATACTTGCAATATCGAACCAAACTCGAACTCGAGCAGACAAGTAACGCACATATATATAAAATATATAATATATAGATTTAGGCAAGCCTAAAAGCGGAGCTCCCATTAATCTTTTTTTTTTTTGCTCGAGTAAATTACAATGTTACCAAATAAGAAACCACACTATATTTCTAGGCTTATACGGTGGCCCATGTAGGTACAAAAAACCTCTCATGATTTTGTTGACGAAAGCGACGTCAATATATTTCGTGATTAACCCGTCTGAATTTTCCTGCCTTTAGTGACAGGTTCTAAAATTGAAATTGACGAGTGCACTTTATTGGGTTTCTCACGTACGCACGTAGGCGCAAAACAAATCTTAGTAAAACTTTTTACAACGTTTACTGTACACTAATTCGTAATACACCTCTAAGATCTCTATGAGTTATTCAAGGTAAAAAGAACCTTGACCTTGTTTTGATTACTACAAAACTGTTAGGGCAAGAAAATCAACTCAAGGCAAAAACAAAGTACGTACAGAAAAATAAAGTGAACTCGCTGCTAAACACAGTAAACTAAATGAACTCACGCCACGGCAAACTGAAAAAATCACGGCGGCAAACAAACACTGCAAATTGATGGTGCCGGTTATGTAGGTCATTTTAAGGCAGTGTTTGTGTAAGAATTGTGGCAGTTTGTGATTTGGAAAGTGGTGCACGCTAACTTAGAATAAGCTTACAATGATGTTTTGACTGTTTTGAACCGTCTTCTTTTCGTTGCGGTTTGGTTGCATGATTTACTTATTCTGTTTTATCGTACGCGTTGCTAAATACCTAAGAAAATTTTATGTAGAGAACTGAATGAATTTTCTTCATTTCTGGTAAGTAAATATGCGGTAGGTTAAGTCTGAACCCACTCAGCCTAGCGCAGGTAACTCGCAACGAAACCGGCAAATTCAACACACTCACTAACAAGCAGTGATATTAAAGAGAAACAAAACAAATGCAAGCGAGCCGAAATCGCGATTTTGATCCGTGAAGCTAAATAATTTGTTTTCAAAATCCAATAATGAACATCACAGTTAACTGCAATAACTAAAACTGAAAATAATTAGTCTAAACAAAATATTTACTAAACAAATGTGTAAAATGTACAAACATGAACAGACTTGATAAATATTTACGTGAAGATCCTGAAGATCTGAAAACCGACACAACTTCAAATTCATTCATAAATGAAGTATAATTCTCTCAATATAAAATTAGGCTTATGCTTAGTGCATACATTTACGTTTGTTACCTCATTATTGAAGACAGCTTATAAATTCTGCAGGGATAAGCTTTCAAACCAGCCCAATAATATCGGAGACGAACACGGCAAATTCGTTGCAAGCTTCAGTCCAACACAACCGACATATACATTATATGAATTATCACCGAACATAAATTTCTCTCTTTCCACCGGTATAGCCTTTAACAGTCTTTTATCCTTTACTTCAATGAACTTGATCGGCTCTGAATTCACTTTTGTTTGAGCTCAATTCAGTGATATTCAGCCTTGCTCAGCCGTAGGTCGAACCCTGCACATCGCGCTCTTTTTGACTTGTCATCCAGTATATCATGTTCAAATCGGTTATTATTTCGGATCTTCCCGTTACAGTCAAACGCATTCAACCGTAGCCACCCAACAAAGTTTTTGACATCTTTTTGACAAGTTTTTGATTAGTTTGATGAGTTTTACGGCTTCCGGTTGCCTTAAACTGCCAATCAGATGCCTTGAAAAATGGAAGGCGGGGTATCAACCGTTACATGATTCGTCTTCAAACGTCAGAGTTTGAAAGGGTTTCAAGCAACGCTTCGCACGAGCGATTATGCCAAGTTCAACTGGCGATAAATAAATTTTACGCCGACAAAAATTTGGTCAAACTTAACTTTTCGCACAGGAAATGTTTTCTGCGTTTGTAAAACCAGTTGAAACTGAACGTTTCATAGATCGTTCGTATAAATCGTTGTGCAACCGGAAGCCATCAAACTAATCAAAAACTTGTCAAAAAGATGTCAAAAACTTAGTCGGGTGGCTACGGTTCAGCGCGTTTGACTGTAAGAGGTTGTCCTAAATCATTTGGCATAAGTTTCCATGATGTAGATGAGTAAATAAAGCGAGAAATATTCACGAAAATCGATGTTTGCCAGCAGCTTTCTTCGTGTCTTTCATTCAGCTTTAAAGGTGAACAGCGTACCAAAGATTTGCCGCCTTTTCGTACAATTGCTTCGTTTAAGTTGAAATGAAATGTCCAGATCATTCATTTAACATGCGAAAAAACTAAACTAATTATTTCTAAAATAGATTTAGCCAAGCCTAAAATCAGAGCTTGTCGGTTATTTACCTTGCCCTTTATTTAAATCTGAATTTACGCGATGATAAAATTATCAGGCTAAGTAAAAAACTGAGTACTTGAGCCCGCGATCAACTGGAAAACCATTACCTGGTCAGCGGTCAACTTCCAAAAAAGACCTCACCTCGATTAGCTCTACGCCTGAGCCCGCGATATGGTTATATGATACTGGTCAGCGGATACCTTGTTTTGACAGCTGTCAATTGACCATGACATGGAAGTTCAATATCAAAGATTTAACAGTAACCAAGGCGGTAATTGTCCTGTGACTCCCCTCCCCCTCCCCCAGAGTCTGTACGGACGGACGGACGCTCGTACGGTCACGTGATTACCAAATTTTCTGGGCTTGATGGTTTACCAAATTTTCTTACCCATGGTGCTCCGCTGGCGCGCTTTGCGCGCTGGAGCTCCGCTATAAAATGCCCACCTTTATAGGATAAGGAAGATTTTAATTCGCCCTACTTTGTCTGCCTAAGTTCGGGGAAAAAACGTCCAGGACGTGCGATTACATACCTCTTATTAATCGAGTTCGAGGTCCGTACTGTAAAATACGGACCGAGTTTTTTCCCGTCGATTTATGGCCCAAGCGCGAAGCGCGCGGGCCATAAATCGATGGGAAAAAACGAGGATCCGTATTTTACAGTACGGACCGAGAAAACGAGGTTAATAAGATATTTATTATATCTCTCATTCTGGAGAAAAGAAACCATTTCAAGTCAATCGCGGCTACATTTGAATGACGCGCGCGTCAAATGCAAGAAGAAAGCGAAATTTATTGGCTTACGAAAACAGTTTGCAGTTGGCTCGCAGAGACGTGAATCCAAACTTCAAACGTTTTAATTTTACGATTAATCCGTACAGCTTCTTTCTGTGGAAAACTGGATACAGTTCAAGATTACTTTGAAATAACTCCTGAAGTGATGTGAAGTTCGATAAACAGAGAAGAACAACTCTACTGAGAAGAAAGCGGTGACCGCAAGCAACAAACAATGATTTCGTCGAAAACATAAACAACCGGTAAAAACCTCAGAGACCTCCGTCTACTTTTAAGCACTTTGTTGTGTCGTCCTGAGAGGTGTTTGGTGCAGAATTCTTGTTGGAAAATGAGTACACTATCGAACTTTTGTCTGGGGTGAACTCGAACTATCCGGCCGTTTTCAAAATATTAAGCGGACGTCGTTAAAAATTTGCCGAAGAGATCGTCAACAACAGCAGCAGGTACGTTGTTTTGAATGTTTTGTTCGTTTACTCTCGACTAGCCTGCGAATACAGCCGCCTCTCATTCCGGGAGCGATGAGAGGCGGCTGTATTCGACAAACTCTCGACAAAACTCTTTAAATCTTTTTCATTCAGAATTCGACTTCTCTACCTTTCGGCAGAGAGAAAATTGTCAAGTTTCTGACTTGTGTGATGCTCGGGGTCGGGGACGCTTTCAGTTTCTAAAAGATCTGAAAAATCTAGTTTGAATTTTGTAAGACCCTGTTCTTTTCGCTTTTTTTCTCAAAATGTTTTGCCCGAATGCAAATGTTTTCAAAGTAGCTTTCAAAATTTAAGTTGTAAGAGATTTTGATAAACAAAACTTATCGCATCTGGAGAACTCTCAAATTTCGCGGGCCGTACTGTAGAATACGGCCCGTAAAATTGACCAATCACAGCGCGCGTACTGTCTTAGAGATACAATAAAAGAAATTAATTGAGTTCTCAATCCATTTTGTGACCGAACATCGTGTGAACGTTGCTATGATAGCGCGTAGCAGTAACCGCCAGTCTCCTATTCAACTGGCCAAGCAGTTAATGCCACGATTGCATCCACTATCCGCCATAAGTCTACGTCCGCTGGAGAGACCTAACTTCCTCATTACAAGAAGGAAGACAGAGAAATCTTCGAATATGGTTATAATAACAACAACAACAACAACAGTAATTTATTAAAGTATTCCAATATCTATGCACGGTATTTCTATATAATTACACTGTATTGAAAGGTCTCAAAATTAATTCTCGGCTTAGCATAGAATCGTAGACAAAGGCAGCGTTAGTTAAAGATAAATGGACCAACGCTGTTAAAGAGAAACACTCATTGCTTTAGTATCATTATCTAAACCAAACCATTAAAGTGATGAAATCTAACACTTATTTTATAAAATTCTACCTTACTTATCGCTTCGATGGAGGGCTAATGTTCGAAATGTTAGGCTTTTCAGTTTGCTTCTACCACGGCTAATTCGTCTTATCGACTTTAAGTTGACATTAACATGCCCCTAATCTGTTTCCCAACTGTGCTGGTGATCCTCCTTAACCAATCGCTTTCGTTGTATTACCCTTGCGAAATTAGAATCAAACACTTTGATGATTAACTTTGCCAGGCATAACCAATCGATGACATCAATGACATCAATGAAATCAATGAGTAATCAATAGGTAATCGATGGGTAATCAGTTGATTAGTCATTGATTATTGCCGATGATCAATGAGTAATCGATGACTAATCGATAGGCGACACAATATTTGGTCGATTGCATCGATTAGTCATCGATTACATCGATTAGTCATCGATTGCATTGATTAGTCATTGATTTCATTCATTACTCATCGATATCTTTCCGTGGCTGAAAGCCGTATTTGGTGAATAAGAACGAAATAAAAACAACTTATAAAATGTAAACATATGTGCCCAGGTTTATTTAATGAAGCTTACAAGAACGTATTAAGAGTCAGATGACCTATTTACATTTGAATTTTGTTCACCGGCATCTCGCTGCCTTTTATTGTTGAACCAGACCTTGACGGTTGCCCCGTTAGTTGTGATGGGTAACGACTTTCTTTGAAGAGGGCCTCAAGGGCCATTTTCTGCAAATGCGAAAATTTCGTTCTTGTATTTGTAGTTGATGAACCTGCCCTTTTCCTTTTCCCTGTAAGCAAAAACAAAATAAAACTAGTTAAATTTAGTTAAACATGTATTCATTTATTTATATGCAAAGCGAAGAATAAGGAAAACGTCATAAAGAGCGACGTAATCGAATAATGACAGTCGGGCATATGGATTGTGCAAGCAACGGAAAGTCCGGAAATAGGTCTCGCGAATTTATTTTACACGTATTCATACGTCAGATAAGTGATTCATGATAGAAGATAGAAGACAGAAAAAGATAGAAGACTTTATTATCCTTGCAAACAGACACCACCTTACAATTAAATTTACGGCTGAAATCTCAAACAAAGAAGTAAACGTTCTGGACACAATCGTCTACAAAGGCAAGAGATTCCACAACCAACGAATCCTAGACATCCGCACTCACTTTAAACCTACAGAGACTTTCCACTACACACACTTTTCTTCATGCCACCCAGCAGGGGTCAGAAAAGGTCTCATAAAAGGTGAAGCCCTGAGACTTCTAAGAACTAACTCCTCAGAAAAATTATTCGATGAAAATATAACCAATTTTAAAACACGCCTTCGAGCTAGAGACTACCCCCACAATCTCATTGAGAAAATAACCTCTGAGGTCAAATTCACTAAACGGAAGTCGGCTTTACAACAAAAAGAGAAAGTGCGAAAGAAAATTCTGCCTTTGTAACAACGTACCACCCGGCGTTACCTAACCTCAAAAACATCTTAATGAGCAAATGGCATTTAATTCAGAACCAACCATTGCTTAGAGAAATATTTAAAGAACCCCCACTTATCTCATATAAGAGATATACTCGTAAGAGCAAAACTATAGGTCACAATAATTAGAGGTCACTTGTCACGCCACGAGCTTATGAGTCGCGTTTGGCCTGTCATCACTTTACTTCACTCACGTCTCGAGATTCTTAAAGGTTATTTGACCTTTTGTGAACGCGTAATTTCGTCAACAGGAACGCCAGTTGTAAAGAAAAATACGTGTTACGCATATAAAAAACATCACCAACGAAAAAAAAGGTACTAGAAAGGCAGAAATGTGTCTTTTGTGCGCAGTTTAATAGTCGATGAGTATTCGATGGGTCATCGATGAGTAATCAATAACGTCAATAGGTAATCAATTACATCAATGAGTAATCGATGAGTAATCGATAGGCCACAAAATTTTTGGGCTTCGATTAGTCATCGATTACTCATTGATCATCGCCAATAATCAATTACTAATCAACTGATTACCCATCGATTACTCATTGATTACCAATTGATGTCATTGATCATCGATTACTTATGCCTGGACTTTGACAGTTGTATCAACCCTTCTTATGATTTTGGAGCACGTTTCGGATTTGTCCAGGATTGAACGCTAATGAGGTGCACGCTCTTTATGGTAGGCATCACAAAGTGTCTTTACTGATAAATGACACCAAAACACACATAACTCTGTCAAATACGAAGTTATGTGGAAATGGCCATTTATCCGGGTATATATGAAGTACTTATTCAAACAATAGACCATTGTTCAATCCCGGACATAAATGGCACGTTGTGCTGATTTTAAGTTACTGCGCTTTTAAATATAATTGAGTCGATGGCGGCCTTTGCGCATCGAAATAAACTTCGAGACATTGAACCCAAGTTGAGAAATTGAAGCAGAAAAAAGTACTGAATCAAAATGCATCTGTTTGCGGAAATATTTTAATCGCAAACATGCGTTTTTTAGCGGGCCTCACTTTCGGTAGCCAATGATCACATACATACGTGAAGTCAAACTTACATCTGTTTTTTTTTTTTATTTCATATATTAGAAGTAAATTTATTGGTAAATGATCAGCCGCATTGAAGATTCATACTTTGAAGTTTACAGCTTGTGCAAAAGAAATGACCTCAAAAAGCAGTTTACAAGGTACTAATGAATTGAGGTTTTAGATTAATCTTTTCCTGTAAGTCACTGAGCTTCACTTGCTCATTGGCCTGTTTCTCCATCAGGTCTGGTGTTATTAACTTGCTTAAACGCTGCCAAACAAACAAAAACAACACGAATAAAGACCTGTCACGATTATTTGCTAACTTGAAGACATTGGACCCTGGTCAAATAATGACAGAATTCGAAGAGTTAAAACCATTTTATTATAAAGAGAAGCTTAATAGCGTGACTTTTGGTGTTTTGTCCTTTCACTTTTTTTGCGTTTTGCTGCAGCTATCGCTTGTGTCGCAAGCTAAAAGCTTCCGTGCAAAGTAGAGTTATCGACTTTTTCAAATGGGTTGGTAGAGTTTAAAGACTGTTTAAGAACGGTTACGAGTTTCAGTTACAAAGGAAACTTTATAGAAAACGTTCTGTTGCTGTTGAAATGCGTTAAAGTTCGACAGTGTCAAATAATTCCACTGTTGAGTTTATTAAAGTTTAGTTCGAGTGTATGACTAGATCGTAAGGTTTTCGTAAAAACTATTAATTTTAGTCAGAGAGTTCACAGTTTTCATCTGTTACACTTACAGTACAATTAAACAACGTGTTGTTGCCGTAAAAGCGTTTGCCTTCGTCATCGCGTCGAGAAAACATGTATCCGTGACTTTTTTTCTGAGACCCCGCTTAATACGGACAATTTGGCCTGTTCCCTTGGTGTCCGTATTAACGGGGTTGCACTGTATTAGCCAAACAATCAATCTTATGACTGAGAGGAAGTTTTAGCCGTAATATCTGGAGTACTCAGTCTGGCGCCCGCTGCAGCTGCTATTTTTATAAGGGCTTATGCATCTATCAATATTAGGCCCGAAGGGGTGCATGGGGTGGAGATTTTGACATTTTCTTAAAAAAAGCAAATTCTTCACCCCTGGCACAAAATAATTGGTCAAAACCCCCACCCTGGAGCAAGTGAAGGTGGTCAAATCGCCTTCAAATTTAGTGAAATCATGCTAAGTAGGAAGCCGACATTTTTAATGAATGAGTGGGTTCTGTGCGAGTATTTCCTTGAAAACCCAAAAGAAAAAACACTATTTGTTTTAAAGCTTCAAAGACAGGTAACTGACATAACTGACATGATGAGCCGATAAAGACGAAACGTGAAACTGCAAGGCTGATCGAACTGCGTAGAAAACTTAATACGGCAGACACACGATAGAGACCGATCCGAGAGTCAAGAATGCGTAACTGTAGACAGCTTCTTCGAACTCTTTAGTCCTCGTCAGTACAGTATAATGCCACAGAGAACAGAATGTACAGCCAACGCGAGTCAACAAAGAATTAACAAAGAAAATTGCTTCTGATATTGGGGCCTTAAAACGAGTAAGGCACCTTGTGCCTCAAGCAACTTGTCGAAGGACTTTGTGAAAGTCTACATCTAATATATAGAGCTCTAATACAACCGCATTCCGACTACTGTAATACTGTTCGGGGAAACTGTGGGATTACTTTGCAAAACAAGCTACAAAATATAGCAGCCCGTATTTTGACCTTCTCAAGTTATGACGCGCATGCTGATGATTTATTCAACATTCTAGGATGGAAAAATCTAGCTCGTCACCCGTGTGGGGTGGGGGGGGGGGGGGGGGGGGGGACTCCCATATGGAAGGGACGGGGATGCTCGTCGGAAATTTTGAATTTAACCCCTAAAAGAGACCAATCTGGGTGTGGCCGAACGTTATGCAGACTAAAAGAGTAAGTATAACGAATCAAAATTCTTTCTTTTTTGTTATTTCTTCACGTGCACCTAAACGAGACCTTGACGGCTAAAAATAATGACATTTTGCCCAGAACACCCTAAGCGAGACCAAAATCCGAAATTTACAACCCTAAGCGAGACGGGGCTCGCCAGCAGCAAATTCAAAGAGCCACGATGGTTTACAAGTCTCTGCACGGGTTGGCTCCAGACTATTTATCTTCTAAATTTGAAAAACGAGAAACCGCGTACGACCTAAGGGACTCTGAGAACAAACTCAATGTTCCATTACCGCGCACTATTACAAAAATAGCTTTACCTATAGCGGCGCAATCTTATGGAACAGTCTTCCTTCCAACGTAAGACAAGCAGAGTCCTTTGGGCAATTTAAAGGTTTACTTAAACAAGTACTTTAAGGCACGGCATTCGTGGAAAGCAGCTTTTTTTAGAATTTTAGTATTAGTATTAGGATTATTGTTGTATAATTTTTAGCTGATGATTTGACCGTGTAAAAATAAAGATTATCTATCTATCTACAATCCAAGTGCGACCTCTGCTCGTGGTATTGACACCAGATAAGGTTTCAAATTCGAAATGTCTGTCAACGTCACAGCGCGTGACTGCAAACAATGAACAAAGAACATTTGAAAATATCAGGTCTCTGTCGCATAAGATAAGGATAGGCAAAACTGCATTTTGTTCGTTTGATAAAGACGACAATGTTTGCATTTATAGCGACAAAATACATGTATCACTCACCTTTCACCCATTGCTTGAACACGAGAAGCTCATCCAAATGCCATCTGGCTATTTTCCAAGATGGTGGAAAGCCAAGATGGCGACCATGTCATTTTTCCCTACCCGCCGGGGGACAGAAATCACAATCAAATCAAATTCCCGTGGTTAGCCCGATCCCCTCCCCCCCTGGGCTTAAGTTATTTTGCTTTGCGAGACTCGCCGTGACACTTTGAGTTTCTTGCCCCCCGAAACATGTGATGCGGCAACGCGTGATTCGGGGAACAAGTAAGTTCAAAGTACGGAACTTGATACAGTATTTGCGTTGGCTCTCCGAGCTGGCGTCATTTAGATTCGCTACACCGCACTGAAGAGTCCCAATAAGGACGAAACAGCTGTCTGCGGTTGCAATCCTGCTGTATCGGTTCTAGTCGTGGTGTTGTCTCGCAAAGTCTACTTTTCACGTAGTATGATCAGCCTTGCTTTCAGTTTATTGTTATTTAATTTTATTGCTGATCAGATCTCTCAGTAGCCTGCGTTGCAGACGAAACTAAACCCCGGTATAGTCCGGGGTTTAGTTTCGTCTGCAACGCAGGCTAATCTCTCAGTAGATCCTACGAATAGCAGCATTATCGTTTGCGACCCCTTGCAGTTTTAGTCTTAACAGTGATTGAGACCACTATATATGGTGAACCGGTTTGCTTGCGGTTTTGTTCCACTCATGCTTGCTTGCGGTTAGTTCCACTAATGTTTGCTTGCTTGCCGTTAGATCCACTCGTGTTTCGGCTTGCGGTTAGTTCCACTCATGCTTGCTTGCGGTTTTGTTCCACTCATGTTTGCTTGCGGTTAGATCCACTCATGTTTCCTTGCGGTTAGCTTTTATTTGGTGGTTTGGGTGACACTGTATTACATAAACTTAGACTTGTAGTATTTAAAGTTAAAAAATATCGGAATCCGGCAGCTGGCGCTTCGATGGTGTAGTGGATCACTGAGTGCTTCCTAAGTCGAAGGGCCTGGGTTCGACTCAACATTAAATTTTCTTTCTTCTTCTTTCTTAGTATTTGAAAACAAAAACTTCTTCTATTTCATTTGAATTAAAAAAAAAAAAAAAACTAAGTGTTTGGTACATGAAGTGTCACAGAGGGAAGAAGGCTGTGAAGTGTCACACATGAAGTGACACAGAGGGAAGAAGGCTGTGGAGGGTGGAAAGCAGGCAGCGTGGACCTTGATGGGCAGCTGCAAAAGGTAGAGTGTATCGGCTTTGAGAGCGAAACTTGACAACACCTCCTCGCGCACCAAGCTTCAACCATGGGTTAACCTGGGAACAAGGTAATAGGAAATTTGCTGAAACATAAAATAAATCCAATCGAAATCGATATTCAGTTATAATCACCTCATACCGACGTGAACTTTGACCTCGCAGCGTTAGTGTTTGAAGCTTCCCCTCCAGAGGCACGCAGTTCACTTTCTTCAATTTAGATTTCTTAAGCATAATCCATTTACTGGCTCCTGTATGTCACAACCAGGGCCGTAGCTTGCATAAGGCAAACGAGACACTTGCCTCGTCTTGATCGTGATTTTGGCCTTTTTCAAGAAACGTATAATTGAGAAAATAATCCCCATGCCATGAAAAATGCTTAAAAGAGCATTGCTGAGCCTCTAAATTTGAAAATTGTCTGGGCAGGCATGCCCCCCTAGCATGCCCCCCCCCCCCCCCCCCCCCCCCTACCCTAGCGGCTCGCACATTCGATATTCGGCGCTCAAAACTTACCTTGTCTTGTTCTGAAGTCTGGCTACGGATATGCTGAACATCTCTAAACGGCTTTAAAACCCCTTGTGTGGCTCATTCAAACTAACAATTAGCATCACTCGTTTGTCGTCCTTCCCTTTTTATTAGCTTTGCATTCGCTCCCGCTTGGAATTTTAATATGCAGCATCAAATGAAGTTGCCGAAATCATAAAATTGCTTTGGTCCGGAAAATTGTATAAAACCACAAAATTGTGGTGATGCAAAATGTGCCGCTGTCTGAAATTATGCTGCTGCAAAAATAAAAACACACACACAAAGAGCAAAAAAAAAACAACAACAACAACTACAACAAAAGAGAGACTGTGTAAAGGAATGTATGCTGACCTCTAAAGCGCGAAGGAGTCTGGTGAGAGGCCTGTTTCTGGAAGAGCAGAACACTGGCTTCTCTTGTCATGGGGTAATCACGGGTATCTGTAAGAAAATGGCGTTATGTCGGGTAGACTGGACTCTTTTTATTTTATTTATTCTGAAAATAGCATTTTCCACATCAGCAGAATCCTGCAAGAGGACCGGTACGTGTTCGTGCACACTAACGAATGGATCGACGATTGACTTAAGGGCTGTAGATGGTACAAAAACCGATCCAAGGTGAGACAAACTTTCGTTTTCATGAATATGTAGAACTATCAGCTGACCAGGAGTATTAAAATGTCGTTCGACAGGCGGCTCCCAATTCACTAGGAGCTTAAGTATATTTTAGCAACTCGTCGTGGCTTATCGTGTTTGCATGTGGCCAGTATTGCATAAAATATCCGCAACCTCCTGTGACGGGGATGATCGAAGGATTTTCCTTAATTTTTGCCTCGTGTCACGCGTGTAACACGCGTGGCACGAGGTGTATATGTGGTTCGGCATTAAAATTCCAAAATGTAAGATTAAATTTAAATTCCTTGTATTCTGGCGGTTTAATCAAACTGCAGTCCAGGTTGGGAGTATTTAAAGGATTCAAGTAAAATACGGACCTTGCTCTACGGTTCTTACCATAACATTCTAACCTTTACAACAAGATTCTAGCCGGTGTGAAAAGCTGTTTTAGAAAGTTTTTCAATTTTGAAAAAAGTCTCACATACAGGTACTGACAATTTCACTCAACAAAACAAGGACAAAATACACCATGTTAGTTAGAAAGAGCTCATGCAAAGTAAAATCAAAAAAGAGAAATTATATTCGATGCGTTCTTTTCGATTTGAAAAAAACAGAAATGGCTATCACTCATTCTTTACAACAGTTTGCCCCCGGGGGTTGACCTGACTCACACATGTATCGAATATCGTGTTGTAAATGTCACGCTACGATATAATGCCCAACTTTTATTGAGCGACAAAAAGCATTGTTATACATCCGCAGTTTTTCTTGCTCTAAAGACGATTCTCATTGGCTGATTCATAATCACGTGGCCATGCATCAATTTTAATGTATCCTGATCGGGATACATTTTCATCAAATGTATCCCGATCGGGATACATTGACCTGAACGTGATCAATGGCGAGAAAAAGCACGCGATCAAAACGTGACCAAGACCGGTGGCGTGATTGTGGCGTCATGTTTTGAGTTTGATCGTAGCACGAGTCAAGTTCGAGCCCGAGTCAGGTCCGAGTCAATTTTCTTTTTACACTTTTTTAAAAAATACCGTTTATTTTTGTACTGTAAATATTATCGTCAAAAATGTCAGATAGGTAAAATAAACATCAGTAGTTTGGTTTTCAACCGGAGACAGTTTTCAACTGGAGACGGATAGTTTTGCGCCATTTTTAGACTTCAAGCACACACCTGCTCACCACCAGAGTTGCCAGATCGCTCGTGTGACGGATCATGGCTTCGAAAGGTAAGCAATATTTTCCCTGTCGAATCCACCGTTTGCATTAATTCGCGACGTCAGAAATCAAAACACTTGGCTGGTAATGTGGCTGGTAATCGAGTCCATCACGAAAGTGAACCGGCGATAAACAAATTTTATTTCGCGGCCAAAACTACTTAAACTGTTTTTAACAAGGCGCAGATTAAACCCTTTTATAGTTAAAGGGTTTTGTCTCAGTAAACTGTCGGAATAAACACCACAAAAATAAAACGTACAGAACTTTTATAGCGAGCGGTAAAACGTATCGTGACATTCACTCTGGCACTCTGACTTTGTATAAAATCATTCATTTTTCGTTACTAGTAAAATCTGTAAACCGTTTAGTTACATTCGGTTTCCAAACACGAAAGCCTTGAAACTGAAGGTAAATTCTCGAAAAAATCTTTAAAATTTCTTTGAGATTCCGTCAGGTCTTCTGTCGGCATAAATTTAAAACTTCATGATCGCTCGTGCGTAGCGTCATTTCAAACTTTGATTGCGGGACATTTTAGTAACTTTTCCGCGGGTGTTTTCATTTCTGAAGTCGGGTATCGATGCAAACGGTGGAAAACGCTCTATGAATTTATGTTTTGTTGTTGAAATGAAACCTCTGTCTCAGTTGTGCGACTAATTAATGCAGGTAGGAATCTGTGTGGAAATTTAATGCATGCTGAGGAATGTTTGCTTCTTTGAAAAGCAGCTGCGAATCAAATTCATGCAGGAACTGAACTGTCGTTATCGGCGGTGGGAAAAAAAAAACAGTCAAATCTTGCTGTGTTTGTGCCTCTGGTGCATTATTTTAATTTCACACAGCAATTAAAAACAAAACTACCACAGGGGCGGATCCAGGAATTTTTAATTGGGGGGGTCCAAAGGACTGTTGAATTTTTTTTTTTGGGAGGGGGGGGGGGGGGGGAATAAATTCTTGAATATCCCTGGAATTTAGTTTAGTAGCAAAACAAATACGCGTTTCATTAAAAAAAAACAGCCAGTTAAAAATTGATATACGATCCTGTCGATGTAAGAATTTCAGTCTCAAACAAGGGTCAGGGCTGATAGGGGGGGTCCGGACCCCCCGGACCCTCCCCCTGGATCCGCCACTGTACCATCAAACCAAAAAAATTGACTCGACTCGAACTTGACTCGTGACTCAAACTTGACTCGGGCTCGAACTTGACTCGTGCTATGATCAAACTCTGATGTTTTGAAGCTCACTCTTGGCGATTCCAGGAAATTTGTCGTTAGTTCTTCGAAAGTTCGTGAAACACAGTGAAACAGTTTGTGGCTAAAACCGGCGCTTTCTACTTTTTACTCGAAAAACGAAGTCAAAAACTTTGAGAACAGAAGGATTTCAAAAATGCCTGGAAAGTAAGTCGGTTCTTTGCTTTCTTTTGTCCGTAGTTTACGATCTGTTTTTACATTTGCAGTATTTTATAGAAGAAATAAAGTCGTGCACAGGCGTGCTGTTGTTAAAGCAATTCTTTTTTTCGTTCGGTTTGTTTAATTTGTTCATCCTTTGGATGTATAACAAAGTGTCCCTCGGGGAATTAGTTAGTTTTGTTTTCCCTCGATTCTCGAAGTTTCCCTCGACTTCGTCTCGGGAAACATCGGGACTCTCGGGAAAACAAAACTAACTGTTTCCCTCGGGACCAGACATTAAGTGTATAATATTAATCATATTTTTCATTATTTTTGTTAACTGTTTTTCGCTTCTTTTTTGCCAATTTTTGTTATCTTGGGCACTGTAACAAGCCATGTGAAAGGTCTCCAGCAAGCAATAAAAAGACACGAAAAGCGATCAAATGAAGCTAAGGCCATCCCCTTTGTTTTCGTTTACTGTCGAATGCGTTTTCTGATTTTGGGTCGGTCGGTCGGAAAAGAAAAAAAAACAAAACAAAATGGAAAAGGAGTCTGGAACTAGGAGGCCCGGTATCTCAGCGTAATATCCGTGGAGCCTGGAAACAACAAGACGTGGTTATAAAGTCAACATGGCGGCAATGGAGGAAAGAAAAATCGGCGTCGTGGTTAAACTCAAGCGAGAACAGCGGAAAAAGGATGAACCACCAAAGCTGTATGGCACAAAATTGCCTATGTTTCGGATTAAAGTGACATTTGTTTCAAATAATGTGTCATTGCCTTCTCCATAACTTTTTTTTTTTTCGAAAACGCGAAAATCTGGGTCGGTCGGACGACGCTAAACAGAGAAAAAAAAAGGGGATGGCCTTAAGAAAGGTAAAACGAGGCAGGCCGAAAGAGCCTTTTGATTTTTTAGGGGGTAGGAGAATTTGGCAAGTATCCAACATTTTTTTTGCGATGAGACTTTTTTGGTATATTTATTAACATAAATCTGTGGTAGTGCCTTGGCTGCGTAGGTCTGTGAAGCACAAACAAAGGAAGTGTTCTTGGGTGTCTCTGGTGTTTTTAAAATGACCACCAAATGAGGGAAAGATGAATTCAGATCGTATGATGAATAAACAAACACAAACATTCATAATTTTCTAATGTTTTTAATGTTTTAAATTTTAAGGGTAAGAAATTCAGCATGGGATTTTTGGGGGTCAGGGAATTTCTTGGGGGTCTGTTGGAAGATTCGATCATCCCTGTCAGTTGAAATCCCAAGTACACCATGGCCTATTTGTTTTGTCTACACCCGCAACAGGTCCACAACAGGAAATAATTCCTATATTCTATGAGTTCATCTTTTCAGTTTTGTTTTAAAGTTCACTTCATGTTGAGAATTGTAGAAAAATTAATAAAAGACAGTCCAGTATTTGTGATGAGATCATTGCATGTGGTTTTCAATAACATGCGAACTCTGAAATTCAAACCTCTACCAGCGGTTTACGTTTTTCGCTGCTGTCAATCATCTTATCAGACCTCTCAGGAAACAGAAGCTAAGTGACTTCAGCTGGGTCAAAAGGTCACATCTGTACTGTCGGTTGTGATTGGTAGATTTGATCCATTTTGTTTGTATCTGTTTTACAAGGTTCATTTATTTGGCTGTTACCATAATTGTGATTGACGGCAGCAAAAAACGCAATGGTTTTAGTTGGGTTCTGAACTTCAGAGTTTGCAATTGTTATTGAAAGGTGCAACTCTGAGTTATGATCCAGTGAAAATCAAAAATCGGTGTCATAACTCTCACAGCATGAAAACATAACTTTACTGTGGTGTAAAGCTTAAGTCAAGCTGGCGTAAATTTGGAATTTAATCAGCTTTGCGCTAACTTTACATTTTTTAAAGCTGACCTTTATGCCAGCTTTACACTCAAGTGTAAAGGCATGTAAAGTAAGACCTTTACACCAACTTTAAGTCACCTTAAATCACCTTTAAATCTGGTGTAAAGTTGGATAACCAACTTTACACCAGATTTAACCACCTTTAATTTCACGTAAATCCCAATTTTCATGCTCTGTCTGAGAGTGTGAGCAAATGTGATTGGTTTGCTCTTCCACTTCTGCTTGTGCAGACTCCAACAGTCAGGTTTTCACACTCAGCGGGATCATGAGCAACAGAGTCAATTTTATATATAAGCGGAATTGGACGAGAATAGTTCAAATATTCTGATTCTTTCAACTCTGATTCTGTCGAGCTTATGACTCTGCCTGTGATACCCTGGTTCTTGATTTATATTAGGCGGCACTCTCATGAGTGTTTATGACCCTTACTCATACTCCGTAACTCAGTGAAAAACATCATTTACTTATATTTGGTAACAATTTTGTGGCACAACTTTGAACTTTCAAAAAATAAATTATATATTTAGTCATATGCCCATCATCTCCTTCACATAGACTGTTAATTAAAGGAGGCGAAGAAAGATGTTTGGCCTTAAAGGAATTTTACAGATTGCTGGCTTTTGCAGTAAATTGAACAGACTCATGGATTTCAAAAAACAAAAATATATATATAGTGAATTGATGTTTGAGGAATTAAGTTCTCAATATATCAGTTTGTCTGATTTTGTCCAGCCACATACAGGAACTTCATATTATTAATCCCACGAGGAAAAGAACGTTCTGATTCATTGTTATATTTTGAATTTTTGGAAGTTGTTAGATAGTTTTTGTCAGTGCATGTATTTAGTTGTTGGTGATGTGGATTCTTAAAAGTGCCAGCAGCAACTGTTTTAAACTGGCTTATTCTTATCGTCAGCTATTACCTACGAGTGTTGTAAATTTGGTGGTACTTTTTTTATATAACTCCAGTTCAATCTTCTGTAACTGTTTTGCTCAACACACTTTACATGTAGCTTTATTGGGATACAAGGCGTCTCAGGAACTACATTTGACTGGAACCCATGCACACCTTTCAGCGAGGAGACTGGGTGTAAAAATGTAATGGTGAGTACATAATACCTTGAAGATGAAATTAAGGGAAGTGAACTTAATAGTCAGATGACTAGGTGAAAACTGTTAATAAATTTCTTAATTCTGTTTTTGTGTTTGATTGTGTTATTTTGGTTTTTATTTTGGTCAAACATATGGCGCGCCAAAATATCCAAAGTATTAGAAAAACAAAAACATGCATATTAACCTTCTAGCTGTTGTGATCTTGTTGACACACAGCACTGACAGTGGGTCAAGTGAAAATGCCAAAAATAAATTTAAATCTGCGAGGACTGGGGAAAGAGAAGGTGAAACAACGGTCCCCTACCACTCTGATAATGCTCACACTTTTCACATTTATCAATACGTATTCACTACAGGTTCACTTTCTTGCTCCAGCTATCCACTGTCTAAGAACCAGGATCAGGTCCACTTTGTTGCTCCTAAGAGCTGGGAACAGGCTAAATGACTTCCTGGTACATGTCCTAGTTTGACAACTTTCCTCTCTTCAATTTTACCTTATAAACCTAAAATGTTCACACTAACTTATCTAACTTACAATGTATCATTTTCAGTAGTCAAGAAATTGACAAGGTGACATTACCATCAGTTGCAAAGGCCTATAGTATTACTATTTTTTTATAGCTATTTTCTTTTGATTACCTTTTTATGGTTATCAATGAAGACTTTGCAACTATGTTACATATAGTCGATAACTCTCCTTGCGACCACTCATTCTCGTATTAGTGACCATCTCGCATAAGTGAAACCCCGCAGTCACCCAAACCCTGTAATTAAAAGTTATTGTAAGTGACCACTCCTGTAACTTACAGGGCATCTGACAGGATGTGGTGGTGCAGATCCGCATAATTCGCTTACTTCCGCATCTTCAGAGCTTTTTCCGCATAAAACAGAAAATTTGCTTCATATTAATGATTAACCAGCTGCTTACCATCCCCACAAACAGAAATTTCGAAGAAATTGATTATTTTGAAACAGTTTTTGTCCTTAAATAGCGACGAAAACACGCCACTTCGATCGTGAGTAATTTTTAACCTAAGGAGTTCCACCCGTGTTTTCGTGTTGGGCCTGGACACCAGCTTTATTGTAACACTGATTTCTATTGGACAAAACACATTATAGTTTCTTTGATAAGAAACTGCATTGAAAACTCCATGGTTGATTATAATATGTGGATAAATTTGTCATCAAAGAGGCCAAGAAGGATCCCCACTTTGCTGTACACTTGCCACAAGTCGACTTCACGGGCTAGATGAGCGACGAAATAAGAAGTGAGCTTTAGGCCGCGAAGCAGCCTAGCGAACGACGTGCCATATAAATAAAGAAGTGTTATAATTATACAGCAATATTATTACGGGGGATGACCACGTTGTGAATTCGGTTTGATCGTTTGATGCGTTCGATGAGTTCGATGTTGTGCGGTTAGCTCTCGTCGAGAATTTGGAGATTTATGCTGTGTTGCTTTCCGTATGCATCTGGAAAAATATAATGTATGTTCCTGCACGCAACAGTGACGCAAGGATTCGAAAGTCGTTTACTTCTAAAAGCAAATGTACAGTGCTCATTTGAATAAAATTTGGCCAACCTTTTAGTTTTATTTTGTTTTTGTAATTCGTAGTTTTACATTTTGGAAGTGGCGTTGTGTAAAGCCTTGTAGAATTTGCATAATCGGATTGAAATTTGGACCAAACTTAATACAAATTGTTTTCATCGAGATGCGTGGGAATTTTGATTTTCAAGATTGTGGTATGACTTACCGGTATACAGGATTGTGGTATGACTTACCGGGATACTTCATCTGCAATGTTTGTTTATCTTTCCATCAGAAAATATTTTAAGGGGGGAGACTCTTAACTACAGATCTGGAGCAGTTGCTAAGGAATGGCTGAAGACTGTATTTTGAAGCAAGCGATTTTGAAGCTTTTTGTAACGCTAAATGGTGAATTTTGTTTGGGGGTACACCTGCTTTGAAAAATATAACATTGCGAGTGCGAAACTAGTGCCAGTCCCGCGCGTTAGAATTTAAAATCCCTAAAACTCCACGGAAACAAGGTTAAGTTCCGATTTCTCTTACGAATCAGAGATAACGTAGCTGTCTTTATAATCTGACGTATGCTTTTACCGTTTACACGAAAAAAGGAAACGCTACTGATGAAAGTCTGTAAATATGAGTCTATATTAGGCCATAACTCTTACATGAAAACGATACGTTACATTACGCATGTGGACGTTCTTTATCTATTGACGCTCATTTTAATTTTAAAATCTATCCGCCGTTTGAGTTTTAGGGTTTATTCTGCTCTGGTCACGTGACGCGTTAAATATGACCGTGACTTGAAACTCTTGGAGGAATCTTCAATAGAACAAACTCGTGCAAAAAGCTTATCTGTATGAGGTTTTGTTTCCAAAATATAGCAATTAGAAACGTGCCTTAGAAACAAATTGGTAGTTAAGAGTCACCCCCCTAAAATGAAGTTATTTTTCTATACATTCATATATTCTTCAAGCGTTACGGCAGCACTTCATCTCTCATTGAGAACTTCTAGAATAGCAATGTATGTTCTCTCAAAGTTAGTACGTGCACGTACGTTTGATTTACTGTAGAAACTGCAGAGACCGCGCTTCCTACAAATCGATTTATTTCGATCGAGTCTGTAGTCACAAACGTGCATGTGGATTGATTGATTGCAGAAGATACTGGTTTCCCACGGAGCCATGTGTTTGTTTCCCGTGGTAACATGTTCAATGATATCACTAAGCATTTGTTCGACACCATGATTGCAGTATCAACAGATGAAGAGTGGTTATCATGACCCATCAAAATCTAAGTCTTGGAAAGTGTTTGAAACGGTAACCAGCCACCTTAAATCGTCTGCATGTTCTATATTTTATATACATTGAGTGAATATATTTTTCATCCATTGAGGTTTGTCAAATAGCAAGTAAAGGCAATTTCCCCTCTGGATCAGAAGACAGCAGTTTTAGTGTGGATAGTGAAGGCAATGTTGTTATTTCATATGGAGGTACCACGGGCAGTGATGGAAAGATAAGGTATCTATTAAATTATTGCCAGTAGTATATGTTACAGACACATACACACTACTGTACTTGTACACTAACCACCAGCGCCTGAAAAGCGAAAAGTTTTAAGGCATTTTGAGTGTAAACTTTATTCAAATTCGTTATGCAATGTCAAACAATATCCAATTAAAATTATGTTTTATTTCCTTTATGTATATGCTGATCTCAGTGCCAACAATTCTTAATTTCAGCTTAAATATTAATTAAAAGTTATATTATATTATTATTAAACAAGTTTGTTATTGTGTCTGACAGGTGATGTACTGGCCTAGATAGGCCTGGACTCCAGAATGAGTGGTCCCTTTTGGAGCCCTGGCCGAGGTTATTTTGTTGTGTTTTAATGGGCAAGAAACTTTACTCTCACAAACCAGTGTGTGTGAATTTAATACTGAGTTGGGTCGGAGGAAGGTCGGGAGAGAGAGGTAAAGTGTCATGCATCAACTAGGGTTTTTCTTACCTACATTATCCTGTATTGTATCCTGGATTGGTACTAGTGACCCATAATGCTGAAGCTTATCGTGATTTTGGAAACCAGAACTCCTTCAGATATACTTTTTGCACAACTTTGTTCCATTGAAGAGTCCTTCAAAAGTTTCAAATCGCGGCTATATTTGGCAAGTCACGTGACCAGAATAAAAAACAATCCCAAAAACTGGAGGGAAAATCACAATCCATGTCAACAGATAAAGAACGTCCATACGCTTAATGCTTCGAATGGTTTTTATGAAATTTACATTATTATCGAAGTTATGACGGAATAAACACTCGTAATGTACTCGTATTTGCAGACTTTCTTCAGTACTAACCATTCCATGTAATTGGATATCTACATTGAGTTATAAGGTGGCTAAAGGAATTTGACATAGCACTTCAGTTCTGATACATTGTTTTGATAGGGAAGTTTAAAGGAGGGCGAATCTTAGCTCAATTGAACGAAAATTACTCTAATCTATGTCTTTTTGGAGAAACAAGACTGTATCTGCAACATACTCGTAAAATCATGAATTATACCAATTTAATTAACAGTGTTTACAACTTAAAATGGGACCTACGAAAATAAACATACAAAGATCCAGCGCGAGCGGTAATCCGAGGCCTTCAAAATCTATGCATGGGCTCAAATGCACTGAGAGAAAGCGTGTTACATCGACGATCGCTTCATTTTGAAGGAATTTTAAACTAAAAGGAACAAATAATAAATGACTTATAAGTGACACATGTAGCATATGGTTCGTGTCAATTCGCGACCGGAAAACCACGCAAATCAAATTGCTTCTCACTAACAAATCACAGCAAGCTCTGATCGCTAGCTAAACCGAACGGCAAAAAAATCGTTAAACGAACAAGTTCTACTCACATAAAGGCTTGAAGTCACTCATAGCAGCTTCCTCGACCATCTTGCTCTCGTCTTAAGCAATATCCCGGATGTAACAAAAAATTTTTGAAATGGAAAGACCGCTTCCGAACATTATCGCAGGATTTTTTGAAGTCTCTAGCCACAGTAAAGTTCCAGCCAAATATCGTTACGAACGTCTTCAAATCAGCCCTAAAGTCTATCTCCGAGTCCTAATTAATGTGGCTAAAGATCTTTGCTGTCTAAAGCAAGCAATCCATTATCTGTACCTCGCACAACGTACCGAGTTCATTCCAACCCGCTAAAGCTTTGTTTAAGGTACGATAATAGCCGACCCATAACTTAAAAATCGGAATACTTCCACCTTCATTGGACTTAATGATGTCCTCCAGCAAACTTCCTTTAGACAGCAATATAGAAAGCTAGATTAGCCTCCGTCTTCTACGACCTAGCGCGCGCAACTAGAATTTAAAAAAGAAACGGGTTCGGTGAACGCTAGAGAGACTGGGGTAAACAGGCAGGTGGGGGGGTGGGGGGGGGGGGGGGGGGTGCTAGAAACACCAAAAATAGTAAAATTTGACATCTTTGACATCACTACAGCATTTAGGCTAATATCTCTTGCGAAGTTAGCGAAATAATCATCAATCCCTCCCCCCCCCCCCCCCCCCAAAAAAAAAAAAAAATGAGTAAAATAAAATAAGTGAAATTTCATACATTTGCTTATTTTTCATAAGGCACCTTTTGTTAAATCAGTGTAGATATATACGATTATAAAAAAGGCTATGTTATCTCTGATTCTCTGATATTTTATGAAATTGACATTATTATCGAAGTTATGACGGAATAAACACTCGTAACACTCGTAACGTACTCGTATTTGCAGACTTTCTTCAGTACTAACCGTTCCATGTAATTGTATATATACGATTATAAAAAAGGCTATGTTATCTCTGATTCTCTGATATTTTATGAAATTGACATTATTATCGAAGTTATGACGGAATAAACACTCGTAACACTCGTAACGTACTCGTATTTGCAGACTTTCTTCAGTACTAACCGTTCCATGTAATTGTATATATACGATTATAAAGAAGCCTATGTTATATCTGATTCTTAACAAAAAAATCGGAAACCTACCTTCTTTTTTCAAAGTTTTAATTTTCTAACGTGCGGTTTGGGACTGGCACAAGTTAGGCGTGCGCAAAGAACTCCCCCCACCCCACCCCCAAGTAAAAAAAAAAAGAAAACAAAATCACCATTTAGCATCATCAAACGCTCAAAAATGGCCTACCAGCAAAAATCGTCTTCAGCGATTCTTTAGCAACTGCCCAAGATCTGTAGTAACGAAGTGAGAAGTGGGATGCTAGTCCATGGCACTACTAACTCCCCCCTTCCCCCCTCCCTTGCCGTCAACTGCCCTAAATCTGAAAGTTAAGAAGTGGGATGCTAGTCCATGGCACTCCTCACCTCCCCTCCCCCCTCCACTAACCTCCCCTCCCCCCCCCTCCTCCTGCGCGTAAGCCGGTACGCATTAACACACATTGATGGAAAGATGCACTTTGAGAGTAAAGTGCCAGGCCCACGGACACAACGAGATAATCCCCGCCAGGGCTTGAACCCGGACCATTCAATCTGGAGGCTACCATAATAGTAACAACTAGGCCATGCATGGTTTCTCTCTATCCAGGAGCAGGGGGGGGGGGGGGGGGGGGGAATGCTTGTTGCCTCTTCAAGGGGCTAGGTCACAAAATCGGTGGTAATTCTGTTAATTTTCACTTTAAATTGGCAGAGCAACAATCTTTTATTGGAAAAATTATGGCCACATAACAAACGAGAATGATTTTCAAGCATTATAAATGGAATTTTCATACAAACTGCGATAAAATTGAAACTAGCTTGGCTAGCATGTTTCAGGTTTATCCAGTGCATTCTGTTTTTAAACGTCTTATCCAATATTGTTCATCGATGTCCTGTCTTGGCTTTCCTGTATTTCTTTTGCGTTTTTCTACACCTTTAAGCCGTTATTATGATCAGCAAATTCAATGAGCAGATGGTCAGTGCTGAATTAGCTAAGTTTGTGTGACCTACCGCCCCTTGAAAGCTGTGGAAACCGGGATAAGCTCTGGCAGTGTACACCACATGGCCTAAAACAGACTTTTATTGTGTCAGTGGATGTAAATGCATGTAGCTAAGATTGTTTGATGAAGGACTATTAGCTAACTTTTCAAATTTGCTATGGTGGCTTATTTACCTTTAATTATCAACTTCCCGTTGATAAACCAAGCGTTACAGCAGCTAAAGTCTAACAGTGAGTTAACGCCATTCTACGGATCTGCCTTGGATAGAGAGAGTTTTCTCAATTCTTTAGGCAGCTTCCGGATTGTTCCTTATTCTCCGAATTATAATTGCTTCCCCAGAACGTCAAGCATCACACTGAAATGTGATCCAAATGAACCGGGAAAAGGAAACATACCAAGATTTGCAGAAGGAACACCTTTATTTTATGTAAATATTAATTTGTCGTTTTTTTTCTTGTTTGTTTTTGTTCTGATGCAAGTGGCAAGCACTAAAACCTAAAACGACGAAACGAAACCAGCCGAAAAAGGGTCACCCACTACCTCTCTGGACGAGTTACTTCATTGGTTCTTAAAACAATAGGTAACAGGTCATAACAGTGCCCTTAGCCCTGAATAACAATAGAGGTAGTGTTTACAACGGGCGAATGAAAAAGAGGTTCCAGAGAGGTAGTGTCTTACTGGAAAAAAAAAAAAAAGAAATACTGTTAGGTTTTACTCCGGTTTGCTCGCGGTTAGCTTTTATTTGTTGGTTAGGGCAGTATTTTGTATACTTTTTTCGGTGGTTTCTCCGTTTCGTTTAGTTTCGTTTCCGGTTTTAGTACATGCCAATGCAAGTGTCTTAATTTGGGTTTACATGTACCTGGTGCATATACGTTTGCCGTAGTCCTTAATTCTTTGATAAGTGAACGTTCACATAGTGGGATATTGTCTTGATCCATGTTGTGTAGCAAATTATCTAAAATATATTCTAATAACCCAAGAAAGCATACAGTATATGTGTGGCTGAAGGAAATTTATAAAGGTGTTTAAATGAGTAGTCATCCCTCACAGTCGCACCTCACTCCATGCCACCTCACATCGCGTCCTGTAGACTTACCGCAAGTCGACCTGACGGGTTATTAGGTGAGAGACGAAGGACCTTTACTGAAAGTCTATGTGACCCTCACCTTGACTTGACTTGCACCCGTAAAGTAGCACTGGTATGATATTGGACTTGGTGTTTTTGCTCAGATGACCACTCTTTCAGATGCTGACCAGGCTGTTGAATGCTCCTCTAGCTTTTCCTGGGCGTCTCTTGCAGATGTTGTGTTTGGTTTTTCTTACTCCGAGATAGTCAAAGCTGTTCACGTTGCTGCTGTCAAAGCTGTTCAACTTCCAGCTCGTCAGCTACGACTGCGTTGTTGTTTGCATTTTATCCTCATGATCATGGGTTTGGTTTTCTTGTTGCTTGTATTGGTGCTGTACCTCTTTATTAAAACTTTAAATATCCTGAATTAACGGATCGCAGCATATATCGAGGAGTCAATCGATGACGTGTTATAGGGTAATTTGTTTCTGCTTTTTTAGTATGCAACGTTTACTTCAAAACATGCCTGTGCAACAGCGGGCGGTTCTTCACCATCGCCATCTTCATCCTCACCATCTTCATCTGGCGGAGGTCTCAGTGTTGGCAGTATTCTTCTTATCATGTGAGTTGTAAACGGATGTAATTTAATGATTCTGTGTACTGTATTATTAAAGTTGCCACGATAAGATAAACAGCTTATAAAAACGTTTTACATTATATACTATTTTATATTTATTATAACAACTCAATCTCATTTTAGATTCTTTCCTCTTCTTCTTTTGTACGTCGTCGTTGGAGTGCTCATTAACCGTTTTGGCCGTGGAGTAGACAGCATGCCTGACGTGCTACCAAATCATTCTTTCTGGGCCGACTTTCCTTTCCTTGTCAAGGTACATGTAAATATATCAGTCTTACCAAAACGGGATCGACTAATACACGAGTAAATACGGTATATGATTAAAATAGCAAACTTTCCTTATGCTGTTTGGGCGGTTAGTGATCATAATAAAATACGGGTGTATTTGACCTGAAAATATCAAAAAGAAAATTAGTTACACTTTTCTGTTGCCTTCGTCGGACTAAAATGAATAAATTTAACAGTTCTTTTAAATTTATTCTTGTTTAGTCATTTTTCTCCGAGGAAAGCAGCAGAAAGATGCCGAAAATATAGTTGTAATAGTATATATTTTTAACATTTTCAGGTCAGATACAACTGTATATCTTTAACCTTTTCTTTCCTTATAGCTCTCTTGAATGCATCAAATGATGGTAGTTTCCTTATATCTGGTCGTATTTTGCCCCAGAGTGTAGGGCCCAGGTATTTAAGCGAAATCTTTGTTTACCAAAAGACACTGTTTTTGTAAATCTCGGTTAAGACTTTCAACTTTAAACGAGACATCGCGACAATGATTGGTCGAAACACAATACGTCCTACATGTAGGAATGGACGCAACTGCTCACAAAATGCCTAATCCTAAATGTTCACAACATTGAAAAGCAAAGTGCACATAATGCTTCAAACTATCTGCATTTTATCTCTGATTGCTAATCAAAATTGTATGTCGGTCAAACCCTGAAAAATGCTGGAGTACATGATCGCTAACGATTGGCTAATCTATTCAATCTAAGGAGGAGAAGAAATAATATTTCTAGACTAAGCATAACTTTTATCGACAGAATTTTATCCAAAGAAACTAGGGTTAGGGGCGGACACTCTGGGTCACCTAACTTGCCTCCTTGTATGTATTACTCATGTTAAGTCCACCCAAAACAACTTTCTGGGAAAATTCTTCAATTTCACTCCCATATTATTTGTTCCTCTCTTCAGGATGGGGTTGTGTTTACCTGTGGCTGTATCAAGGGTGCGTGTTCGTCTCTTTACCAGAAGTGCAATGAAGATGGATTCACCAAGATTTAGCCCCCCTTTTTATTAACAAGGCCAACACGATTCAAGTCCCCACATGGATATAATTAAAACGCATTCAGGATTGCATTTGCTCGATGTTTTAACGATTGAATTAAAATTCAGGCATAAAAAGAAAATTAAGCTGGTAACAGTTCACAACAAATTATAAATTCGTCTAAAAGGCTGTAGAACCGCAGAAAAAAGAATATTTTTCTTATAATTATTGTTTGTTAGTTTATTGTTATTCGCAATAATATTTTTTTTTTTGTCAAACGGCTGTTTGTCCCAGAAGAGCGCGCGTGTGTCAGTTTTATGCCCGCGTATGAAAAGTAGGCAATGGCCGCAGGAGAAATTTGGTAGTGATTGATTTTTTTTGTATACAACATTGAAACATAGTTAGGACTAGGTATGATTAGAATCTGAGTAAGCGCCTGTTAATATGGAGAAAAGTCTCTGGTAGGAGGGTTACCCCCTTCCCCCGAGCCGTCTGCTAATGAGCGTTTATATGAAAAAACGTTATCCCTGTCAACCGCGAAATTGGCCCTCCCGGTTTCGCGCACGCTCTGTATGACCAGAGTTATCCAAGGCCAGTGAGTCAAAATAACACTGACTTGGCCTCCAGGATTACCCTACCTTTAAACCGTGTGAGCCTCCAGCCAGGGTCACTCTGTCCGCCTAGCCAACTTTGCGATTTCTGATATAAACGGTTCGCAGCTATTTATCGAGAAATGTATGGAAAATCCCTCGTCCTGGGTAGTTCGCTATAGAGGGCAACCCTGCTACCAGGGACACGTCTTCTCCTTGTAAACAGGCCCTAAAGCTCACTTGCTCCTACCCTTCCAGAAATTAGTGAAACGCTATCTCTTGTTTAAAATATTGAAGAGAGGAATAGAGAAAGTGTCTCACCCATTGTGGCACGGATTGAAGCCAGTGTACTAATGGCTGTTCAACATCCCCAGAAGTAGAACAAGAAGTAAAACAAATGGCCACACTAATCCCCTTTCAAAAATTGGCGATCAGTTAACGACTGACCTACTGTAGCTTGACCACGCCCTATCTGTTGTAACAGTTTCTTTATAGCCGATTCGTGTTAGTCTAGTACAACCAATTATGTATCGGCCGAGAGAGTCGAAACATTAGGTAATGTTTAATAAATGAACAACGAGGCGCAGCCGAGTGTTACAGACTTGATAAAACACGAACTGTGAATTTATTGAACGGCTTCAAAATTTTCTGGTGTATATCAACTCATTCTCGCACTAGTAGTTAAATTTGGGGTTATTTTGGCCTAGAAAATTGGACGTAAAGTTTAGCCGTGTCTTTATCAGATATAAAGACACTCATTAAACATTGATTTCTTTTGTATTTTCCTTATGAATTATTAATGAAAACTTGAATATCATGTAAATCACGTCGATTTCTTTATCCGCTTTGCAAATACTCAGTAAACGGTCTTTTCCTTTATCTTTAGCTCGTGAAATTTTAACCAGGTTTATATTGTTAGCCATGTGAGTGAGGTAAACACGGTGCGCCAATTTACGAATGAGTCTGTTTGTTTGTTTGTTTGTTAATAAAACGTAATAAACCGATTTGAAATTTTTATTACTAAAATCTATTTTATGACAAAAGCTGTGTGAAAAACATTTTTGAAAGAAAATAAAAGTACAATTGTTATTATGGGTTTGATAGTGCGTTGTTGTTTTTACGTTCGATTGATATTTTAGGTCAAGGAAGGAAGTAAGCCCATGCAAATGGGAGGAAAATATCTTGTTTGTAAACAAAAGTAAAATAACTGAATTTCTATTGGGGCTTTTTTTTAACTTGTCAATGACCAAGCGCGAAGACTTCCGACCATTTCCGAAGGTGAGCCGAAGATTCTCAAAGCTCTCTCGAGGGCTAAGGTACGGTTGATATCGGGTGGATCGACAAGCTGGATCAGCTTTTGGAGTATTACTAAAGATTACCCGATACACTAGTCCCTGACTTACTGACTTATGGCCATAACCCTAGGCGGGTGTAGGGCCAGAAGTACACCTAATTGCCCGCTATCCAGGGAGGAGTGGTCGCCTAATGGTTAGTGCGCTGAGCTCCAACTCAAGCAGTCTGGTTCAAGCGCTGGCCAGGGTCATTGTGTTGTGTTCCTCGGCAAGACACTTTACTCTTACAGTGCTTCTTCACCCAGGTGTGTAAATGGGTACCAGGGGCTGGGGGCGGGGGGGGGGGGGGGGGGGGATTGGTATAAATATTCCTAGTCGCTTCATGCTACGGAAACCGGAATAAGCTTTGGCCTGATGGGCTACTAAGCTCCAGCGTAGACTTTTACTTTATGCAATTATGCTATAACCAAGTAATCATACGTTTCCAGGACGATTTTGATGACAGCTGTTATATTTTCACTGCTACCCATGTGATTATTTATACTTGCAACAGACCCGTAGGGTGGATTCTGTTGAGGGGGGTTCTTTTATCTAAAATTGCTGCAGAAGATTTAGGCACCCCTCACAAGGCAAACCGTCTGTGTGCAACAACCTATGCTAGATGCTGTGTACGATCTGCACATCGGTGCAGATCGTATCTTACATTGAGGTTATATATTGATAAATAGGGACATGTAATGACTGCAGAGGATTGAGGCAGCCCTTAGAAGGCAGACATTCTGTGTGCGTAATATAAAGGATACACTTAACAACGTATGCTAGATGCTGTATACGATCCGCACATCGGTGTGCAGAGCGTATCTTATATTGAGGTTACATATCGATTAATGGAGACATATGATGTCTGCTGAGGAACGAGCCACTCCTTAAACTGTGCTGAACGATCCGCATATCTCATATTGAGAATAAATGGGAGACGTGATAAACCAGGCACTCCTAACAAGGTAGATATCCTGTATGCGTAATATCGAGGATATGTTCAGCAAGCCATGCTGTGTACGATCTGAAGCTGCACATCTTCATTTTTAGGAAGACGAATCAATTAAAAACGCATCAGTCTAGCCAGTTACCTTATGTATTGTTAAAAGTTTCTTCCTTTTTTGTCACACCATATTTTGACGTCAACGACTGCGACAAAAATCGGAACACGATCTACCATCAGTCTATGCCCGCTGGAGAACCTAACTTCCTCATTCGAAGAAGGAAGACAGATAAATCTTGGAATGTGGCTATAACAACAACAACAACAATTTATTGAAGCATCCCCATATCTATACATGGTATCACTAAATTATTACATTGTATTGAAAGATCTAATAATTAACATGGATTGTCGACTTAACATAGAATCATAGATAAAGGCTGCAGTAGTTCTACAGAAAAATGGGTCAACGCTGTTAAAGAGAAACAAAACTTTAGTATCATGATCTAAACTATTAAAATGGTAAAATCTAACACTTATTTTATAACATTTTACCTTAATTACTCGCTTCGACGGAAGGCTAGTCCTCGAAATGTTAGGTTTTTCAATTTGCTACTACCACGGTTAATTCGTCTTACCGACTTAAAGTTGTAATAACATGCCCCTAATCTGTTTCAAAACTGTGCTGGTGATTGTCCTTGACTAATCGCTTTCGTTGTATTACTCTTGCGAAATTATATTAGAATTAAACACCTTACAGTAGATGATAAACCTTGGCAGTTGTATCAACACTTCTTATGATTTGTGGAGCACGTTTCAGATTTGTCCAGGATTGAACGCTAATGAGGTGCACGCCCTTTATGTTAGACATCACAAAGTGTCCTCACTGATAAAAGACACCAAAACACACATAATTCTGTCAAATTTGAAGTTATTTGGAAATGGCCACTTGTCCAGTTATATATGAAGTACTTTTTCAAACAATAGACCATTGTTCAATCCTGGACATAAATGCGCGTTTTGCTGATTTTAAGTTACTGCGATATTTGGGTCGATGGCGACTTTTGCACATCGAAATAACCTTCGAGACATTGAACCCAAGTTGAGAAATTGAAGCAGAAAAAAGTACTGAATCAAAATGCATCTGTTTGCGGAAATATTTTAATCGCAAACATACGTTTTAGCGGGCCTCACTTTCGGTAGCCAATGATCACATACATACGTGAAGTCAAACTTACATCTGTTTTTTTTTTATTTCATATATTAGAAGTAAATTTAATTGGTAAATGATCAGCCGCATTGAAGATTCATACTTTGAAGTTTACAGCTTGTGCAAAAGAAATGACCTCAACAAGCAACTTACAAGGCACTAATGAATTGAGGTTTTAGATTAATCTTTTCCTGTAAGTCACTGAGCTTCACTTGCTCATTGGCCTGTTTCTCCATCAGGTCGGGTGTTATTAACTTGCTTAAACGCTGCCAAACAAACAAAAACAACAAGAATAAAGACCTGATTTTATAAAGCTGTCCATGGCTCCCCAGCGGCACTTGTTTCACCAAGCCAACGTTTACCGCGCGTTTATATCACAAACATTGTCCCTGCTGACTTAGTTGGAAATTGGCCCTCCCAGTTTCGTTCTTCCTGTGTATGTCCCGATTTGTCTCGCGTAGGCGAATAAAATATATCCAAAGTGTTTACATAGAAAGATGCTGTTCGCCCTGCAGGGTCACCCCACTGTCAAAGCGAAGATCCTCACCCTACTCCCAAGCCAACTTTGTGATTTCTCGTATAAACAGTTGCATTGCCATTTAGAAAGAAGTGTCTGAACAGTATGAAAATCGGATTGCAAAAAGAGAGACGTTAATTGGTTTGTTAACCCTGACAAGTAAAGTTTAATTTCACTTCAATTGCAAGAGCTTTTTCAGAAATTATAACCCTAGTGCTTAACTCTCAGAAAACTGATGGAATTTTTTAACTCTTATTATTCGTAGTATGTTTGAAATTCTAAGTCCAGTTTATTATTTGTAACCATTTTTAATAGTAACTTAATTAAGTACTTTATTGTAAATAATATCGTATTTTAGCATTTTATTGTAAATAATATATTTTTTAGCATTCTAATTATTTTAAGCTGAGGGCCCCAAGTTTATCAGTAACTTAAGTTACTGTCACGGGTCACCCTCATTAAATAAAGTCTTTCACTTCACTTCACAGTGCAATTATTCAATTTTCCTAACTTTTACACAGAGCCAAAAGAGATATTCGTGGTTAAGAATACTCCGGAATGTTTCCTGTTATGCTTAGCCGCATGATATATTCTTCTTATTTAGCGGCATGGTAGTATTTAAAGCTAGAAGATTGTGGAGCCGTGTATTCCCGATCAAATTGGAATTTGGAAGTGTTGGTCTCTTTAGAGGGTGGAAAACCGGAGAACCTAACTAAATAGAGAAAAACTCTCGGAACTACAAACTGAACCCTGTTGAGGCCTCAAATGTAATAAATGTCCCTAAATGTAATAAAGGTCTTAAGTGTAATACCTTTTGGTCTTAAATGTAACAAAGGTCTTAAGTGTAATAACTTTTGGTCCTAAATGTAATAAAGGTCCTAAGTGCAGGCCCATAGCCAGGGGGGGTGCGACGGGTGCGTCCGCACCCCCCCCCCCCCCCTCCCACGAGCCTTGGAAGTCCGCTCCTTGTGAAAAAAGTATAAAAATAAATAATTAAATAAATAAATAAAGGGAAATGGTATTTCTGTACTTCGTCTATTTACATTTAATGGGTCCACAATTTGAAGATTCGTGTGGCATATTTTTGACCAAATTGTGTGCTTCTAGGTTAATTTTAACGATACATTCCAACTAATGCCGTTCATAGTCAGCAAACCGACTCTGGCTGATTTATGTAATTACCATTTGACAACGAAATAAAGATATCTATCTTTTTCCAGTCTTAAAAGAACTGCCGTCATTGTTAGTTAAATAAATTGTAAATTATGTTTACAAGGTTTTGTTTCTAAAACTACGTTTTGAATTTAAAAATGTACCAGAATTATTGTCCTTGCTACCTTCACCTTTATATGGCTTGTTTCCTAACAAACTGTCTTCAAAACGCACGAAATGCGGCCTCAGATAACCCATTTTTTCAAAATTTTCTGGGGGGGAATACCCCCAGACCCCCCTACGGGCTCACGCTTGCGGCGCTCCAAATTTTGCGCCAGAGGCGCTCATACGCACCCCCCCCCCCCCCCCCCCCCCCAGCTAAAACCCTGGCTACGGGCCTGTAAGTGTAACAACTTTTGGTCCTAAATGTAATAAAGGTCCCAAGTGTAATAACGTTTTGCCCTGAATGTAGTAAAGGTCCCAAGTGCAAAAACGTTTGGTCCTAAATGTAATAAGGTTCAGCTCGTGACGTTACATTCGGCTAAGGAATCAGACACCCATTTCGTTTTATGCTGATAGTAAAGTGGTTTTACCTAACCCGTGTTAAACTTTCAGATAGCATTACAGACTAATTCCATTGATTTCTTTTGCTTAGTTTTGACTATTACACACTAGTTGTTAGGTGATGTTTCACGGATTAAGTAAAGAGGACAAGGTATTTCTTTTATGTAATAATAGTTCTTGTTACTCCCGTTAATTCGAGACAAGTCGAAAGGAAGTTGTCGCATTACTCTGAATCTTTGTGTACTCAGTAAATAGACTGTTGAGGCTCCTAAGTTGTTTGATCAAAATATTAATTATTTAAGCGCCTGATAAAACTCTAAAATTCATAGCCGTTTCGAGGCTTCAGCCTCTTTATATTAGTTTATTTATAGGAACTACTGCATGCGTGTGATACATTTAAATTTAAAGTTAAATTTAAAATGGTAGCATTTTTAAACGTACAAGCAAAAATATACAGCCTAGAGTTTAAACGAAACTGAAAACTTTGTTTAGTACACGTGGGTGGGGAGTGCCGTGACTAAAAATTAGGAGCGTTTGTGCGTGAGGACTCCCAATGAGAATAGCTGACCATATGTATGAGGCAAAAGGGCAACCTGTACGGAGCATTTCATCCCCTCCATGGTTTATTTACTTCAAGAAAATCAAAACTTGGGAATAAGGGTCTAAGCCTGTGGAACTAACAGATAGATCAGTAGTGAGAATAGTAAGAAAGGAAAAAAACACAAGAACAACGTACTTGAGTTAGCATATGCTGGCTCGACACTAATAGTAACAATAATAACAGTCAGTGTTCAATAACCAGACATGCCTGTAAGTCCATTGAGTTCTAGGCTGGATAACTACATGTATAACATTTGTAACAAAAATCAACCCTCTACAAAAAAGTACAATTATGTGTAGATTTACAATGTGGATAATACGGTATACTTAAATGTCTACAAGTGCTATTCTTAAAGAGAGCCAAAGAAGGTTGGGTGGGTAAGAATTTTTGTGACAACGCTTTGGGTAGCCTGGGTGCCTTCCGTCTCCTATTTCCTTCTTTAAGGTGAGGGGGACGACTATACATAGGCTACGCTTTTGGGAGGTCAAAGAACTTTGCAGTGAAACTACAGATGCGTAGATAAGACCGCATGGCCTTGATTGACATAAAGGGAGAGCGGCAAGGGGACTGGCCGGCCCAGGATAGCACGTCAGATATACTGCCGGGTACAAGGGGTGAATATGACATTTGGACGTAACACAAGAGTGTTTGTCGTGCCAGCATATTTGCGTGACAGATCTGTTTATTTGAGCGGATAGCTCAGATCTCCCTTCCATGGTTGTCTTATCGACTTAAATTTATATACATTATAAACTGGCTTAAATTGTAGACTTAGATATTCATACGATCGAACTGGTCTAAAATGACAGTCAAAATTTACTACTTTTGTTGTTACTATATTTAAGTAAGAGATAATTACTGAGAACGGAAGTAATAATCCATATAATTTCATGAAACCAAGTTATGACACTTGCGACCTTTATTACATTCAGGGCAAAACGTTATTACACTTAGGACCTTTATTACATTTAGGACCAAAAGGTATTACACTTAAGACCTTTATTACATTTAGGACCAAAAGGTATTACACTTAAGACCTTTATTACATTTAGGGACATTTATTACATTTGAAGCCTCAACCCACATTTGACATTGGTGGGAGGCGAGCCGCTCTCACCACTGCACCATACCTGCTGCCCAATGGCTCAATTTATGAAATCAATTTGCAGATTTTGTCTTGCTCATGCATATAAACCAATCCATCTAAGTCTTGACCAATCATGCTACACCACAGCTACGTACGTTTTCTACAACTGGCAACCATGTGCTGGCAAAATACTAACCTCTCTGATGGTTCCAGTGGTCTTCATCAGGTTGTATATCATCACCGCGGGAATTAAGGCTAACGACGATAAGGTCAGAATCCAACCAATCGCCTGGCCCCAGCCTGGGTACACGTATTTACCATACGACAGTGGCGAATATGTCACAAAGTGGAAAATGAAGATGAACTGCAACATCACAGTAAAGAAATTCATTACCATTTCAGTGTCGATCAATCCTTTACTTGAATAGAGGTGCACTCTGGGCTGCTAAGCTGGTTTTCAGAGTAATATACAAAGCCATTGAATGATTTTTTGAGATTTGTGCTAGCCAATTCAAAGTTTTTGTGCTCGTACCTTGTTAATAGACTCAATAGTAAAGGGAAAGCAATTCTATCGGTCTCCCTCATTGCTGGCTCTCAAATGATGAGACTTGCAAAGTAAAACGATTTTGGTGGCAATTAGTCAGAAACCCAATTGGATTCTGGTGAATACATGTGTCCCATATGTAGGCCTTGCCAATTCTTCAATGCTGTAAAATACACTTTCTGCTGCACCAAGGTGTTCTTAAGAAAATCAAGGGTCGGAGACAGAGAAAGCACCCTAACATAATTATAAAGTTTATTTACATAGAGTGGATCACTTAGCTACAAGACTAGTAGCGAGGAGAAACCCGTATTTACACATGGAAAGGAAAACAACTATCCAAAATTAAACAGTGGGCATCCGTTGACTAAGCTCAGTCTTTCAAAAATTTCTTAAACATATTGCTTAACACAACGCGAATGATCGAATTTGTTTGTTGCATGAAAAAAATGCTTACTATTGTTTGTGCACTTAATTAATATTAACTATTTCGTCGATGACCCTGAAAAGTTTTGAAAAGATCTCGGAAGTTCGTCTGAGAACCTCCGAAGATCCGGAAGAGATCCAAAGTCTTTCGAAGACTGGAGAATTGAGAGCGAGCTAATCTACTTGTTAAAATAAACTCACCGAACAAAAAATGGGTGCAAGAAAACACCAGCACCAGCCAATCCATGGATTGATACGAAATCCCAGCATATTTTCCATGTCGTCATAGAAACGATGACGACCTGCCGACAGGAAGTAAAACATGCTGTAGTGTTAGCTATTTATATATCTTTTTAATATTATCAATATTTTTGAAGATGTAGGCGCGATTTTGTATTAATACGACGTGCACAAAATTGTGACATTCTTCATTAGTAAAAACTAGCAATGGTATATTGCAATTCCTGAGTTTTGATTGGTTAACAGGCAATAGTATATATGAGCTCATATACTATTGACCACAAATGTAGCAAATACTCGTTGACGAAAACAGCTGGAGAGCTCAAATATTGCAATTCTTCTTGTGCGCGTTTTTGATAAAACAATTATTCCACTCGCGCTTGTTGGATATGCTACGCGCCTCGTTGGCTATCTACCACCTCATATCCAACGCCGCTCGTGGAAAAATTGTTAAATATACGATATGGCAAAACAGGCCTTAATGGTTGAAGTTCGTCTTCGTCTCCGTCATCTTGGACGCAGTAAAAACTCTAATACAGATGAAGATCTCATCACCGAAAAGGTTAAGTCTTGTAAGCCTAGTGCCTCAACAGTCCCAACGCTCAACTTCGTCCCGACGCTCAACTGAAGCAGCTAGAAGTATTGCTGCCCCTCCCCCTCCCCCTCCTCTTCAGTGGGATGTTAGTCCATCGAAGGTTGCTCCCTGCAATTCTATCGAGCTGCCCAAACAATTTGCTGGTACATTTATACTCCTGGGTGGAGAGTGGCACTGTAGAAGTAAATTATATATTCCGAAGAACAGACATAATGACTCCGGCCAGGGCTCGAACCCGAACCGCGGTGACCGCTCAATCCGATGTTCAACGCACTAACCATTAGAACACGCTCCTTATAAAGACATAAAGGACGTTGAATGTTATAGTGTTTACAAATTCTTCTCACCATAGAGCCATCCAATGGCCAGACTTTCACAGAAGACCACCACCAAAAGAACTGTTCCGCTGCCAGAGAAGGTGTCAAACAATTGCACGACGTACATCCCGCCCTAGGACAAGATTAACAGTGAATATTTATGCCTTGTCATAACATACTCAGGAATCATCACTGCAGAAGAAGGATGACTACTACACGAAATTGATAATTAAAAACATTTGACACACTCACTTTCATGACATGACGCTGTCATCCTGAATAACAGGTGGTTATGACATAAATTATTTGGAACATGGTGAATGGTTTTAACAGAGCAGTATTAGTAAAAGCGCAGTGCACAATTGGCCTCCTTTAATCAGGTCTGTGGCCCAGACGAAATATGTGTCAACAACGTTGTCTTAAAGATAAAGTCAAAATGAATCACTGAATGGAGTTTTAAAGGTCTACTATTATCGGATGGGAAATTGCAGGACATACTGAGCTATCATAAAAAAAAAAAAAAAATGAACAAGACAAGGCAGCCCAGGATTACTAACTATGGTCACATGGGTAAAAAAAAAAAGTAAAAGAAAGTTTGTATACCTCAGTAACCATAGACAGCCCAATGAGGAACCAGATGAAACAGACAAACGTGGTAAACATTTCCTTGCGGTATCCACGTCTTAGATGATGTGGGAACCAATCAACAACAGCCGTTACAACGCCTTCGATACCTACAAACTGGAGGCATACAAAAAAGGAAACTCTCGCAGTGCGATAAAATTTTAAATTAAACAAACTAAATTGACAAAGAACTTAAAAGATGTCGTGCAATTTACGATCCAAGTCATTTAACAGAAAAGGAGTACGTTCACTTAATATAGCTGGATTTCTCACCTGTCGAATTGATGTTAATCTATGTTTGGAATCAGAAACTCAATAAATTAATAAGTTAGTCAGTAATCTATTAATTAAATAGCTTGCTGGCTAATTAGTCAGACAGTCGGTTATATTGATCTTTGGAACCAGAGGCTCGGTAAGTTAGCTACTCGGGTAAATAAATTACTTAGTTCCTTAATTAATTGTTTAACTCGTATAGTCAGTCAGTCAGTCGGTCGGTCGGTCAGTCAGTTAGTTAATTAGTTAGTTAGTTAGGTAGTTGGCTGACACGGACAGTCAGTTAGTAAGTAAGTCAGTAAGTCAGTAAGTCAGTCAGTCAGTCAGTCAGTTAGTCAGTACGTCAATTAGTCAGTCGGTCAGTGAGTTATAATTAGTCAGTAGGTCAATAAGTCATTCAGTCCGTCAGTCAGTCAGTCGGTCCGTCCGTCCGTCCGTCCGTCCGTCCGTCCGTCCGTCCGTCCGTCCGTCCGTCCGTCAGTGGGTCTACCAATTAGTCACCCAGTCAGTGAGTTAGTCAGTTGGTCAATAAGTCAGTCCGTCATTCAGTAAGTCCGTCAGTCAGCCAGTCTGTGATTCAGTGCACCAGTCGGCTGATTAATCAGTTTACTCAGACATTCAGTCAGTCAGTTAGACAGTTACCTCGCTGTCTAGACCAAGCAAGAGTATCATAAAAAAGAATAGAGCAGACCACAGTGGAGCTAAAGGCATCTGAGATACCGCTTCCGGATAAACTACGAAAGCGAGTCCTGCACCTGGAAGAGAAATAGATAAAGAGACTGATATCTGGATCCAGATAGAAAATAATTTACACACTGTATACATACTAGTCTCCTTCGCAGCCGCTTTTTGGGACGTCACGTAACGCTCCTCCCAAAGAGCGGGAAAGGAATGCTGTTCGGATGTTAGCAGCCGCTTCTTTGGGGGAGCGTTGCGTGACGTCCCAAAAAGCGGCTGCGAAGGAGACTATATGCATACGTGCACCGCAGCCGCAGCCTTTATCAGCGTTTTTTGTCCGAGTTAAAGCTAATAAGAAAAGGGCAAATCGGGGCCTCGAGTTATGAATCTGAGTTACGGCTTTCTATACCAGGCAAGTCTAATCTCACATAGACAGTGAACAATGTAGTTCTCAATGCCCAAGCGTCGCTACTGCCATTCAATGGCAGGCTTGTCACACAATTCTTCAGCAATGAATCTCAGTTAGCCCGACTTACTATCCGTTTTGTGGAAACAAATATCTCAGAAATTCAGTACAAATATTGACATTTTTTTAACTTTTCTGCTTTAACAGGTTCCATGTACTCCTCTTATTCCATGACATTAACTTCTGATTGACAAGACGAGTCGGAAATCCAAATACGCCACCTGGCTCCCCCATGCGCTGTTTCTGGTTTTGAACTTTTTCAACATTTTTATTGCAAGGGTCTTCCAATTAGTTTCTTTCTAAAGCCTAACACCTTAATGACACGCATATACAAGTAGATAAATCAATTTTTCATTCATTCATTACACATCATTTTCATAAATGTCCATAACTTTTTCAGGATAACATTAACTCGGTTTGACAATTTCTTATCACTCAAGAGATGCAGTAGCTGAAAAGTACCTGACTTTGCCACATCTCCCACTTCCACTCCTTGATTTTTTGCCATAAATCCCAAAACAGAAAAGATCAGAAATCCGCCATAGAAACTTGTCCCGCTGTTGAATAACGTGAAAAATATGGCGTCCCTACAGGGAAAGAAAAACAGACAGTACGAGAATGAATTATGAGTGAGTTAACATTATTATTATTATTATTATTATTATTATTATTATTATTATTAGTTACAGCAGACACCGTTATACTGTACCTGTAGAAGTTGTTTTTAAATTTGTTGTAGCTTCCAAGCGCTGTCATGGTTCCGGTCCCAATAGAATAGGAGAAAAACACTTGTGTACCAGCATCGATCCAGACCTAAAAAGACAATTAGCTAGTTTCGTCACAACCATGCAGTTCAGCTCCTCCACAGATGGGCTGATACTGACTCAGCGTGAAAAAGAAACAAACAAACAAGAACAAACAACTAACCTAAATTACAGCACAAAATAAAACGAAATCAAAAGACGACACTAAACCTGAAAAAAAAAAACAGCCGACAAAAATGGGTCCTTTGTACGAGTAGGCACAATTTGGTACAATCTCAACCAAGGATTTCAACAAAGTTTACTGTGTCGCAGAAAGAGAGCTTTTGTTGCTGTACGATAATTTCCATGATGGATTCTCTATTCTCATAAATGTGGGTGCGCGCTTTGTTTTGTACTGATATTCTGAAGAACAGTTGTATTTTTATCACGCTCATTTCGCATGGGAAGATAGATATTAAAAAAGGGAAAAGATAAGTACCTGGCCGTCGCGAAGTCTTGATAGGTCAGGGGTAAGATAAAACTTGATGCCATCAGCGGCTCCTGGTAACGTCACACCACGGATGAGAATGGCTGTCAGTAACAGATATGGAGCTGTAGCAGTGAAGTACACCACCTACAAAAATACGGCGTCTTATACATAAATCAAGTTCATGCGTTTCATTAAATGTGCATTGAAAGCCTATCACTGCCTCAACTTTGCAAGCTGATACTGACATAAGAAGAAACTTTACCTTGCCACTGGACTTGACGCCTTTGCACACGCACAGGTAACAAATGATCCAAGCCAAAAGAAGGCACAAAGCTAAGTCCCAGTTCACTGGTCCTGGCTCACCCAAACCCCCTGAAAGCCGCAAAACCCTGTAGCTAATGAAAGAGAGTTCAGATGAAATTAAAAGCTAATGCTGTAACCAATTTAATCTGTGACAACTAGGGCAATTAACGTAGTTTTGCATGTGACAAATCTGTTAAGGTGGCCAAACACAGGTTTTATTGCTGATGCGAGGCAGCGCGCACACAATGATTACGAAGATGAAACATGGTACAGATAGAGCGAAGGTTTAATTGTTCTACGCCGGTCCTACATGTGGTATTCTTCTTCTTAAAATGACACAGTGTGTTGTAGGTTTTAGTCTTTTGTTTAAATGGAATGTCAGAAAACGTTAAGATACAAAGAATCCAGTGACTTTGCAGGTTTTTCGTTGATACCGTAAGAACCAGAACCCACTTAAATGGAGCGCATGCGTAGTTGGTAAAAAAAAAAAAGAGATTGAATCAGTTGAGAAGCCCTCTCGGAAATACGTATATTTCTCGAGAACCACTCGTTAGAATTTTATACAATTTGGCAGGAAGATACTGTAGGACACAGGGAAGTGAATTATCAAAATAAATCTGAACTTTAGCGGAGAAAATTGTAATTAATTCAGTGAACCTTCAACAGAGGATAGTTAAAATTATTTTTTTTCTTGGCTTGTGAGCTGGCAAGATGATCCGAATCCTGCAATCTGTTTGGTTGCGGGAGCGGACGAAATTTTCCGATCTTGACCGCGGTCAACGGAACGGGCCAGCAGTTTGACATTTTGTGTGACGAGACGAATGAACCCATGAAAGTTTTGCTTCCCAAAATTAATGTAACTGCTCCCCAACCGTTGTAAATGTGAAAGGAAAAGTAAGCAGTGGAATTAAAGGCCTCGAAGTTCTCCAAAAGGCGATTATTCATTCTCTTTATTGACAAAATCAAGTTGTACAAGTTTTATGGCCGTAGTTTGTCGATCGTTGTTTGTGCATTATTTACACTGATTTTCACGCCATTGCGCTGACCTGCAAGTCGCCGGCTTACATACCCGATTGATTCTTTCAAAAGCTAACTTAGTAACGGAATTAAAGGCCTTGAAGTTCTCCAATAGGCGGGTATTTTTTGTATTTATTGACAAAATCAAGTTATAGTCACTGGATGGAATAATTCTGTTACTTCAGGTGCAAGACAGTTTTTTTTTTCATTTGGCGATGGATGTCTTTATTCCCATGAAAAATAAATAAATGACTCATGACCTGTTTAGATGCCTTAGTATTGATGAATAGAGGACAAATTTAATCGTTACCACTGTTAGAGTTTGAAGGGTAAATCACTTATGACACTGCGCAACTTACTCCCAGTATTCCTGGCTTGCTGACACTTTAGTTGCATTAGTCATTGTTGTATTTGCAAAGATCGTAGCATTTGTTATCGTTCTACGAGTTTCTCCCTGGCTGTAAAACACACAGTTCGGAGTGTTCCATTCATTTCCACAATGTGACCATGGAAGTCTTGTCTGGAATGACGCAAACATGTAATACAGGGCCCAGCCAAGAATCACGGTGTAATAAATATTGACGTATTGCATGACCAGTACGCCTGCATAACCAATACCTAGTAAGGAAAAGTAAAAATAATAAATAAATAAAAACTTAAGTTATTGTTGATTCCAGTGGTATATTATGCCCAGCCTTGGCTTTAGGTTTTCGTCGTTGGATAAGTAACATAAGAATGCGCTCCAAAAGGAACACAATACGCGTATGCCGCATGTTTGTGTTTGTCTGCTGGATTGTTGTAAATCCCTTGGGATCTCTTTGGCTGGTTTACGTAATATGTCAAACACGAGGGAGGGTGTTTCATCACATTTCCAAACAACGAGAAGAGAGTTGAAAATACGACGCGTAGCGGAGTATTTTTGACGAACTTCGAGGTGTTTGGACATGTGATGAAACACTCTCACGAGTGTTTGATATATCTTCTCAATCGAAACTAAAACTACGGAGAAAACGGAGAAATAAAAACTTAAAAATCTATGCAAATTAAGATCAGATTTCCAAACCACCGTCACGGTTCTAATTTCCTAACCAGATGAATTATTAATGATTTTGAGAAATTTGGGAGAAAATAGAGATGATGGGTCTGCTTGCTTTTAATGCAATGAACGGCCTTTACCAATACTTGCCTTGAAAAAGAGGACAGATTTTCCATGCTGTGATTGCACCTTGGCTCGTAAACTGCCCCAAAGCAATTTCCAAGACCAAAACCGGAACACCAGCCACTACCAGGCAAATCAAGTACGGGATGAGAAAACAACCTGAAATTTTGAAACCACATAACATAAACCGGAGGATCTGTGTTCAGCATCAATAAGCAGTGCATATTGCTTTCCAAATCTCTAAAGATAAAAGAGTTGCAGTCGCAATGGCATGTGAGGTCTTGAACATACAATCTCAGGTAATAATGCCTGGGCTATGAATGAATAACTGAATTACAAAAAAAAAAAAAAAAAAAACGGAAAAAGGGCATGCCAAACATTTACTTTACATATAATCACAATCACGGTTGTGTAGGGATTGGATATGATATTGATAAACTTATTAGTGATAATCTGACTAAAGCTATACAGAGAAATGGTCGTTTTGGCAGGTTTTATAACCATTTCCCTTTATTAACTACAGCGAGGTCAATATCATCTCTAGAGAGCTCGTTCACGTGGATTCTGGGCTGTGAACGGCCAGGGTGTGTGTAGCCTCGACTAAAGGAATAAGTAATTCTTAATTTAAATAATTTGTTTCATCGCTAATTCCTTCAGATTTTGATCAGGGAAGTATAATTTTAATTTCCCAATAATGAAGTACCTAACGAAACATACAACATTACACTGCAAAAACTAACCTCCGCCATTTTTGAAACACAGGTAGGGAAATCGCCATATATTTCCAAGGCCGATAGAAAAGCCCATCAAGGCGAGAAGGAAATCAAGCTTTGCTGTCCAGGTCTCTCGTTCATTAACAGTTCCAGCCATTCTGGATTTCCTGTTCTAATAAATGCAAACTATGTGTAGTGACGAAAAATTAAGTAAAGTATTTGGATATTACGGGTACTACAATAGGCCAGTTTCGTACTCTCGGTTTTGAACTGGGACTAGCATGTAATGAGGCTAATTCGGGGGAATATCATTAAAAATAGCTTCATCTCATTTGCATTAGAAAAGATTTACCCGCATTAGCCTCAATTGCAAGCTAGTTCCAGTTCGATACCGAGAATACGAAAACGGCCTATTAATTGCGAATGCATTGTTGCGCCATGCAGCATCTACTTTGTCACGAATTACCACCTTTGTTACACACAATCTGCTCCCGTCAAACCTCGTAGCTCAGTCGGTAGAGGAACGGTGATCTTATTCACGGAGGTCTAAAATTTTTCTTTGGTTGGTGTGGTCCCCGGTTTCTTTTCAAGGGCTAATGAGCTCAGCATAACAAATAACCTTAGAGTTACTTCGCTAATTCCCGGTATTTTGACGTTACTCACTGCACAAAAGCATAAATATTCTAGCGTATTCTAGCCTTGAATACGCAATCGTGACGCGATTGAATCCTCGAGCATTCAAGACGCACACAATACGTGATATACACCTGGAATATTCGTATTGAATATGGCCTAATACGCTCTGTGCAATATCGTTCGTGGATTTTCTTGATTATACCACACATCTGGCGGGATCCTAGAGTATGAAGACGAATCCTTTGGTATAAAAAGTCATGAAACGGAAGATAACTGTTTTGTAGTTATTTTCCTTGAAGTAGAATTTTTGCTCCAAATTCAAACAACTTATTAGGATTTTTACGCGTCTGTCGCGCGTATACGTTTACAACATAAATACGTGATCGTGACGCCGAACGCAATAGAATTCTTGAGCATTCATTAGCAATCTCGTTCCCAGAGTCCACGATCCCGAAGTGTTTACACGGAGCCTATGTAATCGTTTTATAATTATTTTCGAATGTGAATGTATAAGCGAGATATGTATTTTACACCCGGAGAGAAATTAAACAACATTTTCTCAAAGTCGTTCGCTTCTCGTTACCGGTTTCACTTTACCAGCGGATCATCCCAGCACGATCTTCGCGCTTTGTGTTCTCCGATCGCGCGAGCTCGACTGTAGGCAAGTCTAAAAAATCATGAAGACGCATGTGTTTGATGAATACAATCTTTTGTCGCAGCCCTGGTATACCTACAGCATGAAAACATAACTTTACTGTGGTGTAAAGCTGAAGTAAAGCTGGTGTAAATATGGAATTTAATCAGCTTCACGTTCCCTTTACATTTTTTAAAGCTGACCCCTAAGCCACCTTTACACTCATATTTAATCTTTCCTAAAGAAACTGAAACATTTAAGCGAACTTGAGATGACACTTGAAGTTCCTTAAATGCCAAATTTAAGCCACATTTACGCCAGATTTACGCACGGTAACCAACTTTAATTAAGGACATTTAATAAGCCACCTTCAGTTTTCCGTAAATCTCCATTTTCGTGCTGTGTAAATAAGCTTGAAGTGTTAACATCTCGAATTACATCTGCAGAGGTAAGTTTCGTGCTTCAATTTTACAGCAAATTGAACTAATATGATAATGGGGTGACGTCTTCCCTTTTTTTTGCATTCAAGGTTTTTGTTCAATCGATAAAACCGCTTTACGGTTGGCTTCGTGATCTCGCATTATTTGGGTGCTGCCCTCGACGACATGCTCGATCGTAGCGTTTATCGCGCTCGTTCGCTTTCGCGTTCGTCCCCACCGACTTTCACAAAGCAAAGCACTTGAATGTTATTCCCATCTACTCGAATTTTATCTTTAAGCTTTTGGAAGCAAGTCACGAGCCAATGTTACTAACGGTCAGACATCCGGCGACAAGTGTCGAAAAATACCTTTGTACTAGGTAGGCCTTTATATTAAAGCTAAAAAAATCATTCCAGCATTTTTAGTTTGGCTAAATCAGTATCAATTTGTTTGGATAATAACGGAACACCACCAAAATGCCACTTACGTTTGGATGCAAAGGACAATGCAACTTTATTTTGAGACTCCGAGATTTCGAGACTTCGCTAAATTATGAATTCTCTATGGAGCATTCTACACCCCTAACTGTGGGGACGAATCAAAATGACGTGAAATTATACAATGCAGACTTGTTTGGTTCTGGTGATCTATTCATATTGATACCACCGGTTGACTATCGTTATACAATAGCGAAGTGCGTCGCATAAATCCCAGGGGGGAGGGGGTATACTAAAAAAGTTCTTATATGGGGAGGCTACGCCCAAGGTGTCCAACTTACCTTTCATATACCATTTTTGATTCATTACTATTATATCTTAGCGTGTACCCTTTGCCAGACATACTAGTCATGAAACGATGTCGGGTTTCTTTTGTTCGCCTCTTTTATATTACTTCAGTTTTGACCCTCATCTTAGGCTCCTTTGAAAATCGCTGAATCCAACAAGCCGAGGACCAATTTAACTACTGCTAGACACTTCCAGAGTGTTGTTTACAATGCAGCTGTTTTTAAACATTCATATCTTTCACAACTAAGATGGTTTCTTTTTCCCCCTGTTGGAAGTGTTTGTGGGTTTATCTTTTTGCTTCGGAATTGTCAAATCGCAATCATGGTAAACAATTGTTTCTTCTCATATAAATATAGCATCTGCCGCGGGGGATGATTATTAACCACCACATAGACGGCTGTTGTTTACCAGATCGAAGAGAACTCTCTCAAAATTCTTACGAAATCGACTTTTCTTTTGCCTTTTATAAATCATCCCACTATGTTCTTTAGATTTTGAGGATGAAACAGCGAATGTGCCAAAAATCCAAAACCAATCGGCTTTTTAACATGATTCAAGACTCTAAAGAACTTGATTGAAATGCGACATTAATTAATTTAGTAAAGAGCTTTGTCCAAGAGAAACAGAGCGTGAATTGAAGGGGTTTCTTATTTTTAGCAAGAATGTCTCGTATTAGCTGGTAAACAAGGCAGCCAAGCAAAGAAAATTAGTTTGTTTTCTTAAGCTTGCAGTGTTAACATCTCGAATTACATCTGCAGAGGTAAGTTTCTTGCTTCAATTTTACAGCAAACTTCATTCAAGGTTTTTGTTCAATCGATAAAAGCGCTTTACGGTCAGATTCGTGATCTCGCATTATTTGGGTGCTGCCCTCGACGACATGCTCGATCGTAGCGTTTATCGCGCTCGTTCGCTTTCGCGTTCGTCCCCACCGACTTTCACAGTCTAACAAAGCACTTGAATGGTATTCCCATGGACTCGAATTTTATCTTTAAGCTTTTGGAAGCAAGTCACGAGCCAATGTTACTAACGGTCAGACATCCGGCGACAAGTGTCGAAAAATACCTTTGTACTAGGTAGGCCTTTATATCAAAGCTAAACAAATCATTCCAGCACTCTTAGTTTGGCTAAATCAGTATCAATTTGTTTAGATAATAACGGAACACCACCAAAATGCCACTTGCGGAGCTCAAAATTTAAGGCCGAATTTATTCGCTTCGCACGCGGTGAGGCGGAATCAGTTTGCAGAATGCCATCTGGCATGACTTGCGGAATGGCATAATTAGGCGGAATGTAACAACGTTTGGATGCAAAGGACAATGCAACTTTATTTTGAGACTCCGAGATTTCGAGACTTCGCTAAATTATGAATTCTCTATGGAGCATTCTACACCCCTAACGGTGAGGACGAATCAAAATGACGTGAAATTATACAATGGAGGCAGCGTGGCCCAGTGGTTAGGGTGCTGGACTTGTAATCCGGAGGTCCCGGGTTCAAATCCTCCTCCCTGCCACTAGATGGATTTTTCTTCGGTGTTCCCGACTTCAACTCCTCCACGCTTTATATATAGCCAACTGGTCAGCCTCCTGCCAGTTTGTTGGGATTTTTAACAAGTTTCTATTTGATTTATAATATTTGTTTCACTATTTACAGTGTCCTCAATTAGTACAGCTAAATATATTGACACTTAAATAAAGTGATTTATTTTATTATTATTTTTTTTAATGCAGACTTGGTTGATTCTGGTGATCTATTCATATTGATACCACCGGTTGACTATCGTTATACAATAGCGAAGTGCGTCGCATAAATCCCAGGGGGGAGGGGGTATACTAAAAAAGTTCTTATATGGGGAGGCTACGCCCAAGGTGTCCAACTTACCCTTTCATATACCATTTTTGATTCATTACTATTATATCTTAGCATGTATCCTTTGCCAGACATACTAGTCATGAAACGATGTCGGGTTTCTTTTGTTCGCCTCTTTTGTATTACTTCAGTTTTGACCCTCATCTTAGGCTCCTTTGAAAATCGCTGAACCCAACAAGCCGAGGACCAATTTAACTACTGCTAGACACTTCTAGAGTGTTGTTTACAATGCAGCTGTTTTTAAACATTCATATCTTTTACAACTAAGATGGTTTCTTTTTCCCCCTGTTGGAAGTGTTTGTGGGTTTATGTTTTTGCTTCGGAATTGTAAAATTGTATTTATGGTAAACAGTTGTTTCTTCTCATATAAATATAGCATCTGCCGCGGGGGATGATTATTAACCACCACATAGTATTTTATGATCCATCCACTAATAACAACTCGACGACTGGCAAGCTAAAGAAAAATCGACATTGGCAGAAACTCAGCGAGAAAACAGAAAGTCGCGCGAATTTTCCCTTTTGGCTCCAATCCTCCGTAAGTAAAAACATAGCGGCGGTATATTTGACCACAATACCCTGCGAACTTAACACAGCCAATATGGCACATGGAAAGCTATGTTTTTGCGAAATTCTTCCCCGTACTAACAACATTGTTCATGCTACATTTCAAGTTTTTAAAGCTTTTCTGTGCGTTATATATGAGCGTTTTTTACGGTTTTCGCGCGCTAAGCATTTATAGGTAAATGTACCAGTCGCCATCTTTTTGCGTCATTTTGCGTACGTGGCGGAGTTGGCTCACAATACTACAACTGTCAGCGGTATTGGCTCTAAAAAGACTAAGTATGAACTCATACATGAAGTGCGTAACGAACCTAATCCTTTGATTTTTGCCGACTTACCGCCACTTTTATTTGAAAGGTGTGATATATGAAGTCGAAGAGTTCGTTGAAGATGTTGAAACGTTGAAATCTGAATTTTCGAAGAACAGGTATCTTTTCGTTGCGTTAGTTTTCGAGACAGCGTCTTCTGTAATTCAGATAACAGTTAGAAGTAGAATTTGATGTCACATCAAGGAAGGAAACTCGACTGAGCGAATTGGCGGGTGTAAAGAGCCATCGATTTGAACTGCTCGCGAACTACATGTGTGTGGACTATGTATGGTTGTCAATTTGGCCCCCCAGAAAATTTTTCAGGGGCGAATGACGTCATCTCCATGCCATGTGCTTCTGTTTCGGTGATCTCGACAAAATTGTCCTCTGTTATGGTTTGTTATCGCTGCTGTTTGGAGGGTTTTCATCCAAGGAAGAAGAGTTTTAATCAGCCACCGAACGTCGTAATAAATGGAGTGGAGATCGAATAAGTCGATTCGTTGTTTTATAGTCAAGGTAAACCAATGTGTTTACATGCAAAACGATTCACAAAATTAGCTTAAATTACAAATCGTTAGCATTTCATGTAAAACGAGTGAGTAGAATAAGGATCAAAATTGTTTCATTGCTTCTTTGAGTTTGTATTGTATAGTTATTCGCAGAATGTTTAGGCATTTTGATGAGGAAATCATTATTGAATACTATGGGTGTATTGACTATGAACGAAAAGTTGATGTGCTGTGCCTCGATCTATTTTCAAATGGAAGTGAAAGTATTTGTAGAAGTCTGAGCAGTTTTAGAAGTTGTGTAGTGTCAAAAGATAACAACTTAAGTGAAATAAATAATTATTTGTCGTGTACATGACAATTCATTTCTATTCCATATGAATTTTAGTGTAAAAGAAATGAATGCAAATTGCCCATTCATTTATGACTTTGTACGTTTCTGCTTTGTGAATGTCACATGAAGTGCTAGGAGTGACTTCTATTCACTTTGTTTTACAATATTCTGACATCAATGAGAATTTGCCGTTCCATTCATTATTTGAGGTTCTTTTTGACCTTTGGCAAACAATCACTGCTATGATGACAGATCATGTTTCCGTCTGGTCCAATATTAAATCATTTGAATGGCTTTTTCTGTAACACCCAATTTACGATAACATAGCTTGCAAGGAAAGAAAAATTCTGCTTTAACCTATCAAGAACTGCTACAGTGTCACAATTTTTTCACAGTGTTGATTGCACTCCACTGTATATTTGTGCAGTGCTCATCCCCCCACCCCCCGGGCAACAACTGGGGCATTTGCTCATGTTGTCAGTGTCAAGTGTCAAGTCAAGTGTTGTTCGTTCAAATAACATGTATACTGTCTTGCTTATTTTGGGTTTTCTTTCGGGTGGATATAAGGAACCCATGGAATTGACACGAGTCTCGAGTTTCGGGTCGAACATCACTGAATACTTGAAGTGTTCACGGGTATTCGAGCTATAATAACCGAATATCACTAGGAATACCCTTACCACCTCACGTATGCGTTAGTATACGATCATGAAAACTTTTCATACTTCACGTGAGTCTCGTGTTCTAGTCGTACATTTCAGAACAAGTGGCGTTCTCTGACTACCCGTCTAGTAATGTTACAGTTGCCTGATCGCATGTTAGTCCGTTCTTGACAAAAGGACAGCTGACTTCCTCGCTTTCAAAATTGCGCGACAACTTGGCATTTAATAGTATACGATTCCCGAAAATTACAGCATACTTAACGTGTTCGTTGGTATTCAAAGACGTTCACGGTAGAAGTGGGGGCGTATGTCTCGTATTCCAGTCGCATACTCTCGAACAACTGGGATTATCCAAAGATGTTCGGGTCACAAGTGATCACGGAATGTTCGAGGAAAAACTAAAGAAACATTTATCTAACAAAATGTTGGCCGTGTACGTTTTCGAACACTTCGAGTCATTCAGGAGTATTCAATTTGAATTCGAAAAAACAGGCCGGACTCTAATAGGTGTACTTCGAGTCAGGCGTCATCGAATACGTCAGAACATTACAGCATACGCGGCGTTCACCGATCCGTATTCGGGCGAATTCGGGCTCGAATATTTACGTAGCCAAGAGCGTAGCCTAGTTACAGAAGTCCCTATAGTTATTGTTATTTTTTTAGTCGAGAATAAAGTAAACCTCTTGGACCTGGGAATAGTCCAGTAAGGATTTCAGACCCTTCGCGGCGAGGTTGCCTATTTGAACACACGGAATAGTCGGAATACTGTAAAGTTCAACGCTGTAATGTTCAATGAAAACGTTTCGGCAGTGCTGGCACAACGGTAGTAAAAAGTAAAAATGACGTTGCTCACGTATCCAAAAAATCTACCTCACATCAGAAGGACTTCTGCTCACATACATGAGCAACGTCATTTTCACTTTTCACTACTGATAAGCGCAGCACTGCCGAAACGTTTAGCTTTTCACTGAGTTTTACGGTGTTGAACTTTGCAGTATTGCATGTGTTAATTCCAATTAACGTTGCGCAGAACACTTACATATTTTGAGGTTGCTTATTTACCGAGTTAAGATTTTGAGTTGGATTTTGAGTTGGGTTCTAAAGTTGGAAAACAAGTTGGATTACGAGATGGATTTCGAGTTGGATTCTCGATTTGGATTTTCGAGTTTAATTTTTGGCCGGGATATCCCAATTTGTTTACAGTTAATTCCACTTCGTTTTGCTTGCAGTTAGTTTTCATCTGTTGGTTATGGTGATGAATACTGATGAATACTGAAGAAAGATGGTAAATTTTAAGCTCGGTAAATGAAATGGAAAAAGATGAAATATTCAGCGTGTCGCGAGCGTGCATGGAACAAAGTAAAAAATCTGTGTCCCCGACGGAAATGGACCCAGGATCTCCCAAACACCGGGCGGGCGCTCTATCCACTGCGCTACGAGAACTCATTATGCCTAATCTGATAAAATATTAGCAACTCGATTTCAGATCAGGTCCCAGTTTTGCGAACTTCAATTCGCGTGGCATCGATAGGTGGGTGTACGGGAAGATCATAACTAATTAAGTTTATTTTACACTTAAAATAAACTTGGTTACTGATATAAATGTCGATGTAAACATGAGCTTGCTGCGTTAAATCTATATTGTCATACGGTGCCTTGAGTCTTTGGCCAAAATCAGTGTTACGAACAATCAACGGATTAGCTAGCTTACCCTACGCTCCCTTCGAAAAAAGTGGCCAAGCCAAACAAATACGATTTTTTTAATTTGGAACATGATGTTTAGCTTCTGTAGAGAAAATGAAAGAATTTCATTATCCGCCGAAAATTGACACGAAATGCCTCTTATTTGGCCAAAAAAAACTTCGCTTGGTATTTTTTCGGGGAATATCAATTTTATGAGGGAATTCTTTGAATATCCAAAACATTAAAAGCCATTTGTGCCGTTGTTCTTTGTTTGTCATTTAATTCTTTCTAAGTATTTTCACGGTTTCAAAATTCGTGATAGGATTTGTTTGGGTTGAATTTTGGTTCAGGGGATTTTTATAAACTATTTATAGGTTACACTATTTATAGGTTTAAGTATATGTATTTATTTAACTCTGAAAAGCCTCATCAGGGATGGGTTAATAAAATTTGTATTGTATTGTATTGTATTGTATTGTATTGTATTGTATTGTATTGTATTGTATTTTTTGGGCCTTAATTTATGACCCCATTCGCACCCTTTCGACACCGTAAATACGAAGTATCCCCCCCCCCCCCCCCCAACCTCCTTGGGATTTATGCTTACAACATAAACACTTTAAAAATTTGGTTTATTCTCGGTCAGCACCAAATCCAAATCCAATATCCTAACACGGAAAATAGCCTGTCTGCTTTGTGGCACACATCTCTCCTAAATCCACGGGAGTATCCCCCCCCCCCCCCCCGAAAAAAAACACACATCCCCCGGATCGTACGTAATTAGCACCATTTATCATGAATATACGGTGGCATCTCCTATATAACGAAGTTTCCGGTTAAACAAGAGATGGCCCTTGTCCCGCCCAAAGTTATGGAAATTTAATGTCCGTTCTAAATTTCGAGTCTATGCGTTGCATTTTAAGGAGACAGTGGCGAATGTTTTCATGTTTGTCGGTCGTAACAAATCGTCCTCATTCATAATTTTAACCATCTTTAATGTTTTCGCTTTGTATTGTTACTAGGTGTTTAACCACCCTTACACGTGACGTAGCTACAATGTAGCTCCTTTTAACATGCTGGTTTTTTACGATAAAAGGCGTTTGACGCGTTAACAGTGGATCAAGTAAAACATGAAGATTAAATTCACTTTCACAACTTGGCAAAGCTGTCGCGCGTGACGAGAATGGGGAGCTTGGGTTTGCCGCTTGTTTCAGTCCCTGTTCGGATTCGTCCGCAAGGCTTGGTTTCGCCGCAAGCGCGAACTTGATTCCGCTACCCACCTGCTTCTTGACCTCCTTCTTAGCCTTCTATTTATCGGCAGTTCAACTTCAGTTTTCGCAAGCGCAAAACGCGATCTCAACTAAGAATCACATGCAGCGCGTGCAAGCAATGTTAATCCATTAGACCTTTCAAGGAGTGAACAAGTTCAAAATGAATTCGATAATATTTCGCGTAAGTTAACAATGTGGATCAATGTGAGATAACAGACATAACAGATTATCATAACAGGTCGTAACAGGTTATGTTGCAATCAACTGACTTGATCACGCACACAATACACTGCACAATAAATACTCGGTAGAGATAAATTCTTTGGGTTAAAGTCCCGAAAAATCAGCGCTCCATTCCAATAAGTCGTCACTCCATTCCGGTATAGAAACTGTTTTCCTTTCAATACAGTGTAGTGCAGCTGTAGCAGGTGAAGTTCAGTCAACACTGTTATAGTGATCGAATTCTGTATCTAGAACAATCGGATCACACCACCTCGGGCAGCCCGCCCCCCCGCCCCCAACTACAATCATAGACAAAATTCTTGGGACACGTCTGTTTTTTCCCACTTGAAACCTGAAAATATCTAAAAATCCCCCTCTTCCCTTTTTCAATGTTGTGTAACCTGAAAAAACAAAGCCTGCATTTGCTGCCTATGTTACAACATTGTAAAGGGGGGAAGGGGGATCTTTATTTCATAGCATTCGTAACGAATTGTCACGTTATATGAGGTGTCCCAACTACTATTGTCTAGGATTGTAGTCTGCATGGAAAACACAACGGCGAACATTGTTACAGCTGATCAAACACAAAAGTATACCCGATCAAGCCAGTGGCGTGATAAGAGTCAGTGATTGTTTACCCTGGCGTGCCATACACCGGCGACAGGCGATAAGTTGGTGTCGCCTAGCGTTTTTAAATTGCTTTTACCACGATTTTTTTCGATCAACCTGAAGCATCCCAATACACAGTCCGGATAGAGTACTGTTTGTACTCCCTGTGCTTAAAATTAGGGGTACCAGCGGTCGGTGCATGTTTCAGAAAATTGCGGGAAAAGCTGTAAAGCGTCGCGTGTTAGAATCATTCCTGGCTATTACGAAAGAACATTTGAACCTTAAAGGAATCGTAGCTATTCTTACTTGTTTTTATCCGAGTCCAAGTACGAAACTAGCTTCTTCAAGAACTGGAATGTTACTTGACGGTACTTGTCCGACTTGTTGAAGGTCGTCGAAGTGATGCCAAATTTGAAAGCGAAATTGGATACATCAATTTCACCTTTCAATGATTTATTTTGAACTCAATATATTTAACTGTCAAGTTGGCCTGCTGAAGATCACACCAAAGATCCAATTCAGAAATCGGCCGCTGTTAGTCTTTCCCGTCTACCAGAAACACTGTCAACAGAATGAAATTCCTTTACTTTTACAAAGAGAAATCAAAATGAATCCCAGGAAAATTACAGGGATATAAAAACGTAACTGAACGCTTTCTAGCCCATCTACATTCTTCAAACTTGATGAATAAAACTGACTTTTTTGCCTAGTATTTTAACTTAACGATTCATATATTGTCCAAAATTCAACTTAAAAAAAAAATCATTGGATTCCCATAAAAACACTGTAATTTCTGACTGCGTTGCCTACCCGTTAAGATGGCGTCGGAAACAGTGAAAAGCCCTATTAGCGCCATAACGGCGCCCGTGCATTCCATGCCAATAAGAAATTATTAAATTATTCACATTCTCTGTCACTGCCACTTACAGTTAAGCTCCGCCGAAAGTAAATATATTTACGTTTTGGCGAAGTAAAAGTTTCGTTGATTTTCTTACTTGCGATCTGAGAACTAGATTTTTCCAATATCTTTAAAACGGTTCGATAGATTTTCCATCATACATGGTTAATAACGCAATGAATCTTATGGATTTTTTTTTTCTCGCGTGCGAGAACAGAAACCATGACCGAAACATATTAAGGCAAGCCGACTGTAGCAATATTCAATATTTTAATATTTATTCAGTTCAATATTTATATTTATGCAATATTTTTATATATATTTAATTCAATCCTCTTATATATATGAAAGTTTTTTATATTTAATTTAATATGTCTATATTCATTTAAATTTAATCTCTTTTTATTTATTTAATTTATCCACGATAGGTTATTTTTTAACAAAAGGTGGATCGTCAACATCAAACACGTAAGATGCCCAGGTCAAGCTTTTTCTGGAGTATGGCCGCCATGTTGGGGCAACGTCGTCGCTAGGCGCACGCGCCCGCGAGGCATGCCGCTAGCCACGATGACCATGAAAACTCAAACGCATGGTTTTCTCAATTTCTATCCTCGCACGGTAGTTATGGGGCTCCGCTCTGCGGCCCTTCGGGCCGCTGGAGAGCTCCGCTATAAAGAGATTAAATTAAATGAATATAAACAGATTAAATCAATTAACTATAGAGAGATTAAATTAGATATACAGATTGAATTAAATAAATGAAATATTGTTTTTCATATTTGTATGATAATTGAATTGAATAAGTATAAAAATATTGCATAAATATAAACATTGAATTGAATAAATAGAAAAATATTGCATAAATATAAATATTAAATTGAATCAATATAAAAAATGTTACATAAATATAAACATTAAATTGAATCAATATAAAAATATTGAATATTGCTACAGCCGGCTTGCCATACAGACTGTGATGCGTGACGCTAGAACTCAAGTAAAATTACTGGCCTTGAATCAACAATATAACAGCATTACTCCCACCGGCAGACGCTTACATCGCTGAGACTGTAGTGGACGTGGAGCCATCTTTGCCGTATAAGCTTTCTTCTATAAAGCCTAAATCGCACAGGAGGTTTAAAAAGCTGCTGGCAACTGAATCATTGCGAGAACAGAAACCGTGACCACAGGCTTACCAGACTGTGTTTGTGAGGTCACAGCACGCCCCATATAAATATTCAAATTTTCTCGCTAATCGCTATTGTAAATATTTAAGCTTCCTAAAATCGGCTTTTACTGCTGTCTATTTGCAATAAAATGAAATAGAAACATTTTCGCAATGTTTAAGTTTGTTTTCACGCAGTTTTTTTGACGATTTGAAGCGTGCGAGAGCAGTTCTATGAGTTTAAGTTTTGACTCGTGTATAGAATACTAATATTTACACAAGGCGTGCAACTTCCACATCCAAGAATCGGGTACCGCCTCTGGAATGTGGCCAAAAAATATCCTTCCCCTACTCGCTTTAGTAAGAGCTCCCGGTCCTCGATAAAACAGTCTTTGAACTATAATCTGGCCAAATTTGAGTCCAATCAGTTCGCGAATAGTTCTTTTAAACCTTGCTGGAATATCAAATTAGGTCGTAAATTTGCCGATTTACCATGATATGTACCAGTTGTCGGGACAATTTATGCAATTTTCGCTAAAATTGGTCAAAATTACTGCCTATGCCCGCCCTAGAAAGCAGGACGTGCCCCACTACAAAACCTCTTCTGGGACACCCCAAAGAAACACTTCGGAAATGTCGACAGCAAAGCCGAAGACAACCGGGCCTGGGAAATTAATTTATTTAAATATTCAGTGAATTTCCTGAATATGGAAATAAGCGCTCAGGAAATTCTCTGAATATTTAAATTAATTAATTTCCCAGGCCCGGTTGTCTTCGGCTTTGCTGTCGACATTTCCGAAGTATTTCTTTGGGGTGTTCCAGAGGAGGTTTTGTAGTGGGGCACGTCCTGCTTTCTAGGGCGGGCATAGGCAGTAATTTTGACAAATTTTTTGCAAAAATTACATAAATTGTCCCGACAACTGGTACATATCATGGTAAATCGGCGAATTTACGACCTAATTTGATATTCCAACAAGGTTTAAAAGAACTATTCGCGAACTGATTGGACTCAAATTTGGCCAGATTATAGTTCAAAGACTGTTTTATCGAGGACCGGGAGCTCTTACTAAAGCGAGTAGGGGAAAGATATTTTTTGGGCTACATTCCAGAGGCGGTACCCGATTCTTGGATGTGGAAGTTGCACGCCTTGTGTAAATATTAGTATTCTATACACGAGTCAAAACGTAAACTCATAGAACTGCTCTCGCACGCTTCAAATCGTCAAAAAAACTGCGTGAAAACAAACTTAAACATTGCGAAAATGTTTCTATTTCATTTTATTGCAAATAGACAGCAGTAAAAGCCGATTTTAGGAAGCTTAAATATTTACAATAGCGATTAGCGAGAAAATTTGAATATTTATATGGGGCGTGCTGTGACCTCACAAACACAGTCTGGTAAGCCTGTGCCGTGACCGAAACAGACTGTCATGCGTGACGCTAGAACACAAGTAAAATTACTGGCTTTGAATCAACAATATAACGGCATTACTTCCACCGGCAGACGCTTACATCGCTGAGACTGTAGTGGACGAGGAGCCATCTTTGCCGTAAGTTTCGTTCTTTGGTTGTTGTTAGCAAACCGGAAGTTTAACTTGTTTAAGCTTAAGTTTATTTAACTTGTTTCAACATTATTTTATCTCTAAACAAAACAAGCGCAAATACATTTCACGATATTTGTATTACAGTATAAAGATCAGTGAATTGTGTAAATGCGGGAAAATGCCTGGTTTCCTTCGCTGCCATAAACCGCCAAACCCTTAAACATCTTAAACTGTAAAACCGTTCCCAGTGGCGTTTCACGGGGGATTCCCGTGTCGCGGTGTCGCGAGCTTCTGAGGACCGGCGGCTGTAAATTTCGCTGTCGTTTTTCGCAGTATAGGCATGTGTCGACACGTGCCGCCGAATCTTCAAGTATTCCCAGTATGCTTTTGTAGCCTAGTATGCTTTTCCTCTAAAACAACGAAACGATGGTTATGGTTCTCTTTCTTTACCACTTTAAGTTTATTTCTCCGTATTCGGCCCGGCCGTACGGCAATATTCGCACAGGAAGCCAAGTATTTCATTGAATTTCTCTGTCTCTGTAATTATTAACTCTCGCTAATCCAAACTATTATATGTATCTTTAGAAGGATAAAGCGAGTGAGTCGTTCGCATTGGTAGCATGCAGGGACTACGCAAATTAAACTCGCTCACTAGAATCGCTTAATTCTTTTTAAGGTACATATACACTTGTCATAATCCGACCTCAGGGGTTAGGCGACCGACGAATTTAAGCGAGCGAAGCGGAGAGTAAATTTTTTTGAGTCAAATGAGGTCAATGAGTCAACAATTCAAATCTTGAATTACAGTTATTAATTTGAAAACAGTGCTCCCTTACGGACTAATAAAAGCTAACCGCAAGGAAACCGGAGTGGAACTAGAGTGATTTTATTTCACACGTGAAACAATATCAAGCAATTAGTGCGTAATATTCAAAACTCAACAAAAGAAAGCAATGGAATCAGTGTGTCACACTATCTGAAAGATTACGTAATAGATCAAAAACGAGTGCGAGTTTTTCATCAGGGGTTCCAAACACCGAGAAAAGAAATCTGAAAAGATCCGATATGCTATGCTTTTCTTTAGCATGGTTTTGTCCATGCGCTAAATAAATGTTCGGAATGGCTGTGCCTACCACATTTAAGTTATTTTGCTTTGCGAGACCCACTGTGACACTTTGAGTTTCTTGTTCCCCGAAACACGTGATGTGGCAGCGCGTGATTCGGGGGACAAGTGAGTTCAAAGTACGGAACATTATACAGTGTACGGGTTATTGGGCAATTTATTTGCGTTGGCTCTCCGAGCTGGCGTCATTTAGATTCGCTACACCGCACTGACGAGTCCCAATAAGGACGAAACAGCTGTCTGCGGTTGCAATCCTGCTGTATCGGTTCTAGTCGTGGTGTTGTCTCGCAAAGTCTACTTTTCACGTAGTATGATCAGCCTTGCCTGCAGTTTAAAGCTATGATAGTTGCGAACGATACAAGTTTATGTGGATCTCATGCCGGTTCAACAATCTTAACATATTTCGTTCTTCACAGCGATGCAAACCAGTATTCCCTTCTCCCCCTTTCATCTCATATCGCCGATGCAAAAGCCTGCGTGACATACTTGCCAGGGCCAAACACCGAATACCCCCCCCCCCCCCCCCCCCCTGTTCACACCAGGAGTTTTTCGCTAGGAACAGATGCAAAACATGCCCTTTCATCACCGAGGGAACCACGTCTTACACATTCTTCGCTACTAATGATACAAGACCAACACGGCATCACATCACCTGCACACCCTCCAATATTATATAAATGACTTGGTGCTCCAAATGCAGAATGCAATACATCGGCGAAACCAGACGACATCTATAATCGACAGATTTGGTGAAAATAGATGTGTCACAGAAAAAGCCATCAACCACCGTCACATTGATTAACCACCGCCGTTTCAGATCACTTCACTCTTGCAGGCCATTCAATTAACAACATAGAACTCATTCCCCTAGAACTGATAAACTCTCACAGAGACGCCATTCGCAAAGCTGGAGAAGCTTTTTTTAATTATCAAGGACAATACTCTTCAACCCCATGGAATGAACAGATGCGACGAAACTTAATCGGTTTTTATCTGTATATTTTTTTATCATGATTTTTATTTTTTGCACCCTTTATACGTCTCTTTTTTCTATTTTTGTCTACCAATCAAATTCATCCCTTTGTACTAGCATCGTTTCAAACCGTAACCGTCTATTTTCATTTTTTACTTAGCTTTTTCAGCCCCTGAAGAAAGTTAGTTTTGTCTAATGAAATATTGGGCAATAGACTTTATTTAACTTTTTTAGCTGTCCGATCAGCCTTGCATCAAGTTTAACGGTCAGATATTCGCAAGCTAGACAAAGATCTCGAAGTTAGTTTACTCGAGGACTGGCCTAGTTCGCGCTTTACGGTGAGTTAATACATATATCTTATTAGACATTTCATTAGACATAGTGTACAGTATTGCTGTATATATTTACGAGTCATGCAGTATTTTTGCAAGCCCAAAGGGCGAGTCAAAATACAAATGATGAGTAAAAATTTACAGCGATACTACGCACTAAAATATCTAATCAGAGATTTATTGTCCAACGTTTTCGTTTCCCCAAAATTCTGACTTGCCAAGGTTTTTAATCTTTCGCGCGGTCGGTGAAATGAGACAAATGCAAATCGTTTCGCGCGTTATTTGTAATCTACGAAGCTGTGTTGGATAATATAAGACGATTTATCTCCCCAGCCAGGTCGTAACGAAAACACCGCCATTTCCTTAATGTTTGCACACTAATACGCGAAAGATTATCCACAGTAAGCACTGTCGAATTCGTAAATTAAACAATGCTTTCTACAGCGCTAGCAAACTGATTTGTGTCAAACGTTTTTAGCAATAACTGCCGCATTACTTCTTACTTGATTGGACTCGTATGTTGCAAAACAAATGTATACACATACAGCGTAAAATCAGTGTTTGTCTACAAATAGACATAACGGGCCAAGCACGCAGGCAATGAAGACCCAGAGAATAAAAAAGTAGAGATAATGTGTGATGACCGATTCATTTCTATTGGTTGAAGACTTGTATAACTTTTTCCAACCAATCAAAGTGAATATGTTGTTGGGCAGTCCAAGACAACCAATATGTTCAGCAAATATTTCAAAAAATACGTGTTGCTCATAAATTACTATGCAATGGTAAGGTTATAGCGATTCTTTGATCTTACGGACGGCACCGCTTTTGTTCCTGTCTGACAGAAAAATTTTATCAAAGAAAGGTAGGAACTTGTGTTAAATCCTTCTGACTGGCGTTTTAACCATTAGACAATTATATTCTGAATGTGCATGCTCCAAACATGACAAATGAGAGTTAAACTGGTTGTTGAATACAGAATGGAAGAATACGCCTAGTAATAGGTATCCTAAATAGTGCTTATTTCGGCTTCGTTAAATGGTGTTGCGAAGGTTTCGGCTATTTGTGATATTCGCCGCAAAATCTGGAGTACAACCAATAATAAAAACCAAAGTAGTATGCTTTCTCTTTTTTTAGCCTTTAAAAAATATCGAACGATCTTAATACCTAAAAGATCTTTAAGGATCTCGAACATCTCTCAAGGCGCTATTATGTAGAGAAGCCGGTTGATATTTGTATTAGCATAATTCATTTCAGCTCGCTTAAGAACCGTTCTCTGAGAGAGTGAAGCAAAGTTGGAAATGAAAATTTTTAACCCCCTTCATTTTTTTGTGTGGAGGTAGGTTACCTTGGGGGATGAACAAAAACGAGCATATTTTGATTGGCAGATGTATTGTTTCCATGGTAACCGCACTTGGTCACGCAAGCCTCAGGTTCATGTTTTGAGCTAAAATTTTACTCTCAAAAAGTAAAAATATACGAGTCTAGTTCTCGGGTAAATGTAAACCAAATCAAACGAAATTCCAGCAGAAGGTAGAGTCATTCTTCTAGTTTATAAAAATTATTGTAAAAATATTTTGAGGTCTATGAACAAGGAAAAAATTGACGCTGTGTAATAAAGCCTCTCGGCCATTTTGACAAGCGGGAAAATCAAGCAAAACCAATTTCGCTATTTTTCCCAAAGTACTCATTTTTTTTGAAACCAAATTAGCAACAGAGCTAATACGGATATTGTGGTTTCGAAATATCATAACATTTTTTTGGGGGAAAGTTATATTTTGTCCATAGGCGTTCAAGACATACAAGGCAAATTGCAAAACATTGCGAGATTGGTCATTTTGAGAGAGCCGAAGAAATCACAAAGTTACGGATGTGTTATGACATGTCGGCGAACTGTTGTTTATCAAGTATGAGGATTAATGTATCATCATTTGTGGTCTGAAACGCAGGAAAATGGATTTTGATGTGGGAAACTGTTAGATTTGGCCTTTCTGCTAGTGTCTGTGCTTAATTTGGTCAAGAAATTTGAGGGAGCGAAGGCGAGCCTCACACGACAAATCGTCTTGAAGAAATTGCCAAAACTTGCAAGGTAGGCTTTAGTATTAATTTAAATTTCTCCAAATTCACCAGCCAAAACCTTATTAATCACATTTACGTAACAGACCAGGTGATATAAAGCTGATTTCATCTCTCTTAAGCCTTTTTAGGCCAAATAGTGCGGCTCTCAAAATGACCAATCCTGCAATGTTTTGCAATTTGCCTTGTATGTCTTGAACGCCTATGGACAAAATATAACTTTCCCCAAAAAGATGTTATGATATTTCGAAACTACAATATCCGTATTAGCTCTGTTGCTAATTTGGTTTCAAAAAACTGAGTACTTTGGGAAAATAGCGAAATTGGTTTTGCTTGATTTTCCCGCTTTTCCTTGTTCATAGACCTCAAAATATTTTTACAATAACTTTTATAAACTAGAAGAATGACTCTACCTTCTGCTGGAATTCCGTTTGATTTGGTTTACATTTACCCGAGAACTAGACTCGTATATTTTTACTTTTTGAGAGTGAAATTTTAGCTCAAAACATGAACCTGAGGCTTGCGTGACCAAGTGCGGTTACCATGGAAACAATACATCTGCCAATCAAAATATGCTCGTTTTTGTTCATCCCCCAAGGTAACCTACCTCCACACAAAAAAATGAAGGGGGTTAAAAATTTTCATTTCCAACTTTGCTTCACTCTCTCAGAGAACGGTTCTTAAGCTCATTCCATCGAAATAGAACTGACAATAGATTCTTATCAAAATAATGAAGGCATAGTTTCAGTCTTACCGCCGCTCTTCGCCAAGCGATTGAGCCTTAGCTCATACGTTACGTTTCAAAGCCACACATGGCTACCTGCTCCTTTATACCAAAAAAAATAACCGCACAGATGTTTTTTTTTAAAGGGAAATATTTTGTTGTTCGTCAAAGTTTACTGTTAGACGACTTTTACGACTTTCAACTGTTCCTTCTTCACCATGGTGAAAGAATTAAAAAAATCTACTTTGACAACGTTGCGAAAAGCAATATTGTTAAAGGCTCGACAAATAACGCGACTTTTCGCGCCGTTTTAATTCGTCGTATTAATTAAACTATACTAGATTTATAAAGGTACACTCACTGATCAACAAAATAACATTAAAACGAGCGCCCACCTTTTCGGAAATAGCGCATTTTCTTTGAAGGGCCGGAATTATATTCGCAGAATTCAACATTCGTAGTCAAGCCTTTAAAAGCGGGCCCCCTTCTTAGCTTAAGGTCTGGATACGCCGCTGTAAATGCCCGCGGGATTTTGGGAGAACACGAGAAAAGCTAGTAAATCACTCGCCTGACGGCTCGTGATTTAACAGCTTTCAAACTAACTTTTATGAGCCAATGTTACCAACGGTCAGACAAAAGACGGCAAGTGTCGAAAAATTGATTTCGCTTATATTCTTACCATAGGTAGGTCTTTGTGAGAAACAAATACCAGCATACTTAGTTTGGCTGAATATCGATTTGTTTTCGAGAAAATCGATAATCCTTGAAAACCGCCATATTGCCACTTTCGGAGCTCAAAATTTATGCCGAGTTTCGTAGCTTCGCGTGAAAAAATAAAGCACTCTCGAAGGAAAATACCGGCCAAATGTTGTAGAATGACATCAAATAAGTACGTGGAAAGCAATTTTAGTCCTTCGTGTCCTTTTATTTACAAAATATAATAAAATTTATTTGACACACTTTTAATAGGGTTCAAAATTGGTCAAACTTATCGTCTAATTTAAGTATGTGCGAAGCGAAATAATTAGTCAAAAATTCGGTATTTGCAAGTCAAAGGACTGTTCTTTATGACTTTAGAAGGATTAGCTGGGGAAATGATTTCGTGCGATGTTTTCGAATTTCAAAGTTGCCTAAAATTCGTCAATTAGTAATCGTGGAGATACCGTCGTTTATGTAAACATTTCACGCAAAGGTTGAATTCTTCCCGACGCGAACTAAACTGTGTCTAATAAAAACGTAGACATGCTTACCTTGATGTTGCTGAAGCATTTTAAGCGTTGTATTCTTCATTCACGATAAAACCCAAGCCCGCGGTGAAGTTAGTTAAACGATTTTCTTGTCGCCATGTGTCATTAATTTCCTCGTCTTGAAGTGACATCTCTTTTTCATTCGTTCTTGAAAACACTCCAGTCTCAAGTGATCAACGTAACACCCATGCATAGTATTTTTGCTTTAAATCAGCTTCGAACTGAGAAGCAGAGGAAGATAAACCGGTTAAGGAGACAAACCGTCATTTCAAAAACCGCCATTTGTCCCGTGGCGGCTAATTTATTCACAAGGACAATTTCACCTGAAATTGACAACCACTGCCGTGACAAAGTAAGAAGCAAGCACCGTACCTTTTTGGTATCTGGTTAAGGTATTTTGTTGTTATTATTTTAATTTGAGCTTAAAATTGCACACAGTTGGACTGACCAGAAAAAGAAATTTAAGTCAGTTCAAATAGACCACCGTTTGCAAAATGGTTGCGTATAAACGCCTTTTACTTCCGTGCCGGAAGTGCTTCGCTTTTCCTTATTCAATTCGTTATTTTCCAAGATCTTCCTTTTTAGATTAAAGCAACAAAGAGATAAAAAGGCTTTATTGCTGCCCTTTGATCACTCTACAGTCAATATTCAAGAATCATCCCGTGGAGTCCAGCCTGAATAAGTTTCAATACGGGGATTCAGTGGGAGGGTGCTCAGCATCAACACCCTGGTCATTAGACTTGTAATTCCCAATCCAAAAGATTAGAACTTCTCACTACAGTGCCAAACTGGTTGCGGCTTCCTCCGATAATCCTGGCAAGGAAGGTAGTCGTCCGTGTAATCGACCGGTCACAGTCTTTTGATTGTTTTGTGTAAATTTTTTTCTCTTTTCACCCCCCCCCCCCCCCCCCCCCCCCGCCCCAAGCCCACCGTACGGGATTGGAATTAGATTCCCAAGCAGTCCTTTATACCCGGCAATTTTTAGGAGTATAATATTTGGCTGGTGAATGAACTTAGTGAAATCAGTGCAAGAATTAGCACAAAAGACATCTATCTATGTAATTAGCAATGCCAAGGAACCAAAACGCGTTTGGTTATAAATGATAGGAACAGCTATAGCCCAGATCATTATTTCCTGTGATACCAAAACAACCACTACCGTTTTACTAGCTACTCTGGCAAAGGTGTGTAATATAATGCTAGTAGCAGGGTAAAAATACGAAGTTGAGGTATTCTAGAGTAAAACGTCGTTGCGTTTTTTGAAACGTCGTGTGAATATAGAATGGTATTTATTTGCACATGCCTGAGCTGGCGTCACCACACGTCCAGCGAGTGGGGGTATTTGATGACATTCAATGTTCACGTTTCCCGATTCTCTGGGTGAGGTATAATATGGAATCGTTGACTCACTTAAATCCGTTTTACAGCGGGTGATTATGACCACTATAGGTATTTGTTTTGCTGACAGCATAGAACAAATCAACGAGCTATGAAATGTGAAATGAAACTTGTACTAATGCATTCTTTTTATGTAACTGTTGTCTAAACGTTATGTGAACGCAATACTATTTTCGCAAGTAAGGAGGCGAGGCAACTACCTCACACCGCAGCTCAGGCGGGGACACCTTCTCCACCGCTAACCACCCCCCCCCCCCCCCCCCCCTTCCCGATCTTATTCAGGCTGGATTCTACAGGATGATCCTTGAGTATTGACGAACGGCCGATCTAACGGCAACAAAAAGACTTCTTTTTGCGTTTCGACTTAAAAAGAAAGTGCCATGATATGAATTTTAAGTAAAAGGCGTTTACACGCAACCATTTAGCAACTTTTGCAAACGGTGGTCTATTTGAACGATTGAAATTTCTTTATCTGCTCAGTCGAGCTGTGTGTCATTTTAAGCTCAAATTTAAATAACAACAACAAAATACCTTAACCAGATACCAAAAAGGTACGGTGCTTGCTTCTTACTTTGTCACGGCAGTGGTTGTCAATTTCAGGTGAAATTGTCCTTGTGAATAAATTAGCCGCCACGGGACAAATGGCGGTTTTTGAAATGACGGTTTGCCACTGAACCGGTTTGTCTGCCTCTGCTTCTCAGTTCGAAGCTGATTTAAAGCAAAAATACTATGTATGGCTGTTACGTTGATCACTTGAGACTGGATTGTTTAATTTTCAAGAGCGAATGAAAAAGAGATGTCACTTCAAGACAAGGAAATTAATAACACATGGCGTCGAGAAAATTGGTTAACTAACTTCACCGCGGGCTTGGGTTTTATCGTGAAGAACGAATACAACACTTAAAATGCGTCAGCAACATCAAGGTAAGCATGTCTACGTTTTTATTAGACACGGCGTCGGGAAGAATTCAACCTTTGCGTGAAATGTTTACATAAACGGCGGATCTCCACGATTGCTTTAATTCACGAATTTTAGGCAACTTCAAAATTCGAAAGCATCGCACGAAATCATTTCGCCAGCTAATCCTTCTAAAGTCGTAAAGAACAGTCCTTTGTCTTGCAAATACCGAATTTTTGACCAATTATTTCTCTTCGCACATACTTAAATTAGACGATAAGTTTGACCAATTTTGAACCCTATTAAAAGTGTGTCAAATAAATTTTATTATATTTTGTAAATAAAAGGACACGAAGGACTAAAATTGCTTTCCACGTACTTATTTGATGTCATTCTACAACATTTGGCCGGTAGTTTCGTTCCAGAATGCTTTATTTTTTCACGCGAAGCTACGAAACTCGGCATAAATTTTGAGCTCCGAAAGTGGCAATATGGCGGTTTTCAAGGATTATCGATTTTCTCGAAAACAAATCGATATTCAGCCAAACTAAGTATACTGGTATTTGTTTCTCACAAAGACCTACCTGTGGTAAGAATATAAGCGAAATCCATTTTTCGACACTTGCCAAGAATTTTCGATATTGTTTGATTCTTGTGAACATGTGCTCTTATGAGCTAACTATGAAACACGTTTTTTTTTTTTAAGAAATGAGAATCTCTTTTTTATATTTCGTGATCAATTGTGCTATTCTCAATATGTTCATTGAATGAAGCGGTAAACCAATCACAGCGGCTGAAAGAATAAAACACATGATCAACTCCACACCAAAATCCACGAATCGACTCGACGGAAACGTTCATTTTAAACTGTAAAAGTCATAAGAAAGAAAAAATTAACGGAAGAAAATGTTTTCAATGTGTTTAAGTTATTTTTACGAGGAAATTTAGCAAACTGAAGCCGGAGTCATTCATCGCGAAAGCAAAGGACTGCACGGACAGTTTGCAAGGTTATACAAACCTCGCAAACTGCCAAAGTTATTTAACATAAAGGTACATTAATTCCAGAAACTCTGCTTCAAAAATTTTACATCTTATTTATTTTTCCATAATTTTTCGTTTTCACCGAATGACAGACTTTACAGAAAGCACTGAGAGCGCATTAAACTATAATTAATTCAAGCGCGTTCAAGGACACACCATGAGTTTGTGTCATCAATTCAAAATAATTTAAGTAAGCTCGTTTTTTTCTTTCTTTCAAATAAGGTTTCCAAGTAGTAAATGTTGAATGAAAAGATATCCATGTCATAAATATTATTTCAGCCCGGTGAAGTCGTGATTGTTTATTGTGTTCCTTGTCATATTATTGTTTCTGCGTTTTATTTTGTTTTTTCTTTTTCTCTAGCTATAAGCTTCTTTCGCTCCTCCTGCGGTGGGTGGCAAACTTCATTTTAGTGAACCACCCCCAGTAAATATTTATTATGATCATTTATGAGAGTCATATCCTCTGTTTTAGTCATCAGATATACCAAAATAAGACCAATTAAACTAACGTTAATTATTCGTCCTTACGCTTAGTCGAGCGCAGTGCCGCCTTTTCGGGGAGCGGGAGTTTACCGGTACAATAGAACATATTTTTTTCATCTTTTTGACCAATGTTCCCGTAGTATCTGAGTTAGTTCATAAGTATTCATGTCCAGACATTAAAGAGTGTGACCTCTATCAATGAGGTATGCTTATATTGCTTTTCCTACACTTTCACCATTGCAGTGAATGCGATTGAAGTGAAGCGAATTCCTTTACTGTTATATCAGTCGTGCTCTTTCTCGTTGGCCTATAAACAGGGCGAGGGAGGGTGGGGACCGGCGGTGGGGGGGGGGGGGGGGGGGGGGGGGAATAAGCGGCGAAATATAATGCCCCAGATTGTACTTGGTTTGTTTCGAATTGCCTTTACATTTTATTGTTTATTCATAAGAAAAGTTCCAACAACAACAACAATTTTATTTGCATTCCACTTGCATAAGAATGTAAATACCAAGGTAAGAGAGAGAAATAATTGTTAACATGATTAACTTGATAACAATCATTGTTTTTATCTTTGCAGAGGTTGAATATACTAGCATTGAAAATTCAACATGGTTGAAAGTATCAATGAACGGGAGACCTGGAGTTCAAAGTTTGATTTCATTCTCGCCTTGATGGGCTTTTCCATCGGCCTTGGGAACATATGGCGATTTCCCTACCTGTGCTTCAAAAATGGCGGAGGTAAGGTTTTGCAATAAGTCCAAAGTTTCGTTTTGAGTTTAGTTATATGAGGGTAGCAAAGGGTTATGCGCGACGTGTGATTTGGGGCAAAAATTAGACCGTGACGCGTGAATATAGCTAGAAGAGAAATGTGATTCGTGAATTTATGACTAAATCCGCTATTTAAAGTGATTTTGACAGGTGAAGTTTGTTACAATTTGTGCGTGAAATTGGTTAACTACTCCCCCCTTTGCTACCCTCTTATAGTTTGATTCGGAAAGCGTTCACAGTAACCGTATACACTCGCCTTTAAGAGAACATAATTTGGGAACTCCTTGTGTTTTTACGAGGAAAAAGGCAATAAGTACCAATTTATATTTCAGTGAAGCTCAGTCAAACCACAGCGGTAACAAGAACGTTGCCGAAGAAAATGTTTAACTGAGTAGTACAATGGGTCTGCGAGTGCGTTTTACAGAACCGTGACGGTGGTTTGGAAATCTGATCTTTATTAGCATAGATTTTTACGATTTTATTTCTCCGTTTTCTCCGTAGTTTCAGTTTCGTTTGAGGAGTAATATATCAAACACGAGAGACAGTGTTTCATCGGGATATCCAAACACCGAGAAAAGAGTTGAAAATACGACTCGCAGCAGAGTATTTTTGACGAAATTCGAGGTGTTTGGTTAGCTGATGAAACACTTTGACTCGAGTGTTATATATATCTTCTCAATCGAAACAAAAACTAAGGAGTAAACGGAGTAATAAAATCGTAAATATCTATGCTAATTAAGACCAGGAATCCAAATCTCCTTCACGGTTATGGTTTTCTTTGTTTCAACTTGATGAATTATAACTGAATTTGAGAAGATATATCAAACACTCGAGGGAGTGTTTCATCACATTTCTAAACGCCTCGAAGTTCGTCAAAAATACTCTGCTTCGCGTCGTATTTTCAACTCTCCTCTCGGTGTTTGGAAATGTGATGAGTAAATAGTGTTAGCTCGATAGATTTAACAATAATTAATCAATGTAATGTGGTTAAAAATTCCAGGTTGTTTCCTGATCCCTTACTTTATATGCCTGGTCGTGGCCGGTGTTCCAGTTTTGGTTATGGAAATTGGTTTGGGACAGTACACGAGTCAAGGCGGAATCACTGCATGGAAAATTTGTCCTCTTTTCCAAGGTACGGGTGGGTTAGGGTAACAGTATATTGTAAAGCTACCGTACTTTCTTGCGCCGAGATCCAAATACGACAAGAGCCTGATATCGTTCTCGTTGGCAACGAGAAAAGGCTCACACCTTTTTCTTATTATACTTAATAGTATAATCGGGTTGGTAAAATTCAGGAACGCAGTATGGAAATAGGGGCTCATAGGTTAGTTGTTACTGGGAGTTGGATGATGAACTGAGGTTTCCGAGGCAAGAGCTTTATGACCGTTGTTTCTTTGAACATTTTTCTCTCGCAAAAATATTATGTAATGCTGCGTTTTTGTTTCTGTAGTTTCTTTCCCATCCACTCCCCCCCCCCCCCCCCCCCCCCAGCCCCCATCTTTGGATCGACCTCATTGTCTCTCGCGCTTCAAAGACAACTAAAAGCTGCATAGGGAGCAATAGGTCCACTGGTCCATTGTTGGTAACACTTAACTCCGGTTTCCACTCTCCTCCGCAGAGGCTTCCTTCAGTAAAACATGAGAAATTGAATGCACATGCGCCCATTAAGACCTTTCCCCAGACCTTTCCGTCGCTGTCCTCCATCTGCCTCCCGATTATAAACCTAATGAAGCCTCTCCGCAGGTGAAAATTCGGTCTTTGTTGCATGAAGTGACAAGGAATGCATTGCAAAGTTGCTCATCCAACAGTTCTTGTCTTTGTGTGTCTTAATTGCGTCAACCTTGTTTATGCGCAAACCGGTTTTCTGGATTCCTCTTTACTCTGCAGAGGTCTCCTTCAGTAAAATGAAAGAAAAATCAAACGTGGAGAAAAAAATGTCAACGAGGCATACAATGCTATGCACGTGCACTCGTTAAACCCGAGCTTTCCTGCTTCCGCCCCCCGATTATGAACCTAAAGAAGCCCCTCCGCAAGAGAATGTTCGGTCTCTTTATACATAACATTTTAGCAAAGATTCCCACACGGCATACCTGGCTCGCTTATTTGTGTTCGTGTTGTTTCTCTCTCTAGGTCTTGGCTACGCAGGCGTGCTAGTCATGCAGTACATCAATATTTACTACACCGTGATTCTTGGCTGGGCCCTGTATTACATGTTTGCGTCATTCCAGTCAAAGCTTCCATGGTCACATTGTGGAAATGAATGGAACACTCCAAACTGTATAGATTACAATGTAAAGGAAAATGGTCACGGGATGCAAACAAATCGCTCGATTACAAATGGTACGATCCTCGCAAACGCGACAGCGAAAGTGTCAGCAAGCCAGGAATACTGGGAGTAAGTGTTTTTAATTGATAACAATGTTACGACTTCATTTCATACCATACCCTATCGGTTAATAACAAATTGTTATTGAGCAGATGTACTAACAAAACAAAGGCGACTTTTACGGGCTGAACAAACTCAGTGTTAGAATGATAAAATAGTTATCGCAAATGATGTGCCTTGTGATAACTTTAGTCCCTGTCGCCTTTTTAAAAATACGCGAACTCTGAAGTTCAAAACCTAACTAACGGCGACTGCATTTTTGTTTCCATCAATCATTATTACAGAGACAATCATCCAACTTTAAAGTTGGATGATTGTCTCTTTAATAATGATTGAGTATCTGGCGTGGTTAATCCCCTCGCGTCTTCCCCGCCACCGACGCAAAAAAAAAAAAAAAAAAACACTCGGGACGTCGGGAAATCCCGCCAGCTACGCAGGCTACTGAAAGGTCCACTGAGACGCGTTAGTGAGAGGTGCAGAAAAAAGCTTAATTCACTCACCTATCTGTTTTAACTTATCTGTTGTTCATTGGTAGTTTTTGGTTAGTTTACAAGCTAACGGCATCGTTACTTTTTTTTTCATAAAACAGCTACAGAGTCTTAAGAGTGTCTGGCGGTTTGGATGAACCTGGTCAAGTGAACTGGGACCTAGCTTTGTGCCTATTGTTGGCTTGGATCATTTGTTACTTATGTGTGTGCAAAGGAGTCAAGTCGAGTGGCAAGGTGACAGTTCGTTGTGTTTAAAACTCTTTTTGACTGTCTGTCTGTCTGTCTATCTTTGTAGACAGTCTGTCTGTCTGTTTGTCTGCCTGCCTGCCTGCCTGCCTGCCCGCCTGCCTATCTGTCTGTCTGTCTGTCTGTCAATGTCTGTCCGTGTCATGATCTTTCTCGCAGGTTGATTCGTTGGGCGTCTTATTTAGCTTAAAAATGCCGTCTGGTCTCCATTTGGTGACTCACTTTGCTCTTGTGTTAAACTGAAAAAAAAAAACAGGTCCATGAGCCACCCATTGAGCCCATTTTACACTGATGACATCATTCATTTCCAGGTAGTGTACTTTACTGCTACAGCTCCTTACTTTTTACTGACAGCAATCCTGATCCGTGGTGTGACCTTACCAGGAGCCTCTGAGGGTATCAAGTTTTATCTTACTCCTGACCTCTCAAGACTCTCTGATGGCCAGGTATTCCCTCCTTCTTTCGAAATTTTTAAACGTACTTTTAAAAATTAACACTTAAATTACTTTTTTCGTGAAACAGCTTGCACTGTTCGGAGAGGCCTCAAAACGCACTGGTCGTGCGAAACAAAAACAAAAAAAATATAAGCGTCCAATTTCCGCTCAAAATTTCAATAGAAATGTAAAACCGCTTCGGGAGGCAACAGCTGCACGTAAGAAGCGCGCTTGACCATCCACATAACGTGTGCTTTTGCATCAGCGCACTGTTTTTACTCAACGTCCCGAATACCCGAAAGTTAACTAATGTGGATGAAGCCCAAGAGTGAAGAACGTTAGTTCAAAGGATTTTTATAATTATCTATTTAGGTCTGGATAGATGCCGCGACCCAAGTGTTCTTCTCATATTCTCTCGGCATGGGGACCATGACAGCGCTTGGTAGCTACAACAGATTTAAAAACAACTTTTACAGGTATGGCAATAACAATGCGTGCTTTATGTCTGAATTTAGATCGAGAGATTACGAAGACTCTGAGGTGTTAAGAGGATTATATCGCAGCTCACCCGAAGTCTTTCGAATATTGCTGAAGGCAACTCGAAGACCGTCTAAGATTTTCCGAAGGAAACCCAGAGACTTCGCAAGATCATTGAATGTTGCGGAAGATTTGGAATAAATATAACCTCCTGTTTTTTGTTTTGTTTTTGTTTTTGCTTAGCTTGTTTGTTTGCTATTTCCTTTTTTTTTTTTAACCTGTTAATTTATTCCAAGTTTCATTCAGATGAAGTAATACGTATACTAAATTGGATTTGCAAACTGGACCTAGTCTCCTTTTGAACTTGGGAAAGACATCGCCGTTAATCTTTTATTTCAAGGTGCATTGTTTGAGGTTAATTTTCAACCAGTCTTTTTCTCCCATCCTAGGGATTCCATATTATTTACATGCTTCAACAGCGGGACAAGCTTGTATGGCGGATTTCTGATCTTTTCTGTTTTGGGATTTATGGCAAAAAATCAAGGAGTGAAAGTTCAAGACGTAGCAAAGTCGGGTAAGAAGACTTATACTGAGCTGCCAGAACGCTTGCATAAAGGAGGACAAAATTCCCTAAACGTTTCCATCAATGAAAACCCAGCATTCGGGAGTCCCACAAGTGAGCGCACATCTATCAATTAGCCAACGAGTTCAAGGTTTCTATCGGCTGACAGTTGGCGAGGGGCGAAACCTCGAGGCAACTATCATGAGTCGATAAAAACCGACAGCGAGCTGTCAAATTGCTTTAGCATAACCCAGAAACCGATCTATTAAACAAAACGAGCAGTGAAAGTCGTTTATTTGTAGTTTTGCTTTGTAATTTCAGCAAGTTGATAAGCGCGCTACCAGCCAGGGCAGTCTATCGAAAATTAGACCACCCTTGTGTAGCCAATCAGATCGCTAGTTTACCTATTAGTCGGTCACTGGGTTATGCTAAGCCTATATAGCCTCAATAAAACTGTATACAGCTGTAGGTATTTCCCACTAGACAACGTTGTATGGTTTTCTGGAACTTTTTAGCCTGCTCACTCTGGTCTGCTACTCTTCAGTGACAAGCAGGCGTACTGACGTAAGATGTTTAGGATCGCATATCAGCTTAAGTCGGCTTACATCTTCAAAGGAATTGAACAGCTGATGTTGTTTTTATCCATGACCAGTTTTTAAAAAAGGTCTTTCGTGAAACAGCACAACTGATAGAAAGCCTGTCAAGCCAAGGGTGTCTGTTTACTGTAATTTTAATGAATAGGGAAGCCTTTTTGCCTGGAAGCTCGTCGTGTAACGGCATTTCGTAGCCTAGTACAGTGCAGCGCATAGCCAGAAGCACAGAACCCAGAACTCAGGACCCAGATTAACTTATGAAAAAATCTTGTCCTCGTCTATAACGCCTGCATCAGGCCAAGGAGTTCCATACAGCCAGAGTTTATCCCGGTTACAACAACTGTTAAAAGGCACCAGGAGTATTTCACATCCCGTTCCGGGATGGAGTGCAAGTCCAACACAGGGTTATCCCAACATTAAAATCCGCCGGTAGCCATTTATATGCCTGGGAGGACAGGGGCACTATAGGAGTAAAGTGTCTTCCCCAAGAAAAGAAGGCAATGACCCTGGCTCGAACCTGTACAGTCCAGATCGCGTCTCCCAATCTTGAACGCTCAAAACAAGATATACGATTTGTTTTTATTATTTTCACTAGAGATAAAATGAAATGATCTCTGATCATTCTGTTACAGGTCCAGGACTTGCCTTCATCGTTTATCCAGAAGCAGTAGCCCAGATGCCTTTAGCTCCAGTGTGGTCTGCTTTGTTTTTCTTCATGCTGATCTTGCTTGGCCTTGACAGCGAGGTAGATAAACAAATTTACGTTATAAAACCGCTCTTTGGTCCATTTAAGGAAAAAATCATCAAAATCTTTTTGTACAACTTTATAATTTGTAATTTCTCATTATTTTTAAGTAAAATTGAAATAACATTCACCTTTGTTTTAGAATTCGGTATCTATTTTAGCTATTCTAGGAGTTTGTCATTGTGTTCTTATTATTATTTGCAGGAGGCGGCGTGGCCTCGTGGCCTCGTGGCTAGAGTGTTGGTCTTGTAATCCGGAGGTCCCGGGTTCAAATCCTTCTTCCTGCCACTAGATGGACTTGTGTTTGGTGGTCCCAGATTCAACTCCACCACGCTTTGTAAATGGCCAACTGGTTTTCCTCCTACCAGCTTATCAGTTACAATGTTTGTTTATTTATTTACAGTGTCCTCAATTCGGCAGTGCTAAATACACTGACACTGATTATTTTATAGAAAATGCGCAATATAAATATTAAATATTATTATTATTACTTACATAGCGTGATTTATTTGTACTTATTTTATTTTTTATTATCATGATTGTCATTATTATCATTATCATCATCACTTTCATTATCATTGACATTATCGTTCACTTTAATTAAATAAACTTAATTAAGAGAACATAATTGGATCCATAATTAAACAGGCAAACTAAAGAACCGGGGAAACCTAGAAGGTTGACATGTGGACAGCAAACTGCAATACTCTGTGAGAACATGTTTCTCATGCACAATAGTCTTTATATTTTAACTGTTTCCTTTTTTTGTGATATTGATTTTTTTCTTTATTCCTTTATGCATCAAGTTTGTTGGTATCGAGGGCGTTGTGACAGGCGTTGTTGATTTGTTCCCACATCATCTAAGACGTGGATACCGCAAGGAAATATTCACCGCCTTAATCTGTGCCATCTGGTTCATCATTGGACTGTGCATGGTCACTGAGGTACGGTCACTTTCCATGCTTTGTATTTGACTGCATTTGACTTGATTTCACTTCACATTCTATCCAATGTTCAGGTTGATGTCGATGGCCGATGTGCATGAATTGACCTTTTCCTCCTTACACGAGAGCATGTATACTCGAAAAACTCACCCGCTCCCAATGTACGCTGTTCAAAGCTATTTTGGCTGGGGGAGCACTGATTAATTTTTAGTCTTCTTTACAACTGCTTAATTTACAACGACAAGGGTGATCACTATTTCGTCGATCACATTTCAAATACCATCTCCTTAAGGCTGAAACGTTCATTGAAAACAAAATGCCGAGCCTCATGACCTGCTGTGTTTGCAGATGTACGAGCTGTTTTTTTTTTCTTTTTAACAATATTGGTATTAAAAGGAAAGTGAAGTCGTTTCGAAGCCTAGTGACCCAAGAGGTAGCAGCTATTGTTAGTCCCCCTTTATAGGTGGTAACAATCCACGGGAGGTTTATTCCCCAGCATTTTACCAGATTTCCCCAAAGATTGGTCGTTTCTATGCAAAAAATTGAAGAAAGGAGTAAAAACAGCAACACAATCACCTGAATTCAACGTACCAAACAGACCTATGCATCTCCCACCAGGACCAAATGAGCAAGCGAACGACAAGAGACAGAAAGACAGACAGACAGACAATTGACAGACAGACAGACAGACAGACAGACAGACAGACAGACAGACAGACAGACAGACAGACAAACCACCCTACCGACCTACAGACAGGTGCACAGAAAAAGAAGCATATAAACAAACAAACAAGCAAAAGAACAAACAAGACGAACAGAGTGCCAAGCAAAAATAAACAAACTTGCACTGCAGTTATATTGATTTCGATGTGATGGCGAACTTCAAGAGAAAGTACTGTTGATTTGTATTGTAGTGGCATACGTGATGACCAAAATATTGTTTGTTACTATTTGCTGTAGGGTGGAATGTATGTCTTCCAACTGTTTGACGCCTACTCCGGAAGCGGATCAGTTCTTTTGTTGGTGGTCATCTGCGAATGTTTGGCCATGGGATGGCTCTATGGTGAGAAAGAAGCGAAGCTCTAACAGTCATCGACTATAGCTATAGCTAAAGCTGAGATCTCGCCTGACTTTATCAAGAAGACAAATGTACTTACCGTGTGATAAAATCAGTCAGGAGAGCGTTAGTTGTTAGAGTGGCAAAAAAGTGAAATATTAAATTCCAATACCCTAATATCCAATGCCTGATAGCTATCTCTAATTGTCAGCCCCCACTCCACAAACGCATTACCCAATCCCCAATCTCTGGAAGGAAAGTCCGAATAATTCCATGACTAGATATTCAAGCCAATAAAATAAACTAGCGTGAAACACAATATTCAAATAATCTCACCCTAGCCTATGTAACCTTTGCCTCTTCTTGTATCTGACACCTGGTGATGGTTTTGTAATAAAACCGAAATATTGTGTTTTTGCCTTAGTTTATTTCTTTGGCTTGAATATCTTGTCATTAAATTATTTGGACTTTCCTTTATATTATTGAATTCCCTACCATTCCTGAACAAGGAACACCTTTCGAGTGGAGCCTCTCGTTAAGTCCACTGGGACTAGGAAGTACCACCCTCGGCATATTCTGGACTATCCCCGGTAGTGTGTCTTCAAATGTGAATGACTGCATGCATTGATGTGTTGTTGATTGACATAGTCACTGCTATTAACAGGTCGTCATCGTTTCTATGACAACATGGAAAGCATGCTGGGATTTCGTATCAATCCGTGGATTGGCTGGTGCTGGTGTTTTCTTGCACCCATTTTTTGTTCGGTGAGTTTATGTGTTTAAATAATTGAATAATGGCTCGATGTAAGTATACTTGATCGCAGTACACCTGGAATTGTTAGGCGAATGGTGAAGATTATCTTTCAATATAATAAAAAAAAACTTTTAAAAATGAAGAAAAAGCACAAAGGAGGTAACAATAGACGTCTATTACCTTGTCTTTAGGCTCTAATTAACCATGAAAGAAAGATGGTCAAGATTGGGACGAATTACGTAATTCCCTCCTAATGAACTTAATATCAAACAACACAGCTTAGCAAATTCCCAGTTCAGTTTGTTTGTTTCTTGTGAGCACGTTCTGGTTTGACGTCACGGCTCGTCTAGCCCCAGGTCCTTCCCTCGCGCGGTTTCTGACCCAACAGGAAGTGAAATTTCACATTTTCGGACGGTTCAAATAAGCATCCCATGTAGATTCGATCAAGCAAATAAAAAAAGATCTGTCATATACACTTTAAACATATTTAAAAATAGGTTGTGCAATCCCTTTTTTATCACAAGCGAGTCTTGTGTTAATTTTGCTTGCCTCCCTTGGTAACGGCGAAGAGTGTATTTTATCTACTCCTTTCCGTTTTTTTTTTCCTTCTATTTATCGTATTATTGGTAACCTTTTTTGGATACTTAATGGATATAAACGTTCAATATTTCAGTTCATCTTCATCTTCAACCTTGTGACTTATTCGCCACTCAAATACGGTGATTATGTGTACCCAGGCTGGGGTCAGGCGATTGGCTGGCTGCTCACGGCTTCGTCATTAACCTTAATTCCCGCTGTGATGATATACAAACTGTTCAAGACTACTGGAACCATCAAAGAGGTAAACATTTCCTGTAATTCTAAAGAGTGATGGACATGTGTCATATTTTGTCCAAAGAATGTCAGTACACTCTTTTATATACATTATCGTACTATGATAGATCATTTTGAACTGTATTCAAACTTCGTCCTTCCAGCAAGGTGATGGCAATGCTGTTGCCAGGTTGGATTTTACAAAGGTTGTTTCATCATTTACGTGTATTTGTATCTTTCAAAAGAAAAATTGAAAGACAATGGCAAGAATTAATTAAATTAAAGTTCTTACACCAACTTTTTTTAACCTTGGGTTCGTTCCTGGCCTTTTCTAGCTTCACATTTCGTATAAAAAAGGTTACATTTTAAGAGTACAGAGTCTCAAGCAGACTTCTGATGTTTGCATATTGTCTTAATGAAACAACAACTACCATTAAAAGAAATGAATGACAGCCACTAAGAAGAATCAACATTTTGAGCCTGGGACTCAAAGTGTTTAAGTGGCGCCTTAAAGCGACACTGTCATGCCTGGAATATCATATTTTATAAGAATGGCCCGAAGCCTGCTATAATTGCGCGTTATTGTCTTGCAATAAGAAGAGAAAACTGCTAAAAGTGGTAATGGTAAATAAATATTAACAAATAGGAAAAAGTTACTAAAAAAGGTTCAAAATTTTACCAGAATGGCAGCTTTGATTTCTGGGCATCCTGTCCAAAATCAATCGTAATCCACTTCAACCCTTGCAATCCTGTACGTCTTCCTCAAAATAATTGTTTTATCTAGTTTTGTGGTAGCATACGCAATAGAATAATGTATTTTCCCCCATTTTGGAATAAGGCGTATATACTGAGGAAATTAGAAAATAGAAATTTCTATGATCAGCCGTGATAGTGTCCCTTTAGTATCACTTAGACAACGTTTTCTGTATGTAAAAGAGTTCCCTCATGGGATTTTACACTTTACCTTACCACTACATACCCTGTCTTTTTCCGTTCTGCTGACCATAAAAAGCAAAACGTGGTCGTGGTCTTGACTTACTTATTGTCTCTCGTTGTGGCTTTACAGCGTTTGAACACGTTGATAATACCTGAATTGATGGAGAAAGACAAAGATGTGAAGGAGGACCTCGTGAGTGACTCAAAACAAGCAGGATGGAACGACAATGCAGAAATACATACAAGTGCAGTGTAAAATCATGTTGAAAGAATATACCGCTTGTCAGATTTCACCGTCTCAGTTCATTTTGCACAAATTATTACTCCGCAGTTTAAAATAGCTAGTTGCTCGAAATTCAAAGAAGTAGAGAAAATAGCGGGAAATAGTCGTAAATGTAAGCCAGTAGTCCATACAACTTCATTCCTATAACTTTGGCAATGCGAATTTTAGACTTAATTTGCGACATTAAAAATGCCTTTTAAGGTAAAAGTAGTTGTGAAAATAGTCAAGTCTAGACGTTTGAATGGGTGGCTGCCCAATCTTAGCTTCACTCTTTCGTCAAAACTGGTGAATGGGAATCAGTTTCAACTCAGAGCCAACTAATAGCGGTTGTTAAAAACAAGTACTAGAATAGAATAATCTAAGCTGAAAGTAAATTGCCGATAAACTTTAAAGCTTCGAGTGACATTCAACACTGTCATTAATTACTCTTGAAAGTCGTTTCTCAACTATATCAAATATTTTTTTTCAACTAAAGGTTAAAGGGAGAAAAAAAAATATGTGAAACATTCTTTAAAAAAGTGCACAGAACTGAAAACAAATTCAAATTGAACTGAGACAAAACAAGTTTGCAAAGTGAAATGTTTTGTTATACCACTGGTGACCAAAGCGTACTATAAGAATTTGTATGAATTTGAAATCTGAGTTGAAAAGCTACAATAAAGCTTCAAACCTTACCACCTGGTGTCTCATTTTTGTCTTTCTAGTGTTTGGGAAATGCCATACGCGCGATTTTCTTTTCAACCGGTCTATCACGAGAGAGGCAAGGTAGGAAAGCAAATCTTGAAAGCGTACGCACGCAAATCACTTTGAAAACATCGCTAAAAGTAGCTTAAAACCAGACATACCTCGATCGTTTCCCTTCACGTTTCAAAAGCGATAAATATTCCATCTTTCTTTGTAATTTAACCGCATACAAGTTGAAGTTTGGAGCCATGAACTTCATTTGAATTCACAACTCCGGCCACGAATCGACCGCATAGGCCGTGAAACCGAAAAGTTGACATGACTAACGGCCGAGAACAAAATACATCCCATCGAGGGGAGGCTGCAAGAAAGCTTAAGTCGCCACGATCTATTCTCACTTTCACTATGGTAAGTTGTGTTTTGTAACGACGGGAAAACTCTTAATCGTCAACAAGCCATCCGTGTGCTGTGTTTGCTTCATTTTGTCGAGAAAGGTGTGTGTTAAACTGCATGAAGTGCACAGATTCGAATGGTTTGACTCCCACCATTACGGACTCTCGCTATTACGGAATTACGGACACTTTTGGTGGTACCAAAAGAACAGTTTTATTGTTTTGACTCTCGATAAAGCAGACGCCATGATCTTCTGAAACACACTTAAAAGGACTTCTGGAATAATTTTAAATATTTTTGCATCAATTCGTTCAGTAGCTGTACAACAGACATTGCTTGTTCACTTCAGTTTGCGCCTTTTCCTTCCAGACTCTCCAGAAGAGATCAAACTCTCATCCTCCAATCCCCACCAACTGCTTAGCACTTTCACCACTGTTAATAACCCTTCCACAGTCCAGTGGACAGCGGCAGTGGACAGCGACGGACGTACATTTTTCTACTCTGTGAAAGTTCGAAAAAAAAATATGTGATTTTGACAAGATTTCAGTTCTCCGTCTGCAGTAATTATGAATGAGGACCAAGGAAATGATGGCTCAAGTGAAAGAAGGCCAATGCGTAAAAGGCTACGTGAAAATGGCTCTCAAACTGATGAAGAAACCCTCGTGGACGGCGGCCATTGCTGTGACGCTTCGGCAAACATGCAGAGATTGGAGGCCACAATTGACCTACTTTTAGCCGTGCTGCCTGATTTAGAAGCCCTAAAAACACGCTTAACACAGGTGGAAGAGGAAAATAAGGATTTGAGAAATGCTGTCACTTCCAATCAAGAAGAGCTAACCGAACTCAAAATTAGCATGGCCAACACGTGCTCTCTAGCAGCCGAAACCGATGATGAACTAAGAAAGCTGAAAGCGAACATCAATCAACTTAGGTACAGGAATATTAAGCTGGAGGCTTACACCCGCAGAGAGAATATAAAGATATTCAACTTGCCGGAAATTAGAGGTGAGACGCCCAGTGATACAGAAGAATTAGTAAAATCAATGTTTGAAGAAAAAATGAATATCTCGAAAGAAGATGTAGATGAAATTCGGTTCGAGCGTGTCCATCGTTTGCCAACTCGACGCAACCAAACCAATCCTGATAAGCCTCGACCTGTCATCGCAAAATTTAGTTTCTACCAAGACAAACAATTTGTTTGGTCTTCAGTCAAAAACTTGAAAGATACCGGAATCGGACTTACTCATGATTATCCTAAAGAAATAGATGATATCCATGCAAAACTATACCCGGTTCTGAAGAAAGCTAAGCGAGAGAAACAACAAGCCTTCTTTAAGGTTGACAAACTGATAATAAATGGTCAAGTTTACAAAGGAAAGGAAACAGAAAATCTTCCATATTATTGTGTAATAATGAGCAGTAATACTCAAGCAGATGGAGAGCTGTAGCTCTTAAATGCAGATGGACAATTGATGTAGTTGTGTTTTTATTTTATGTAGTTCTTCCTATTTCTCTCGTATTGTTCTCTGAATTACCAGTTGATCTCAATTTTGTTCTGTGGAAACTGTTATATCTAGTCTTTAGATTATGTTGCACTCGCGAAAAAATCAGTTTGTTTTAAACCGTATTTATTTTTTTATTATTCAGCACTACTGGTTTATTTACGACTTTGGATTACTCCCCTAAATTTAGGATAGGGGTGTGCCACGAACGTTCTCAAACCCTGACCCTATCTAAGGATAAAGAAAATGAAAATTAATACCCTTTCTAAGGCCCAAACCTGAAAATTGACACCCTATTCAAGGGGAGGAGAAGCATTGCGTGACGACTCAAATAACGGCTATCCGTGCACGGCAAAGCTCATATCTTTCAAAATCGCTTTGTTAATACTTAATGACAGATAGTTCAGTTTTAGCAATTTTTTTTCATTTAGCTGGGCTTTTATTTGAGCTGATAGAATTTAGCTACCCTATCTAAGGATCACACCGGGAACACAATGCCAAAAGGAACGAAAATGATACCCTATTTAAGGACCGAGAACCTCAAAAAACATACCCTATCCCGCGGCACATACCTATATAGCCCATATATGGGAGTACCCCCCCCCCCCCCCCCCCGGGTCATAAACAGGCTAACCAGCTGAGACAAATTTTCAGTTTGCCACACTCTGTTGTACTTGAATCCTATGTGAAAGGATTTCAATTCAAGGTGCTCAATTCTATTTTATACACTAACTCAAAATTACACAAAATAGGCTTTAAAACGGACGACCTATGTTCATTTTGCAATGCAGAACCGGAAACCCTGTACCACCTTTTTTATCAATGTTCCTATGTTAAACGGTTCTGGAATGAGTTTCAATGTTACTGGCACCAAATCTCAAACCAGCAGGTTCATCTTTCCCTCCAAGATGTTTTATTTGGAATATTATCCAAACCATGCCCTTTACTCAACTTACTAAACTATTTCATAATAATTGGAAAACTATTCATATGGGACTGCAGAAGAAGCCAAATTCGACCCAAAATTCAAGGATTTCGAACGAAAATTGCAATTAAATATGAAACGGAAAGCAAGATAAAAAAGAAAGACTATTTTAAGGAAAAGTGGGTACTAATCCCAATTTAATTTATGTTGTCTTTCCATTTTTCTGTTAATAACGTAAGTATGGTATTATTATTTGAAATATTTGAATAGTATGACATCTGTAACTGCTTTTTTTATATCTCGTATTCTACTTTTGTTACTATTGTTAGTACGGTTAAAATTTTTGTGAGCAATGTTGTCGCGTTTGTAACTTTCAAATAAATTGTCAATAAGTAAGTAATCTCAGTCCTGTCAGTTATTTAGTCTGTTTCGTTATCATTGTATACTGTAGAGTGATTATCGTAAGCTAGTCATGTTTAATTGTAATTTAATTGTAACATATTATTTGTAAGTAACTTTAATTGTAAGTTGTATATGTCACTTGTAGAGTAATATTTTGTAACTAATCTTTTTTGTGTGAAATGCTAATAAAAATTAAAAGTGTTGACAAAAAAAAAAAACCCTTCCACAGTCCATGTTATTTTATGTATGTTAACGGCACTTTTTTTCTTTTTTCTTTTTTTTCTTAATTTGCAAATACTTACTACTTACTTACATTACTATAATTACAAAATATAAATCACTTTCTCGCACCCCGCTATTACGGACTCTCGCTAATACGGACACTAAACAAAGTCCCGAGCCTTCCCGCCATAACGAGAGTTGACTGTACCCCCAACTAAAATGCAGCTTTGTATTGGACGAGAACGTGCCTAGAGCGAACAAAACTCGTTTATTTCCTTGGCCGACAACAGCTTGAACCTTGGACTTGCACGTGATCAGGACGTGCGGGTTCAAGGACCACGACATGAACTTCGATTCATTGTTTCGTTTGAAATACAAAAATTGCTTCTACACACAAGAATTTGATTTTACTCAAAGAAGGATATTTCTTAATGGACTAGGGAAAGTTTAGTGGTGAATAATGAAGACAACAAGTCGATGTTCAGGCTCTCGAGGAAACAAAACTCACTGCTGTTTCCCTTGGGGCCAGTTGTTAAGTGCTTATTATCTTAAAACAAAATATTACCATGCTCAAAAAAGGGTTAACAGCATGTAAAATCCAAAACGAATTAAAAGAAGCGATCATCCCCCGAAAGTAACGACCTTATGCAAATAGGATTTTCGTATGTAACTTGGTTTTCTGGAAAATGACAGTAGGAATCGAATAACACCATGACCAAGGGCAAATCGTTGCTTGGTTACTGGGTAAATTACTTTCAAAACTAACTTTATCACTTTCGTCACCAGCTAAATTACATGCAAGGAGTTTTGTATGAATAAAACAAGCACAAACCTGGTCTTTCTACGTTTATAAAGCGGTTTCTTACGATTAACGGTCAATTTCCTTATTTTTCCGTTGTTGAAAAGTTTGCGTGAACGTAAACTCATGTTTGTGGAAACAATTTTGGCACTTGTACGAACAACGTCAACTTTGCACGCACAACGTGCACGTTTTGCGCGTTGTTTGTAACGAAGTTGACGTTGTTCGTACATAGTGCCAAAGTTGTTTGCACAAAGCTCGAACAAAGAAGAAGAAAATTGCCATGTTACATTTAGCAGAAAAACCGTAAGGAACATTAAAGGCGTTATCCCCTTTTTTTATGTAAGGGTTATTTTAAGGCAACGAGGGGATATGTCATTTATTTGGGTCTACCTCGGTGTAAGAACCTGTGATATTTTCCTTTGTTTTGAAGCTATTGGTTGTCACAGAAAAAAGAAAATGAAAAAAAGGCAAATAATCAATGAGCTTTCTTACGCCACAAAATGTGTACAAACATAAATTCGTGGGTCTCCTGTTAATGCTGCCAGCTATGATGATTAAGCTAATTTCATTTGTCGCGAGTTTGGGACAAAGAAAAAATTCTGAATCCCCGAAGAGAATTGAAGTCATGGCCTCCCAGATACCTGTTGGGCGCTCTAACCAGTGAGCTACGAGCGACTCGTGGTGAGCTTGGCCATTTTTCTGGGTTCATATGTACGCGATCTGCGTATACAATGTTTATTCTGTCAAAGTGGACGATTAATTTTTCCGATTTCTCAGTGAACATTTGGGTCGCATCGTTCATGGTTTATGCTTTTCATGGCTCAACGATTCTTCAATCAGGTGTATACTCTTTGTGTTCTTCATGTTAAAGCAACATATACTCCAGGATTTACCTACCTAGTTCATACAGTCGTGTACTCCCCACCCCTCACCCCCTTAATTCCTTGTCGAGCCACTGTTTTCTCTACACCACTGATATATTTATTCCAGCGCTTCATTTCAGTGGACTGTGAAAAATTATTCAATTATTCAATCCACGAATATGTTATGTTATGGTATTTGGGCCACGGTCCACCTTGCATATATTACTGGTGCCACAGAGGACAAAGGACAGTTTGTATTGTATTGGCAGCAATCTAAGCTGCCGGAGTTTCGCTATGGGCAGCGACATCAAGAAGCGCGAAACGTGGGGCAAGACAATCGACTTCGTTCTAGCGTTGATAGGGTTCTCTGTAGGACTGGGAAACATCTGGAGGTTTCCATATCTCTGTTATAAAAATGGCGGAGGTGAGTTTAATTGGTGACCGGTCGTGTGTGGTCCTATAATTCATTGATGTTTATAGTCGTTTCAAAATTTGACCTCGTGGGCGCTCTCTTTACTACATGGTTTCGGGCCGTTTCGCCTTGAAAGCGGGTTAAGAATGAAGTATGAATCATTTGAATAGTAACCGTTTTGAGTTTGTTTCCTTCGGTATTATTTGATGTTCGAATGAAATGGAATTAGCATATTGCTATTTTTCTTAATATCAACATAGCTATATACCACGTGGTGACGGGCGCACGCTTTTCTCTAATATGATTTAGTGGTATAGAATGGTAAAATCCAAGATTCGCCGAAAAGCCGAGACCGTCATTTAAAATCCGAGACCGAGATTTCTTTTTTTCAAATCCGAACCCAGACACCGCGATTCAAAAATCCGAAAGCGAGAAGCCGCGAACTAGAGGTCCCAGCCCGAGGCGAGACTTAGCAAAGCTCTGCAGCACTCTGCTTTGCTGTTGTTGTTGTTGCCGTTGTTTTGGGACGATTCATACTGATTTAGTTACTTAAATTTCAAAATTCAAGATTCCGAGACCAGCTTTTTGTTATCGAGGGATCAACATTCCGACATTCTAGTTTGCGAACGTCGGCGCCGAGATTTCGAGACTCCCTTAAATTTGCCGAGACCCAAGATTATTCAAGGACCATTCGATATCCCTATGGTTTGATTCAAGTTTTATTAGCAAACATTTGAAAATGGTTGAAAGTGTAACGGTTTGAAGAGAATAAAATCGTCATGCATGGGCGTAATACAATGGTGACCATTGCTTCACATAGCACCTCCAATCAAACAAATTGACAAATATCCATATTCTGTGATGTCCATTATTTAACCTTCATTGTCATGAATATCACAAAGCTCACGCAAGAACCATGACACACCAGAGAGATCTGAATGATTCTAGGGTTAGGTTTAGGGATCTGTGTAGCAGCTTAAAACTCTGCATTCCTAAATTCCGTAGTCTCTATTATTCACAAACACAATGGAGGATGCGGGCGGGCATGTTAATTTATTTTAACATTCATTCAATGCCGCTGCACATCCTAGCTACTCCTCAGCAAACAGTCTTATGCAAACTGTGAAAAGTCTTCTCTGTAGGTGCATCCACTACATCTGGAAATCATACGTTGTACCTCAAACTCAAAATCAAAATAAATAGATACGTGAGTGTCGTTTAAGGTTGAGTGATCTTGAATTAGCTGCAAACTTGAAAACAAGCTAAGACAATTAGTCAAGGCACCTATCAACAAACAATGAACAAAATTAACATAGGACCACGTAGAACAGCTGGAAGAAAGCAGTGGACTAAACGCAGTTAGACAAATAATAAGAAGTTACAGCGTCAAAAAGCAACATTGGAATAAAAAAAATATTTGTCCAGGAGGGTCCGGAAACTCAGCATTAAGCCCCGGCTTAATGCTGAGAACTTACGAATACTTACGAATACTTACGTACTTGGGAATATTAGCCCGACGTCCCGGCAGTACGTATAAAAACGACCGAGGGCCAATATTCCCCAGTACGGCTTGAGCAACCTAGGTTAGTAAGTAGCTTATTATATGGCACTCGTTTTAGCTGCAAATGCTGGGATTCACAACCATTTCTCTCTATTCAAACACTGAATCCAAAATCAACAGTTTTTTTTTTTTTTTTTTTTGGGGGGGGGCAGTTTTAGCTAAAACTGTGGGCCCCAAATAGTTATGTCACACTTAAAATATGTCACACCTTAATAATATTTTTTCGCCTGTTTCCTATACGCATTACCGAGCGGTTTGTATACGCAAATCCGTAGGTGTTGTTTTTTGCGAAATGCAGAACTGTATCTAGGTATATATACAGGTATACTTGATTGTATTGTTTAACTTCCTGAAGAAGTGTGCGCTAGTCACACGAAACGCGTAGGAGAAAATAAAAAAGTTTTACAACTCAAGTAGTTCGCAGACGCGCTGCTCACTGGTTTTACTTTAAAAAATAAAACAAATAAAAACAACAACCACTACACTTAATCATGCCCATTCGATATCTGCTAATTCATTTTCGATGAATGCAACGGCGAAATCTGCCGATGGTTAGATGTTGTAATCTTCACAGATATGGACGATGAACAGTCCGAGGATGAATAAAGTATTCACTTGACTTCACTAGGTGACATAAGGATTTGAAGGGCCAAGCCGATGAATTCTGAACAGCAGGGGTACTTTGCTGAACCCCAAATACCTTACTTGTCATTCTTGAGAATATTTTTGGCCCAAACACCTTAGTTCACAACTCTTCCAGGATTAGTTGCCTATATGCCAATTGTGGCCTGGCTAATTAATACTTTAATTCTTAACAAAGCGATTTTTGCGTCCTAAAGCTGAGTTTCTCGAACTCGTCAGATTGCAATATCCCTTGCATGTCTCCTGCTAGGAGTCACATTTTGAGGTTATTTTGGGATTGAAAGAAAAGGAGGTTGATACTCATGAGTAGTCCAGGACCTCTTGTGAACCTCTAATTTCAGAGGCATTCTAAAACAATATTGCTCATTGTCTTCAGGGATAGGGGCATTGTTTGTACCCTTTGTCCTATTGTTCTTATGGCCAATCATGTGAGATGTTCAATGAGGTGCTGGTCGACTCGTTGATCTGACTCGTTGCGATGTTTGATCTATTAAAGGTTATTAAGCCACCTTCGACCATCGTGGACGAAACTAACTTGCTTTTGAAACCACTTGTCCAAAGCACTCTGTTGCTGGTCTTTACTGTCATTTACTGTCACGCCGCAAAAAAAGGAATTCAAAACTATTGAGTCAAAAAAAAAAATCAAGAGTATGACAAGTAGTTGTAACAAATAACTAGATATTCAGCTTCTCCAAGTCTCAGGAGTGTACGGTGTTCCGTACTCGAGTTATCCGTCAAAATGTTCCACATAAATTTAGAGAGCACGGTATGGAAACGCCATGTTGGTGCCCATGCAGAGGGGCACCAACATGGCGGCCTGAAATCAATGAAAACATCTGGAATCTACTTCTGCTATAAAAAGCGGTCAGTTCACCCTCATGAACAAGTAAACATTGACATAAACACTTCACGCAAAACCTGAACTGTTCAGATTGTTATTAATCACAGGATGAGGCATTTTTTAAGCATACGTGACAGCCTTCTGGCGGCCTTCTTGATGTCGTGTGGCGTGAGACTCCGAGATTAAAAATCCAATTTTACTGATTGCTTGTGTCATTTCCTCTCTCAGGCTGTTTCCTTATTCCGTACTTTATCTGTCTGGTTGTTGCTGGTGTGCCCATCCTAATCTTAGAAGTTTGTTTGGGACAGTTCGCGAGTCAAGGAGGAATTACAGCATGGCTAATATGTCCAATCTTTCAAGGTTTGTTTGAAAAATGTTACGTGCTTTTGCCAGCACGCGAAAAAATCTGGGCATCGTTCCAGGGTACGGGCACTTCCTCCCAGGCGTATACTGGGGCACTGCTTCCATCTCTGTGGTTGTGTGGGAGGGGCAATGGCCTGACGGTTTGCCCGCTGGACTCCGGATTGAAGGGTCCGTGTTCGAGCCCTACCAGGGTCATCTGTGTTTTTTCTTGGGAAGACACGTTGTAGAAATGAGCACCGGAAAATTTAAGGCTGGAGGTAACCCTGCCATGGACTAGCATCCCATCCTTGTAGCTTAATTATAATACCACCGAAACTGAGAGAAGCTCCGGCCTGACAAACCGCTAGGCTCGAATTACGCGCCAATCTCGGGTTTAGGTGAGATAACGCAACTTGAAAACGTAATTTTTTTTTATGTTGTTTGTTTTTGTTTACAGGTATTGGTTGGGCCAGTGTTATAATCGTCCAGTTTTTAAACATCTACTACATTGTTATTCTTGGCTGGGCCCTGTTTTACATGTTTGCGTCCTTCACTTCCGAGCTTCCCTGGTCTCGATGCGGAAATGAATGGAACACGCCAAACTGTGTGGAGTATATCAGTTCTGCCGCCGAAGAAGGCACTGTCAACAGTTCCTACGTAAATGCAAGTATGGCCAACACCACAGTTATACCAACGGTGATGGCGAACATGTCAAACATTTCAACCGTGCCGACGGCAATTGCGACTGCGGCAAAGGTGTCTGCGAGCGAGGAGTATTGGGAGTAAGTCTAAAGAGTTAATAGTAAGGTTGAACACTTATTGTAGCATAAAATTAAGCTTTTAGAGAAAACATAGAACATAAGACAGGAAAGACAGAAAAGGCCGAAATGGACTGACAAGACCTCCACCCTTTCACGTGCTAACTTCAGATTTAAAACAAAAGAAAAATAACCAATACTATTACCATGAACGTCATGGTTAACCTAAAACACACCTTGAAATAGTTTCATGCAAAAAAAAGAAAAAAATCATAGAAAAAAAATCATTTATTAAAATCAACACATCGCAGTCGACGTGACTGAGGGCGCGTTTGTTTGGGAATATTCTGGAATAAAAATATATTCTGGAATATATTCCGGCTATTCTGCTCCTGGGAGCAGAATAGCCGGAATAGCAAGAGCAACCAAACGAGCGCTAATTTGCATTATTCCAATTATTCTTGTTCCGGATTAACCCCAAACGAACGCGCCCTGAATTACGTGCTAAAAATACAATCCAAGGTCCTCAAGGTCTCAAGGTCTTCAAGGTCGTCTGATCCAAGGTCTTCAAGAGATCCGGTACCACTCACTGGTTTGTCGCTGTGATATTGCAGATTTTTATTAAAAATACAATGTTAGGAATAATAAGAAGAATAAAACTATTAAGTGTGTACATAATAACAAAAACTACGATAAAACTATTTACATGTAGTAACTTAAGCTATGACTAATAATTAGGAAAATTAAAAAAAAAAAAAAAAGAAGTGCAAAAAGTGCATTTTATTCAAATTTCAAAGTTTCCGTTTCAATTTTCCGTTTCATTATATATATATATATTTTTTTAATTCCCTAGATTCTTGCAATATATTTTAAGTGTACTGTTATTATGTTTTTCCAGACCTGATTTATTGAGTTAGTTACTTCAATCTTTATAGTGTTTTCGGGATTCCCAAGTCATGCATCGCCATATTTGAGGATTTCTGTAGTTTAAATGAAAGTGAGTTAGTGATCGTGCCAAAGAGGCACTACGAGTTATGGAATGAGAACGTGAGTGAAATTAAGTTCTATTTTTCTTTCAGGCTCAGGGTGTTGAAGATTTCTAGTGCTTTGGATGAACCAGGAACAGTGAACTGGGACGTAGCTTTGTGCCTTCTGCTGGCTTGGATCATTTGCTACTTATGCGTTTTCAAAGGAGTCAAGTCCACAGGAAAGGCAAGGGAGCTTTGTGTTCGCTTTCCAATTGTTAGGGCAACGCTTCTCCGCTGACTTGACACTAAAAATAAATGTACTACTTCATCTTTATTCAACTGAACAGGAACATGTTAGAAAGAAAGTATTCTAGTTTTGACTTACCGCCGACTTAGTACACTTCTTCCCTACGGCGACTACAGCGATTGTACTGATCCTTAGCTGTAGATTTTCGACTGTCAATAGATCAATTGGGCAGTTGAACTGCCCAATTTTAAATGCCACTTTCAGTTTTGAAGGAACGTTTGCCTTTCAAAGCGGTACCTTATATTTAACTCGGATCGGCCGGCTACAGGCCCATAATGCGGACAAATACTTTCAGCGTATACTTTAACTATGACAACGCAAGGGGAAAGGAGTCATTGGAGTCCAAACCTTCCTTATGTGGTCACGGGAGTGTGACCTGGCTTGTATGTCCGAGGGTAAAGGTCCGGCTACAATCAGTGTCAAAATCTATAATTAGCGCACTTGCCTTTTTTTCTCACCTGAAACACCAAAATATTTAGTAATTCCGAATCCTGTCTATCTTTGCTTACAAACTAAAACGCAATCGATACAAGGAGTTCGTCCACGTTACGCTATCCAACATTGCCAGGGGGAGGGGAGGGGGAGGGGAGTTGGTGTACCAACTACTTTTGTCAATGATAGTTGCAACTATTGTAGGTTTCAATTGTATACGTTCATTGTTGTAATGTTGTAACTAGCTCGAATTAGAATTTGTCGTACTGCAGCTTGATCGAAATGGGTTTTTGTTTAACCACTCCGAGATATCAAATGACACCTTTGGTGTTTTGTTTCATAGGTTGTATACTTTACTGCAACGTTCCCATATGTTCTTTTGACGATTTTGCTGATCCGAGCCGTCACTTTACCGGGAGCCAGTAAAGGGATCGAGTTTTACCTCACGCCTAACGTCACGCGACTACGTGACGGCCAGGTAAGACCTGACTAAGGGATAGAGCACAGAAATCGAGCACAGAAAATTTAGCCAACGACCGCCACCCCTTCTTCCCATATGCCCGCCCCCCTCCCACCCACCCCCTCAAACAAAAATAATAATAATAATAATAATAATAATAATAATAATAATAATAATAATAATAATAATAATAATAATAATAATAATAATAATAATAATAACAATAATAAAATAAAATGGTCCATTCCTAAGGACTCTGTGGAAAGAATCAAGAAATTGCAAGCTTAATTTGCTGGTTTTGCTTCCTCCGTATTCTTGGTTTGCAATCCCGTGACAAGGCGGTCATGTTGGTGGACACAACAATGAAAACAATTTTTCGCAGACTTTGCATAATAAAACAGTTAAGTTCCCAGCGGAGGCAAACGCTATGTTGTTGTCCACCAGCATGGATGCCGTGACTTCAGCTCCAAACCAGCAATGGACTTATAGGCTGACACTGGTTATCGTCTGGTGATGTTAAGAAATGATTAGTGCATCTGTATTTGAAATTTAAACAGTTGTGAAGAAGCCTGAAAAAGTCCGTTGCTCAAATCTGTTCTCCTAGAGGTACATTAATATTCATGCCATTTATGGGGAAAATGGTTCTGTTCGGTACTGTCAAAAGAGCAAGTCTCCATCCTCGCCATCCTCGTCATCGTGTTAGTCATCCTCACAAACTCAAACGTAACCATCCGTTATCTGGAAGGTCATGGGTTCGACTTCAGTTGGGGGCTCGAAAAATTCTTTTTCTGAGATCAGACTTGAAACCGCCTTTTCATTTTTTTCACATGTTACAGTGCTGATGTGAATTCACCGACGGTTTAATTCATTAACAGGTATGGCTCGACGCGGCAACGCAAGTTTTTTTCTCGTATTCTATTGGACTCGGAACTTTGATTGCGCTTGGAAGCTACAACAGATTCCACCACAACTGCTACCGGTGAGACATTGGGCGAAAGCACTACTAGGGAAATTTCTTATACTGTTTTCGACTCTTATTATGTTCAGATCACTTACATGTCTCCGTTGAGCATTTAGATTAAATTACTAATTAAGTAAAGGTTAGTTTCTCTTCAATAGTAGAGCAACAAAATATAAATGCTTTAAAGAGTTATACAAAATGTTAACAGTTTTCACGTAGGTAAATGACATCTTTTTACTTCTTGGTGACCGAATGCTATCCGCTCCTCGTGCGAATACCTTAGTCACGTGAGTTTTCAGCTGATAGAAAAAGCCCTTTAATTAATTCCCCTTGGTTAATTTCACTGGATCGTTTTAATAACGCACGTTTCCGTTTGCACTATTTTCAGGGACAGCATCATATTCGCCTGTGTTAACAGTGGGACGAGCTTCTATGGCGGGTTTGTCATTTTCTCGGTGCTGGGATTCATGGCACAAAAGCAAGGGGTGGAGGTCAAGGACGTAGCCAAAGGAGGTAAGAATGACTGTGAGGACCTCGATTGATCTTAACAACTGCAGCAGGGGCAACAACGACAGCAATAACGGTTGAGACAACGTAACAAACAAAACAACAGAAAAATTTATAAGTTTATTATCGTTGCCTTTTCACAATAGGCCATTTACAAACTCATTGAGAAAAAGAGAGAGAGAGCCCTTCACCAATTTTCTTTATGAGAATTGCTGCAGCCAACGTTGTACTCGTGTGTCTAAAAAGTATAATACAAAATATTTTCATTAAGATTTGGCGATAAAGCCAGTGATAATTTATTTCAATATTAAAAAAGAGACAGCTTTCGCTAAAGATTGTTTTTAAGTCAGGCGTTTACGTGTATGGCGCACCCTGTTCAATAGTGGTAGTTTGTAATCTGGTATGGTAATAGCAGTCCTCCAGAGGCTGTTCGTCCAGTTAAGCAACCGTTACGGTAACACGGCATTAACTTTAAGTTAATTATCTCAACCTTCATTTGGCTTGTTTTGTTTATCCATCCTCATAGGTCCAGGCCTTGCCTTTGTCGCTTATCCAGAAGCTGTAGCTCAGATGCCGATAGCTCCACTCTGGTCGATTCTGTTTTTCTTCATGGTCTTCTTACTGGGACTCGACAGTGAGGTACAGAACAAAACAGGATCATAATCAGGCGTTATTTCCAATGGGATATTTTAGGGCGTTTCAAGTGGTGTGCTCCGCTGTAAATAACAAGGCCCTTCCCTCTCCAGACTTACTAAAATAATTCAAACATAAGACACATTTCTGTTACTAATAGCCCCTTCAGCTCAATCTTCTACCCCTTCCATTAAAAGCTCATGAACCAGCGAAGCAAGATGATTTAACCGACTGAAACATGTTTGATTTCCAAACTGCTAGCGTTAGTCAATTGAACAGCTTTTCAACATGACTTCACAATTTATAATGATCACAGCAAATAAATTATTCTTAACTAATGGTTAAATTCAAATTTTAACACAATGGTATTTTTGTTGGTTTAATTTCAAGTTTGTGGGCGTTGAAGGGTTTGTGACAGCCATTGTGGACCTGTTTCCCAATCATCTGAGGCGTGGATATCGCAAAGAGATGTTTATTGGCCTCATGTGTATTATCTGGTTCCTGTTTGGATTATCCATGGTCACTAAGGTAATCATCAATGATATGTGAACCATAACTATCAATACAGCAATTATGTCCAGGATTGAACGCAATTACCGACCAGCATTCTTATCTAGCAGGGGCGGGGGAGGGGGGGGGGGGGGGGGTAGAAACACTCCTAGTCGCTTCATACTAAAACTGAAATAAACTGCGGCCTGATGGACCACTACGCTCATATGCAGACTTTACCTACATACTTCTCATTTGACTTGACTTTGTACCATTTTCATATAATTACTTCATAGCGGAGCTCCTGCGCGCGAAGCGCGCCAGCGGAGCACCATGGGTAAGAAATTTTGGTAAACCCATGAGGGCGAGAAAATTTGGTAGTCACGTGACCGTACGAGCGTCCGTACGAGCGTCCGTCCGAGCGTCCGTCCGTACAGACTCTGGGGGAGGGGGAGGTGGAGGGGGAGGGGAGTCACAGGACAATTACCGCCTTGGTTACTATTAAATCTTTGATATTGAACTTCCATGTCATGGTCAATTGACAGCTGTCAAAACAAGGTATCCGCTGACCAGTATCACATGACCATATCGCGGGCTCAGGCGAAGAGCTAATCGAGGTGACGTCTTTTTTGAAAGTTGACCGCTGACCAGGTATTGGTTTTCCAGTTGATCGCGGGCTCAAGTACTCAGTGTTTTACTTAGCCTGATAATTTTATCATCGCGTAAATTCAGATTTAAATAAAGGGCAAGGTAAATAACCAACAAGCTCTGCTTTTAGGCTTGGCTAAATCTATTTTAGAAATAATTAGTTTAGTTTTTTTTTCTCATGTTAAATGAATGATCTGGACATTTCATTTCAACTTAAACGAAGCAATTGTACGAAAAGGCGGCAAATCTTTGGTACGCCGTTCACCTTTAAAGCTGAATGAAAGATGCGAAGAAAGCTGCTGGCAAACATCGATTTTCGTGAATATTTCTCGCTTTATTTATTCATCTACATCATGGAAACTTATGCCAAATGATTTAGGACAACCTCTTAACGGGAAGATCCGAAATAATTGCCGATAGGAACATGATATACTGGATAACAAGTCAAAAAGAGCGCGATGTGCAGGGTTCGACCTACGGCTGAGCAAGGCTGAATATCACTGAGTTGAGCTCAAACAAAAGTGAATTTAGAGCCGATCAATTTCACTGAAGTAAAGGATAAAAGACTGTTAAAGGCTACACCGATGGGAAAAGAGAAACTGATGTTTGGTGATAATTCATACAATGTATATGTCGGCTGCGTTGGACTAAGCTTGCAACGAATTTGCCGTGTTCGTCTCCGATATTATTGGGCTGGTTTGAAAGCTTATCCCTGCAGAATTTATAAGCCTTCTTCAATAATGAGGTATTAAACGTAAATGTATGCACTAAGCATAAGCCTAATTTTATATTGAGAGAATTATACTTCATTTATGAATGAATTTGAAGTTGTGTCGGTTTTCAGATCTTCACGTAAATATTTATTAAGCCTGTTCATGTTTGTACATTTTACACATTTGTTTAGTAAATATTTTGTTTAGACTAATTATTTTCAGTTTTAGTTATTGGAGTTAGCTGTGACTGTGGATTTTGAAAACAAATTAGTTAGCTTCACGGATCAAAATCGCGATTTCGGCTCGCTTGCATTTGTTTTGTTTCTCATAATATCACTGCTTGTTAGTGAGTGTGTTGAATTTGCCGGTTTCGTTGCGAGATACCTGTGCTGGGCTGAGTGGGTTCAGACTTAACCTACCGCATATTTACTTACCAGAAATGAAGAAAATTCATTCAGTTCTCTACATAAAATTCTCTTAGGTATTTAGCAACGGCAAAACGGGTACGATATTGAAAACAGAATTAGTAAATCATGCAACCAAACCGCAACGAAAAGAAGTCGGTTCAAAACAGTCAAAACATCATTGTAAGCTTATTCTAAGTTAGCGTGCACCACTTTGCAAATCACAAAGTGCTACAATTCTTACACAAACACTGCTTTAAAATGACTTACATAACCGGCACCATCAATTTGCAGTGTTTGTTTTGCCGCCGTGATTTTCTCAGTTTGCCGTGGCGTGAGTTCATTTAGTTTACTGTGTTTAGCAGCGAGTTCACTTTGTTTTTCTGTACGTACTTTGTTTTTGCCTTGAGTTGATTTTCTTGCCCTAACAGTTTTGTAGTTGTAGTAATCAAAACAAGGTCAAGGTTCTTTTTACATTGAATAACTCATACAGGTCCTAGAGGTGTATTACGAATTAGTGTACAGTTATCGTTGTAAAAAGTTTTACTAAGATTTGTTTTGCGCATACGTGCGTACGTGAGGAACCCAATAAAGTGCACTCGTCAATTTCAATTTTAGAACCTGTCACTAAAGGCAGGAAAATTCAGACGGGTCAATCACGAAATATATTGTCGTCGCTTTCGCCAACAAAATCATGAGGTTTTTTGTACCTATGTGGGCCATCGTATAAGCTTAGAAATATAGTGTGGTTTCTTATTTGGTAACACTGTAATTTACTCGAGCAAAAAAAAAAAGATAAATGGGAGCTCCGCTTTTAGGCCTGCCTAAATCTATATATTAGCGGAGCTCCAGCGCGCGAAGCGCGCCAGCGGAGCACCATGGGTAAGAAATTTTGGTAAACCATCAAGCCGAGAAAATTTGGTAATCACGTGACCGTACGAGCGTCCGTCCGACCGTCCGTCCGTCCGTCCGTACAGACTCTGGGGGAGGGGGAGGGGAGTCACAGGACAATTACCGCCTTGGTTACTGTTAAATCTTTGATATTGAACTTCCATGTCATGCTCAATTGACAGCTGTCAAAACAAGGTATCCGCTGACCAGTATCACCTGACCATATCGCGGGCTCAGGCGTAGAGCTAATCGAGGTGACGTCTTTTTTGGAAGTTCACCGCTGACCAGGTAATGGTTTTCCAGTTGATCGCGGGCTCAAGTACTCAGTTTTTTTCTTAGCCTGATAATTTTGTCATCGCGTAAATTCAGATTTAAATAAAGAGCAAGGTAAATAACCGACAAGCTCTGCTTTTAGGCTTGGCTAAATCTATTTTAGAAATAATTAGCTTAGTTTTTTTTCTCATGTTAAATAAATGATCTGGACATTTCATTTCAACTTAAACGAAGCGATTGTACGAAAAGGCGGCAAATCTTTGGTACGCTGTTCACCTTTAAAGCTGAATGAAAGACCCGAAGAAAGCTGCTGGCAAACATCGATTTTCGTGAATATTTCCCGCTTTATTTACTCATCTACATCATGGAAACTTATGCCAAATTATTAAGGACAACCTCTTAACGGGAAGCTCCGAAATAATTGCCGATTTGAACATGATATACTGGATAACAAGTCAAAAAGAGCGCGATGTGCAGGGTTCGACCTACGGCTGAGCAAGGCTGAATATCACTGAATTGAGCTCAAACAAAAGTGAATTCAGAGCCGATCAAGTTCACTGAAGTAAAGGATAAAAGACTGTTAAAGGCTACACCGATGGAAAGAAAGAAATTGATGTTCGGTGATAATTCATATAAAAGTGTGTTGGACTAAGCTTGCAAGTTTGCAACGAATTTTGCCGTGTTCGTCTCCGATGTTATTGGGCTCGTTTGAAAGCTTATCCCTGCAGAATTTATAAGCCTTCTTCAGTAATGAGGTAACAAACGTAAATGTATGCACTAAGCATAAGCCTAATTTTATATTGAGAGAATTATACTTCATTTATGAATGAATTTGAAGTTGTGTCGGTTTTCAGATCTTCACGTAAATATTTATCAAGCCTGTTCATGTTGATGTTTGTACATTTTACACATTTGTTTAGTAAATGTTTTGTTTAGACTAATTATTTTCAGTTTTAGTTATTGGAGTTAACTGTGATGTTCATTATTGGATTTTGAAAACAAATTATTTAGCTTCACGGATCAAAATCGCGATTTCGGCTCGCTTGCATTTGTTTTGTTTCTCTTATCACTACTTGTTAGTGAGTGTGTTGAATTTGCCGGTTTCGTTGCGAATACCTGTGCTAGGCTGAGTGGGTTCAGACTTAACCTACCGCATATTTACTTACCAGAAATGAAGAAAATTCATTCAGTTCTCTACATAAAATTCTCTTAGGTATTTAGCAACGCGTACGATAAAACAGAATTAGTAAATCATGCAACGAAAAGAAGACGGTTAAAAACAGTCAAAACATCATTGTAAGCTTATTCTAAGTTAGCGTGCACCACTTTCCAAATCACAAACTGCCACAATTCTTACACAGACACTGCTTTAAAATGACTTACATAACCGGTTCCATCAATTTGCAGTGTTTGTTTTGCCGCCGTGATTTTCTCAGTTTGCCGTGGCGTGAGTTCATTTAGTTTACTGTGTTTAGCAGCGAGTTCACTTTGTTTTTCTGTACGTACTTTGTTTTTGCCTTGAGTTGATTTTCTTGCCCTGACAGTTTTGTAGTAATCATAACAAGGTCAAGGTTCTTTTTACATTGAATAACTCATAGAGGTCCTAGAGGTGTATTACGAATTAGTGTACAGTAAACGTTGTAAAAAGTTTTGCTAAGATTTGTTTTGCGCCTACGTGCGTACGTGAGGAACCCAATAAAGTGCACTCGTCAATTTCAATTTTATAACCTGTCACTAAAGGCAGGAAAATTCAGACGGGTTAACCACGAAATAAATTGACGTCGCTTTCCTCAACAAAATCATGAGAGGTTTTTTGTACCTATATGGGCCACCGTATAAGCTTAGAAATATAGTGTGGTTTCTTATTTGGTAACACTGTAATTTACTCGAGCAAAAAAAAAAAAGATAAATGGGAGCTCCGCTTTTAGGCCTGCCTAAATCTATATATTATTTGACAGAATTATGTGAGTTTTTGTGAACTTTTATCAACGAGGACGCTTTGTGATGCCTATCATAACCAGCATGCATCTCATCATTTCTCAATCTTTGCACTTGGTGCCACATCTTGATGTACCTCAGTTCTTACTGTACCTAGCCTTAGCTGTAGCTTTACCTCTAACCTAGATCAACTGAAAGCAGCTTTATAAACCTTTACCTTCACATCTACATCTACTATTTGCTGTACATCGAACAGTTTAAAATCTAAAATAATTGGGATTTAAAAGGGGATTTCTTCTTTTTTATCAAATGATTTGGGCACGGCCATCAGCTTTTGCATGACATGACTGCGAGTGGTTTAAAACATACCAGGGGAGCCGTGTAACTTTCAACTCCCATTTACAGATGGGTTAGTCAATTGTGAGTCAAGGGCGGGTCATAGTTTTTTTCCAGCTACTTATCTTGCAAATGCATATGTTCTAGTCAATCTGCTGGTACTTTTGGACTAGTCCCTAAAAATGGCACCGATAAATCTTCTAAAAATTTACAAGCCTCGCCTTGAAGCATGTTACATGATCGCCCTTTAAGAAATGGGTCGAGTAGCAGCTCTTGTAAGGTCTCACATGAATGGCTAGCTAATCTTCGACAGAACAATAGAAAAAAGCAACAGAGCAATGCCCCAAACCCCAAAAGCAATGAGCAGCTGCTATACTGGAAGACAAGTATAGTAACAAGCTTACGAGAGCTGCTTTACTAATGTAAGTCTAATGTAAGTCTAAGTCGTATTCAGTTTTCTCCATTTCTCTGTCATTTATTCGTAACAATTGCAAATTTTTGGGTTTCAGGGTGGAATGTTCGTCTTTCAACTATTTGACGCCTATTCAGCCAGTGGTTCCGCCCTGCTGTGGATCTCATTCTTCCAAAGTATTGCTATTGGATGGATCTATGGTAAGAATGGAACAAATAACAAAAGCGCCTGAATATCTACCGCCTGGGAATAACGTTTCAATTAAATATCTGTCGAACAGAAAGAAAAATTTGCAGTAATGGTTAAAATAATTTTATCTGTCTGCGTTTGGGAGTAGATCCATTCGCGATTTTGACATTCTCCAGCGACGCCAGATTTTGACGTGAAGAGCGAGGATAATTCAAAACGCATTGAATGGGCAATTTCTTGTTTTGGTTTATTACAGAAGAGGTTTCGTTTGACCTTCTCAATCTCTAGAGTAGTACAATTTCTTATTTTGGTTTGTTACAGAAGAGGTTTCGTTTGACCTTTTTAGTCTCTAGGGTAGTACCTATTTTAACGGGGTACAAGAGCTATAGCAACCATTATATTTATTATGCAGGCGGGAAACGTTTCTATGATGATATGGAGGGGATGCTTGGGTTTCGCATCAACCCATGGATCAGGTGGTGCTGGACGTTCCTCACGCCTTTCTTCTGTTTGGTAAGCAAATAAACTAAGCAACAACTTAGGAAAACAGGTTAAAGAAAAAAACGCACTACTTTCATAACCTAAAAAACGTGACTGGTTGCCATTACTCAAATTTGATCACCAAGAAGTTAACAAGTTAAACTGATTCCATTCGCAGCGTTGCCCGCAGTTTTGTTAGTAACCATCCGCTGGATTACACACTTTTGAATTGGTGTACAGTGGCTTTCGAATGCTTGTCGAATAAACTGTTGTGGGTATTGGTATTTGCAGAGACTGTAGAAAGTATTAACTTATTCCGTATGTTTATGTTTCTTGTTATTGGCCAGTCACGACAAATTCGGTATTAAATTGCACGTGGTTTAATTACTAAAGCAAGATCAAGCAATGACCCGTGAGCCCATCAGTTAAAGCAATTGAGGAAAAGCACCCTGAAAGAATTCAGGCCTTTAACGGGATCCGAACCCGTGTCCTCTGTGATAACGATCCGATGCTCTTCAAACTGAGCTATGAAGCCACACATTGGGAGCCAGGTACGAATAAATAAAATCGTTTTGCACCAGGAAGATAAGCAATCAATGGCAGTATAGGAATTTTAGTTGAAAGTGCGCATTCTTCCTTCTCCAGGGCGTCTTCATTTTTAGTCTTGTGACGTACTCGCCTTTGGAGTATAGCGGCTATAAGTATCCAGATTGGGGACAGGCTATTGGTTGGATTATGGCTCTATCTTCAATCGCGTGTATTCCAATTGTAATGATCTACAAGTTAGTGACCACACCCGGATCATTTCAAGAGGTAACTTTGTGGATTACTTGATTATGGTATAGCGAGGATAATTAACCGTTAAACTCCCAAATTAACAATTCTCCGAAAATGGCAAAACAATTTTACGGTCATTAGTGAATTTTGAAAGGTTCGACCTCACGAAAGGAATGGTCTTCAGATAATGTTGCAGCGATCCTAAGCGTTACTTGATTTGTGGTATGTATAACGGAGAACCGACCTTCAGCAATATAGTTCAGCTCCTTCGTCACACTTATTGCTGCCCAGAGTTAAAGGGGCCTTGTCACGGTTTTTAACAGATTTCTGAGCAGCCAAAATTTATATGTGTGGCATAAGAAACGTAAAAATAATGTGCCATATTTATTAACAAGTTATTGCTATATTAGAACACTGAAACTGTTAGCATGCATAATTGGCTGCGGATGGTATGGGTGGAAATGGATTAAGACTAAAATTAAAGCTAAACTTTTCAAGTTGTTTCCGAGCGTCGTCGAAAAATCAATATTTATAGCTTTAGTTTGATTTCTATCCGCAAATTAAGGTCATGCCTTCCTTTAGATGTTCAAAGATAACGTTTTTCATGGGTTACTAAAATTGCCTACCACTTATTTCAAAACGGTTTTGACCAAAAATCCGCGAAATCCCCGTGATGTAGCCCCTTCAACTGGACATCACGAAAAAATTATTTCTAACGTTTATTTGTTGTATTCCTTTATAAACAGCGTTGGACTATCCTGACCACACCAAGCCTGAAGAATCAGTCGCCGGAAGCTAAACAACCTAGAGAGGAGATCTACATAGGTTCTTATAAACCTGCTGACAAGAGCGTGCTATGAAGAGAAATCAATTTTGTTTTCAGCTATGATATGCTGAAATATTATTATATTTGTTTAGCCATTTTACACGTACTACGAAACGTGCTAGGTACCCGAGGGGGGGGGGGGGGGGGGGGGGGGGGGGAGGGTAGTTTAGGTGGGTGGGTGTGCGCTGCCGAAGCCTTCAATCCCTGACCCTGTTTAACCCAATATGTGTTCATTTCATTTCAGTTCATTTCATTTCATTGCTTTAAATAAAGTTCTCCTGACTTTGTTTTGGTTTGTAATAATAAACATAGAATTGACAGTGAAATTGCATACCCTGCTCAAGACTCAGGACCCTCAGCAGCACCTACCCGCTTAGGTCAAATCAGAGAGTGCCACTCCCTTGGGACTAGGTATTCATACATTCGAAGTGTCCAACAAAATTTACCCGTTTGTAAATCCTGTGCGATGTATTTAGAATAATTCTGCGGGTAAGCATTTCATTATTGCACGTTAAATTACGCTCGAAGAAACAGCTATGTCTTATTTCTAAATGACATACATGTAGTATTATGAAATAAACATGTAATCTTCTATCCTCTGCCAGTTTGCTGACTTCGCCTCCACTGAGTGTCACTGATTGAAGTTTCCTGTTAACCGGTTTTGGAAAGTGCAAAACTCTGGCATCTTAAATTACCTAGAGACTTCTAACGCGAAGATTAGGATGCCAAAAGAAAGCCCTTGTCTTTGCTGACATTTCAAGTCGAGGATAACCAGAAAATCATCCATGTACCATTATAGAACTTATAAGGGAGAAATGTTCATTAGGCACTGCGGTTCCAGATGTATTCGGGCCGAAAATCGGACCTTGTAGGCTTTTCCTTTTCGTCGTCCGTCTCCGTGTGAACACCTAAACTGGTCCGTTTCGGGACCAACTGCGCAATTCTAAGCTATGTTTACATGGGGTCGGTGTCAATTAGTTCCTGTCCAAAGAAAAAGCCACTTTAATTTGCCCATGGTAGCGGACCGCCAATGGACAGGTCTCGTGCCAAGAGACTAAATAACGCTCATAAAAGAAACACTTCAGAGTAAAAAGACCTGGGCAAGATTGGACAGAATCTATTACTTTGGGACCGATATCCAAACTTCCCGTTTGTTTTTTACCATATCTCTCTACTCATATCAAAGAACGTTAAGACTCTTCGTTTTATTTATTTAATGGAAGGATTTCTGGCAGAAAAAAAAAACTGCACTAGGTTTTGCTTCAGATTCTATGAAGTAAAAAGAAAATCGATTTCTCAACACCTACCTTGAAATCTCGATTTTGCTTGATATTTACTGACATTCCCTTTCAAACGGAAGCAAGAGGTGATGGCTAATACCCTATTCACACCAAAGCTTAAACATGTTTAAATGTTGTTTAGTTAAACACGGTTTAAAATTGTTTTCTTCATGGAAGTTGTTGACTGATGTCTATCGACTTCAAATTTAGCACAATGAAAGCACAAATTAGAGCATACTTGAACTCTATGTAATATTTACTCTGTCAGTTGTCTGTTGCTGATTTTCATTTTCTTAAACCTGGTTTAACTAAACATGTTTTGTTGGTGTGAATCAGGTATAAGACTATTATGTTTCGTTTGCGGGCATGCAAGTCTATGACTTTAAAATTAATTGAGTGTTAATGCAAAATTGATAAGGATAATTAACCTTCGTGGCAAATTTAATAGTTATTTTTCAGGCGATAGCTTCTCTTCAGAAATTGCTATTGCACCATACAGCCGTCCATTAGCTAACGTAGCACTATAGATATGTTATATAACCAAGTAAGGAAAAGGTAATGCAACCATATTCCTTATGCACCGGCTTACCATTTGTATATACTAATTAAATTAATTAAATTAATTTGCTTTGATTCTTTGCGGCGCCTTTTCTCCTTACCAAAACTCGAAGGTTCTAAATAAGCTTGTTTGGAAGCTTTAATTTTCCTTTGTAAAATCTCTGCCTAAGGATTTGAAATCGTACCAATAACACACACAAACAACCTGATTTTAGTCCTAAAAACTGGCGGACTAGCCCTTGCGCCGGGGCAGAGATTAATCAGGGTTTAGGAGGTCCTAGTTCTAAATGGGTCGGGTCGCAGCTCAAGGTCTCACATAAATGGCTTGCTACCTTTTGAGAAAAGGGGGGAAAACAGGAAAAATAGCCCTAGCCCCAAAACAATAGCAACTGCTTCATCAAAAGACCAGTCATAAGAACTACAAGCTTATGAAAGTTGTTACACTACTGCTGTTCTGACTTGATTTCTATATTTGGAATATATCTACCCCTCTCCACGCAATTTTTGTTACAGTGTCAACTCTATTTGCAACAGATTATAGCTTTGTAATATATCTACCCTTCTCCACGCAATTTTTGTTACAGTGTCAACTCTATTTGCAACAGATTATAGCTTTGTTTTGCGATTTTGAGGATGAGTCTGATTTTGATCAATGTTTAAAGTGTAAACTACACTTAGTGGCACAGCTGCATCAGTGGAAACTAATCCAATCAGTAGCGTTTACCACATCAAGGCATGTTTTCGTATTTGCTATCGTTACTGGGTTTCTGGCAAAGCGAGGAGCATGCAGACTTTATGCCGCCAAAAGTGAACACAATTCCATCCTGAAAGAAAAGAAAGCAAACAAATTGAAATTGAGCGTTTCAAAACAAAATGATTCTGGCTTAATTTACACTATATCGTGGCATGGTGGGTTAGTTTGAGATTTATTAAAAAGCAATATTTATTTAATGTATGAGCTGTCTAATACCACAATCTAGCATTTCTATGCTTTTGTCTATATCAATTCCAAACAATCAAACGGTATACCCCATTTCAGTTAAAAAAAATTGCCAAATCGACTTTCAACGTTTGAAAATAGTGCCTTTTTGGCAAACATTGTAGTACTTCGTACATGCACTGAGCCCAAGTGAGAGGGGAAATCAAAATCAAAATCAATTAAAACCAGCCTGATAATTTTAATCAATCTTGTCGAATAGTTTATGGATCTTCTAATATCTTATCCCAGGTTTTAAACTATCTAGTCGGGAGCTAGTCTATGTTTAAATTTGCTATCGCACTCGAATCAATTTTTGATTCTATGTTTTCATATTATCTTCTATTTATACATATGTATTTCTGCAAATGTATAATTTGTCTCGAGTGCTCCCAATTCGTCGTGCATATAGATCAAATCACTGAGCTACAATAATTTCTTATCCCAATCATGATCACCGAGATTTTTCTGCGCTCATACACCACTCCAGACGTGAATTTTTGATTGCTTTATTGTACTGTTAGCGTTTGGCTCTTTGATTATTTTACTTTTCGTTGTGACACAGTCTGCATAACATTGTGTATATTTTTACCTTGATAAGAGATGGAATTCCGGCCCAAAACTGGTAATTAGGACACATCTCTGGCATGCTTTCAACTCCTAACTTGTACTTGTTGATTAAAATTCCACCAATGACATAAACAATTAGCAATACGAAAAACCTGCAAAAAAGTCAAAGAGGAGAATCCGGCTGAGAAAATAAGCAGAGGACAATCTCAATCTTTAAATGCTTGTCGTTTTAGCCCGTAGAAAATACCCCCCCCCCCCCCCCCCCCAATCCAATCGAATCCAATCTAAGCCGTTTAAATTGTAACGTTTACACCAGCAACGTCTTACCCATGTTTAACACTTTTTAAAAGGGTCAACAAAGCACAAACAATTATGCCTGGTGTACAAATAAACAAACAAAGAAAACCAGTTATCAGGATGACTTTTTGGGCGATTTCTCATTCAATAAGGAAACGCGTCGTTGCTCATCTGACAGTTACCCCAATCTATAACCTCAGTTAGTTAGAAAAGGACCTCAATCTACAAGTGTTTAACTAGCAACTGGCTTACTCGAAGAAGCAAATTTTGCAAAGAAAGCAAGCTAAGATAATTTAATTAGAAATTATACTGCCACCAACAATCACCACCAAGAGATAAATTGCATATATATGGCATTGAAACTGGGCATAATTATGCTGCAACGAATCCGATTCTATATAACACTGCTAGTTAATTAATTTAGTTCTTAGTATACGCTCTATCTAACTGCCAGTATATATCATATGCTTGTAAGCAATTCCCTTGGTGTGCACTTTTCTTGTAACAAGTTTAATGCCACTTTATTTCTCCTTGCTTTTTGTAACTTTTCTTAAAATGTTTAGTTTCTTTCATGATCAGTTCCTTTTACTTCTTTTTTTGTGTGTGCAAGAAACGCATAGAAACGATATTTCTTCTTATCACTCTTTCCCTTTTTTAAATGCCACCTTGTCAAGTTGGGAAGTCTGTTCCTCGAGCCATACCATAGCATACCATAGTTTAAAAAATACTGTCATTTTGTTCTTTTAACAAACCCGAGTCACTTCGTATGCACTTACACTATTAACAAAATACTTCCAATACTCAGCCCAGTACTTCCGCTTGTCTCGGCCGGATGAATAGAACATCCGTCATCGCATGCGCACTTGGACGAAAGAGTTGTGCTCTATGAAATAAAAAAAAAATAGATCTCTTGAAATTAGTTAAGATTACTCGAGACTGTAGCAAAACGGAGTGAAAACGAAAGCTATGGTAAAGAAAGTGGACAAGGAAGCATGGAGGAGAAAATACCAGAATAATTCCATTCAGTAGCCTCTTTTCAAACAAGGTCCCAGACTCTGTTAAGCGACCCACTCTAAATTTTTCATCATAGTTAGTAGAGAGGACTCGCCCTTCCAAGGAAAATTAGAAGTCTACAACGACACGACTCTACACCATCGACGCCATCTTGAAACTGGCCGTGTGTGGTCATGCTCACGTGATCTCGAAAAACATAAACAATAACCTACTTCTTTGAAGTTTGCCGGTTTTCTTAATCAGCCCTCTACTAATTATGTTTTCACGGATTCATAGCAGATAGATCGGCACTTATCGATCAAACATTAACGTTCCCTTGACCGAATGCGATATTGATCGGAAAGGTCCATGTATTACTAATTTTATCCAGGCTCACCAGTGTTTTCTTTTTATGGCTTTTCAAGCAACAAGTTCGTTTTCCATAATCAGTTTAAGAGAGGTTCAGAAATTTGTGGATCTATATAGAGCAGCTGGGAAGGTTTCACTGCTACATATTCAAAGAGTAAGCAGTCGTAGACTATAGCTTATTTTTAATTCTCAAGCCTAAGTTATCTGTACTGGAAAAAAGAAAATAGAAACAAACCGAAAGAAAACCGAAACATCACCAGTTGAAGAGAAAATGAAGGGAAAAGATACTGGTGGTACTGGTGAAGGAAGTTCTTAACACCTCGGGAAAACGGTTATGCTGTTAACCGAAAGAGACCTATAGAAAAAGAACTACACAAGAGAGAAAGGTAAATGTTATTGCTAGAAATTCGCGAAGCCTGGTATCCATATATCGCTGGTTGTTGCTCGACCTTGAAAATGAAACGCAGGAAATTGTTTCGCTATCAAGAGAATGAAATAAGTCCAAGAGAGAGATATGCAGCACTGAAGTTAAACGTCAAAAGTCAAACAACGTCAGCGATCATATGGATGTGAATTGCATTAATAATCCTCTTCATATTATAGTAAACACATAGGCTGATAGTGGGTATTCTTGGATTTCCTTAACAACGCCAATCTCTCCAGGAAATTTGCTTTCATCGCAGATAAGCATGATTTGGAAGACCCTAAAGAAATAAAACAGATTTTACATAGTTGATGAAAGTAATTATGCGACCTATATTGGAATACAGGAAGTGCATTTGCTGTATGAAGGTCTTTATCATATTCCTATTTGTTGAGATATACGTTCAAAGAGTCAGTGAACACCATTGAGAAGAATTTGCCGAAAAAATATTTGTTTATTAATTTTGTGTGAGCTTTGAAAAAGGTTAGCAAAAATGAAAAACATTCCCTAAGAATTTACATCTACATTTTGGTGCAATTCTTAAGCACATTTATCATTGTTTCTTGTTCCGTTTTCTGTGAATGAAAAAAAAAAATACTTTTTGTTATTCGCCTTTTACCTCCAGCATGAGCATGCAAGAGAGTTCATTATTATCGTTTGAAAGTCATAACCTTTTGATGGCTTTACAATAACGGAACTAATTTATAGGCGTCGTAGCTTTGATACTCTTGGAATTGTGAAGGAGCGAGGGGCGCAAAACAGAAACAGAAAAACAGGACCTTAATAAGGTTTCTACTAGGATTCCTGTTCCTTTTATGATCTGTAAAATATGTACTGCGTTCCAGTTCGACTGTGGTGATTAAATGATGAATCGACGAAGGAGCAGACTGAAAAACGAGCAACGCTGAAGAACGGAGAACGGCGGTCAAACTCATTTAGTAATTATTGGCCGAGTCTGAGTGTGGTATGAAGAATTACGCAGATCGAGGAGGGTGTTATCCGCCTTCGGCTTTGGCGGATAACACCCTCCGAGTGCATCAAAATGAATGTTTGCGGCTGCATTCTTTTAGAACGAGGTATATACAAATGTACTTTACTCGCTTGCGCTTTATTACGCATTTATATTGTTTGTCTCGTGCGTCGTTGTTTGGCAACTCCGCTTTATCGTGCATCAAAATGAATGTTTGCGGCTGCATTCTTTTAGAACGAGGTATATACACATGTACTTTACTCGCTTGCGCTTTATTACGCATTTACATTGTTTGTCTCGTGCGTCGTTGTTCGGCAACTCCGCTTTATCGTGCATCAAAATGAATGTTTGCGGCTGCATTCTTTTAGAACGAGGTATATACACATGTACTTTACTCGCTTGCGCTTTATTACGCATTTAGATTGTTTGTCTCGTGCGTCGTTGTTCGGCAACTCCGCTTTATCGTGCATCAAAATGAATGCTTGCGGCTGCATTCTTTTAGAACGAGGTATATACACATGTACTTTATTCGCTTGCGCTGTTTGCGGCAGTATATCGCTTGGTTGTCCGGCAGCAAAAAAGATCGCGAAGTTGCTGTCATTCGCGAACTGCCACGGATCGATTTCGCTGTGACGGGTCGTGACGACCCGAGTCGGATCGTCACGATCCGCCGAAATATTCAGGGTGCACGGTGTCTTGACAAGTTCACTTCCGGTGATAGAATCCACTTCCGTTTAACTGTCTCGCGAAATGACTTCCTGTTGACGGGTCGACTTTTCTGAGGACGGGTCGTAACGATCCGTGACGGATCGTACAATATTGGCGATCCGGCGATCCGTGTCGGGTCGTCAACCCCTTTGACGATCCGTTACAGATCGGGTGTATTGGACATGGGTGTAAATGTTAAGAGGAAGTTACAGTGGAAGCTATACTATGGCTAGTTAAAAAACGCTGTAAACTAAGAATTGTACAATGTAGTACATACATAACCAGAAGTTTCGCCAACGGAATGTTGTTTGACCTTTTCTACCTCTCCAGGATATTTGCTTTCATCGCATTTGAGGCCGATTTGGAAGGACCTGAAGAAATAAGATAAATGTTTGTCTGACCTTAATAGGCGGGAACGGTGGTTTTTAACGCATGGCTAACAATGCAAATGAATAGAAATGGTTACCAAGCTCCGCCGATTTTTTATACCAATGATGTATAAGGCCAAGTAAAAAAAATGTTTCTCGTCCGGATTTCTAAAAAAAAAGGAGCGGGCGGGCGCCTTTTTTTTGTTATTTCAGACTTTCTTATTATTCCCAATTGAATGCTTTCTTGACACATTATTATCCTCCCCCAGGGACAAGTTGGAGTTCTCAGGTCAAATAATAATAAATGAAACGTCAGATATTGATTAAACACAAGTCTGTTTCATTTTAAAGGATGTTTTAAACAACATCACGTAGATGTTTGCATACCTTACCTGTGTTGTTTAAATATCGATGTTTTTTCCTTCATCGTCGAATTCCCCAGGAGCGAACTTGCCAAATAAATCCTGCAACGTAGTTGTCCTATCCACTACATACCTAGTGTACCAAGGCTTTAAAATTTTAGCCTGAGTTCGAATTAAAACACACACAAAAGCCATATCTTAATTTAACGTTTTCTCCTGCTGGTTTTTGTTCGTACAAACGTTACCAATAACAAATAATAAAACAAGACAGGCGGCCCCAAAAAATGATGCGGGCGGGGACGAGAAACATTTGTTTTTTTTGTTTTTTTTTTTTTTTTGCTTGGCCTAATCGATTGTGCAGGTAAGGAATTATCGATTTCGGAGAGGTTGCCGTCAAGGAGTGACGTCACACGAAAAAGATCACAACGAAAAACCATGCAACAATAAATGGGAACGTCAAAAACTTGTTGGGGGTGGCTGGCTGGGAAACATTGGCGAGACCCTTTGTGACGTCACGGTAAAAGGCCATACGTGTGATTAGAAGAACAAAAGTTCAAGATACTGCGTGGCACTATGTAATGTGGAAGGAATGTTAAGTGCTAAAAAAGATTGCTAAAGATGGAAAAAAGGCTTTCGGGCTAAGCCCTTCATTTACCACTGATGAATGGTTATAAGCCCAAACATTTTGATTCTATCTTCAACAATCTTTTTTTGGCACTTAACATTCCTTTTACATGATACATGCACTTGATAGCCTGCGTAGCAAGCGTTCCCGTAGGAACGAAGAGCTTTTTCCGCGTAGGAACGGCGTCGCTTGATTGTGTTTGTATAATTCTGAAACGTTTTACTTACAAACCAAAAAAGCAAACCTTTTGTGTCCCTCGTATGTAATGGAATCGTAAGTTATGTATGTGATTCCATCGGTGACTTCAAATTTAGCCCCAGTGGCGGCACATGGGTATTTGTAGTCCGTAGTGCCCGGGGTTTCTTGACACATCTTAAAAAGGAGACAAGGCGAACAATTATTTCCTAATTTCACGAGTATACCATTTGGTTACCTTTTAATATCATGGGTGACAAATTACGTTTACAGTCGTAGTTTCGTAACTTGTTTATTGTATCGTGATGAGCAAACCGGCTCGTAACGACGCCCGTATAAAACGCTCAAAATTCCGCTCAATGCCATTCATGTTATCGCTAAAAGTTTATAACACGACCAAACAAACTGGCCAAGGTGAAATTCAAGCGAAAATGTGCAAAGTTTAAGCTTTACGATCATCTTTTAAAAGCCTGTATGTCATCTTGCCGTTGCCATGGCAATTTTATAATTTCACATGTGAAATTATAAATTAGCCCTGAAATTTCGCGCCAAAATTAAGGAGTAATTTGTCACCCATGATACTACCAAAGTAATTCATTTTATTGCAAATGGACAGCAGTAAAAGCCGATTTTAGGAAGCTTAAAAATTTACAGTAGCGATTAGTGAGAAAATTTGAATATTTATATGGGGCATGATGTGACCTCACAAACATAGGATGGTAAGCCTGTGCTTAGACAAGAAAACCTAGTCTAGGTATATCAGAAATTGCCATATTATCCGAGGAAAGAGAGAATTGGATACAGATCGCGATTCAAACTGGTGCACCTGTAGGGTTAAGGGGGCAATAAACGTAAGACTTGACTCTAACAACAGTAACAGGCACAATGATATTGAAATGTCTGAAGTGTGGACTGTTATTATAAAGAATGATACCAACAGATTGGTGCCACCATTGACTTACACGCGAACAGAAGACATTTATCGGAATTGTGAAGATTTAAATACACCAATCACAAAATAGGAAAAAAAGTGCTACAGAAAGTAATAATACCAGTCGACCTTACAGCGGTTTTCACTTGAGTGTAGAAAATAATTCGCGTTTGCTTTGGTGTTGTCCTACAACGCTCAGTGATTGACATAAAAAAAAAAAAAAAAAACTCGCGCCACTGATTTTCTCAGTCAATCAGAAGCAAACCCAATCGTGACTTGCTCGTGCACGTTTTCCCGCGCTTCGTGCCGGGTACATGTATTTAATTCGAGTTTTGATTGATTCACTGGAATGTCTGTGCCCTTTGTGACGATTGACCAGAGTGATTACTTTTACTTTGGTTTTACAACACTCATTTGAAAGGTGCTCTAATCCATTTGTTGCCCGGCTGCTGAGACTAGCAGTGAATGGCCAACAGTCATCATCAATGGGTCGCGACCTTACACCACTTTCTAGTATCATTAAACTATCATTTCGTTTCCACATTCAACATACACTGGTTCACGCAATTTGTAGTCTCCTGGTTCATGCAATTTGTAGTTGTTCATTTACTCACCAGCACATCTTTGCAGCCATCACCTTCGCTAAACTTTGTGCAAGGATTCCAGGCGTACACAAAATTCTGTGTGGAATCTGAATCCTTTATATTTTTAAAACTGGAAACACAGCAAATAAAAGCATGTAACTGACAAACAATTAAACACATTGTTAGAATGCAGTTTTACAAGTGAAACTAGTAATAAGACCTTTCGGTTAGACAGGAAAAAAAAAACATTTCAATATTGCGTCTCAAAGGATGTCTGTCGAGGCCGCAGCAAAACGGATAAAACACATGAAAAAAGTAGAAAAGTTTGAATTGAAAAGTACATGTATGGGAGTGGCCATGACAATTTTTCAAGATTTCCTAAGAATACTGAACAACGGGGCTGACAAATAATAATAATGATATTAATAATAATAATAATAATAATAATAATAATAACAATAATAATAATAATAATAATAATAATAATAATAATAGCAATATATAAATAAACAAATAAAGGCATAATTAATTAAAAGAGTAAAAGAGAAAAGTAACAGCAACAAAGATAACAGAAACGACTGAACCAGACCGCCGCCATCTGTTTTATCCTTGATTGTACTTGAGGCAAGAGACTGGAACGAACGGTTTGCCAAAACTGAACATTCTCGACATTGCTGTTCTTAAGGGCAGTTAAAGGCTTATACCCTATTCTCACAAATGTTCGCGCATCCTCAATTCGGCGGAAATGGACTAAAAGGATATAAAGTTTCGCAAATTTTAATAACTAAAAAAATTTAAACACCACCGTTTTGTTTAGAAATTCGTTTTCAGTTTAAGTTGAGAAAACATAAAAAAGAAAAGAAAAGAAAACAAGTAACAAAACACTTGATAAGTACGTTAGCTATGTTGTTTATAATCGCTTCACAAGAACAATAGTTAGAAAAATCCCGGGAAAAATGTCTCTTTAAATGACTATCACCACGATCTGTTATTTTAACAGGTTTAAACCACCATGACCATTGTATGAAATTAGTTTTGATTTCATTTGAGTTAGTAAAAGGTTGCCCAGTCATCTTGTTAGAGTGTGCCCGCAGGATATCCTTGTGACCATGGTAACAATGAATCAAGCCTGCGTTGATTATCAGAGCCCTGGAGAGGATTCCAACCTATGAGGGCCTGGGGATAAGGCCCCAGAGGGAGGATTAAGACCTCTCAGGGCCTGGTGATAAGGACCCCCGAGAGAGGGTTAGGACCGCTCAGGGTCTGGGGATAAGGACCCAAGGGAGAGGGTTAGGATCTCTCCATTGCCTAGGAAATAAGACCCCAAGAGGCAGGATTAGGACCTCTCAGGGCTTGGCGATTAGGGCCTCCCTTACCTGAGAGGATTAAGTCCTCTCGTTGCCAACCACCTTACCTGTGTGATTCTTATTGGCTCACAGTATGACAACCTTTTTTTTTCATCAAAATGTGGATTATACAGAAGTCACACGCTGGTGTATGGCAATGTCGTTTAAATAGGTTTGTTAACGCTATAGAAGATCAAGAAACGCCATAGAAACTGCATGCAATCAGACGCCTTATTGCGGGCTTACAAAAGTGGTCATTCCTTGCAGTCTTGTTTCTTATCAAGAGAACGAGATCATTTTACGATGGTGTTTTTATATTTATTCAATAACACGAGGATCCGCATACCCACTGTAGGGTTTCGCACACGGTCTGAAAAGTATGAATATCACGTGAAAAGAACAACCAGCAAACATTATAACGGCTAGTACCATATGGAAGTACTGCACGATCGATGCTCGATAACTTTCAGACCTTTTACTTGGATGGTCACGTCACACACTGGATATGATTAAAGATCCAACCGGAAAAGTAATAGAACCACATTAATTTGACCTGAAGTTTGCCTCGCGAAGTGAAGTGAAAAGTCAGTAGTGAACTCCATGAGATATCGAAATGAAGAAATCGTCGATAAAGAGGTCTTACTGACTTAATACCGCTTGAGCCTCGTAGCAACGTTTCCCGGGACAATGGCACACGTAAATGCTATTTAGAATACCTGAATTCAAGGCAGTTCAAATATCTACCTACAATAACGAAGGGATCTTTAAATCTACTCGCTCTGTTACCCTAAGCCGAGCTCAAGCCTAGCTGTCTCTTAATTCATCACTTCGTTATTGCTAATTTCAACATTGAAATATATTTGTCACTGAACATAAAAACGGAAATGCATTAAACTCACGCTGCCGTGGAACCTCCATCGATTTTCCTCAAATTGATGATTTTTCCGTTGGTTTTCTTGCACGAACATTCGTCCTGCTTTTCACAAGTCTCCGCGTAGTTTTCAAAAACCTCAAAAACGCACAGAATCCATATAACGAGGAACGCTCTTGACGTGTTGCCATTTTTTCTCGCCATCACAAACCTCGATTAATGCCGATCAGTCGAGCGAACGGCTCACGCAAGGACGTATACAAAACATGGACCCAGGTCCATGGACCACCCCCGTGGACCCGGTCCATGGACCACCCTGTGGGCCTGTGGACCTGGTCCATGGACCACCTCATGGACCCGGTCCATGGACCACTCTCGTGGACCTGGTCCATGGACCACCTCTGGGCCTGATTTTCATCGTGCATGTTCATGCACAATATATGTGGGTTTCACAGTATTGTGGATTCAGGGTGGAAAATAACAGTCGGACTTTGGACATTGGCCGACCACAATTTGCCACTGTCCCATGAAATTCCAACAGTGGTTTGACAAAATGTCTGGACAACGTTTTTGTTTTGCTTTCGAGTGCAAACACCAATGTTCTGCGTTAACAACGCATTAGATTAGCAGGCTCACATATCGAGCAGTACTGTAATATGATGTCTGACCTCGCTTTTGTTTTGTCTGATCAAAATGGTGACACTCCACTAGGTCAGCTTTACTTTCTCAGTATTTCTTAATAGCATATCTATTTAAAGCTAAACTTTGTTTGCAACAAATCTAACAGATAAGCACAAGATATTTTGCATCCCATCATAACAATGATAGGTTAGTATGTTCTGTTGTAATTGAGTGATTGTTTGAAAAATAATATCGAGCAAAATCCATGAGGAGAACACCAAAACCTCACATGCCCATACTGGCCTATCATAAGTGGCAAAAGCTTCAATTACATATTAGAAAGCAGGAACTGGATATTGAGTGCCATAAATCTGAGTTCTATACCATGTCCCCAGTCTAACCTTTACACTGACAGGTACAATCTGCTTTTGAAAATAAGGCGTGGTCCATCAGGTGGTCCATGGACCAGGGTGGTCTGTAAGGTTGTCCATGGACCTGGGTCCATGTTTTGTATATGTCTGTTTCCATGTACATGTATACGATGAAAAACAGGCTCAGCTAGGGGTGGTCCATGGACCGGGTCCACAGAGGTGGTCCATGGACCGGGTCCATGGGGTGGTCCATGGACCAGGTCCACAGGGGTGGTCCATGGACCCGGGTCCATGTTTTGTATACGTCCCTCACGCAATACAGCGCGTTACTTGGTCCTCCAACAGCTTAAACATTAACTTTGCTCAGTCCGACACGTCAGATCAGAACGCGCAACAGCAACAACCAGTAACGACAGTTAACTTCATGATTTTACGAGCACTATTAAATTAGTTGAAGTTAAACCCATACATGTCAGGGAATAATTAATTTTGTGAAATCCTCTTTTGACCAGCGCATGACCAGCACATGACCATCCGCAGTGGAACCCCTGTTATGCGGCCACCCCTCGGGGAAATGGAAATTGGTCGCTCAAGGAAATAGCCATTAGAAATGAGCGGAAGTGGGGGTGCGGGGAGGGGAGGGGTGACTTTTCCTGGAAGGGAAACTTGTCTAAAATTCCTGCAAGCGGTTGTCCCCGTGCAATGGAGAAAAAAATTCCTGCAAGATGGGTAGGACTTAAAAAAATAAAAAAAAATTCCTGCACCGATTATTTTTAATGGTCCGTCCCTAATAGAGGTTTGCCGCTTCGGGGTTCGTTAGAAATTAGCAAAAGGCTTTCAGAAAGGTCACGTTATTTCAATACAAAATAGCGTAAAAAGGAATAACGGAAGCACACGTATAAACATGTTAAAAGGCGCGTTTTAACTTGTATTGACATATAATGAATTTATCTGGCACTGTAAATTGGATGTAAATGTCGAGAAAGCTATGAAATGAACATTGTCCGCCTTTAAGTGATGAAATAGAGTATTTACTTTCTTGAGTCAATAAACTGATAACATGTGAGGGAAAATATTTAAAAGCCTTCTCGCCAGGGTACTAAACAAAGTTTTATAAGGAGACTTATATAAGGGTTACATTCTTCAGACGGGTGACGAGGATATCGTAGGGATTTCAATTTCAAAAAGAGTTCCGAACGGTTTACGGTCAGTTAGTCGGATCGGTCGATCATTTAATGACTTGACAATTTTAAAATTTAAATTTTATCAATTTAAGGTTCGCGTTACTCTTCCGCGAAGCCCATAGAAAGGAATAAAGGAATAAAAGTTGATTAACTGAATAAAGTTGATAAAGCGATTTGATTGATTTCAACAAACACAGTCAAATGATAAAGTTCATCTGGCCCAGAATTCTTTGGTAAGTTATTTTCGATTCAGACTCATAAAACTCAATTGTTATTTCTCTTTCTTTATTACATTATTGCTACTCAGTTCTTTCTTGTTAATGTCAGTTTGTACGTATGTATTTACGGCCTGGCAAATGAGGCTGTTGTTGCTGTTGTTAGAATGTTGGGAGGAGTTTTTCTTCTTTTTATATTCAAAGTGTCTTTTGCTATCTATAATTGCATAAAAGGCCTCTCAGTATCTACAAGGATCATGTAAAATACCGTTTCATAACCTATTTATTTAGCAGCAACCGTTGTTATCTAACCTGCGAAAGAACTTCCTATATGGCGAAAAAATTCGGCGGGTGGATCGCTCTATTCCGCATGAATCGGTGGCCAGTGCATTAGCTTTAGTTCAACGTTAATTCTATCACGATAAAATTAAAATGGTGAATCACTGCTATCAAGGGTCATCATCCTCTTCTTTGCTGGCCGGAATTCCTCTTGCAAACCTTAATCAATCAACACTTGAGTTAAATGTTGGCATAACTGTCTTTATTACACTTCTGGTAGACAGAGGAGCATGCAGACTTTATTCCATGGAAGGTAAACACAAATCCATCCTGAGAAAAGAGAAATAAAAAAAGAGGAAAGCTAAAATGAACACATTTCCTCAGAGAATAAATATAAATAATCCAGCCTAGACAACGAGGGTAGAAAAAGCTCCTACAGCTTCATGGTACAGGCCGTTTACTTGCAGAAGGTGGACTGTCTATGTATTAACATATTAACATCGCTATGTTATTATAGTCATCATCATCATCATCATCATCATCATCATCATCATCATCATCATCATCATCATCATTTGGTTTTGTGACAGTTACGTAACGAGTGTGGACCACTTACCTTTATAAGAGAGGGAATTCCGGTCCAAAACGTGTAGTTTGGACACATCTCTGGCATGCTTTCAACTCCCAGCTTGTACTTGTTAATTAAAATTCCACCAATTACATAAACAATGATCAATACGAAAAACCTGAAAAACATAAAACATTAGGTAGCCTTACGCACGTCAGACAGTTACGTGAACTTTAGCCCAGGCCTCAAAAACGCGAAATTTTTCTCAAACGTGTGCACCTCCAAATACTGTTTCCACGCAACTGAGTAGTTTTTTTCGTCGCTGCTACTTTAGGAATTTGTTCAAGATAAACTTCGCAACCTTACACCACTGAGGGTCTGTGCAATAACTATATGGAGAGTGGTGGTGGCATGTAAGAAAGGCCTTACTTCCACTTATCTTGAAACCGTGTTGTTTCAAATACATTGTGATACATTTTCAGCTGGTTGTTTGTAAGCCCTTCCACTTTTTTTTTTTCATTTTTCCAGAAAATGTTGAAACGGACGAGAGTTTCTTTCTCTTACTCTTTTTTCGTCTTTGTAATCAAGAACTCAAGGCGTAAGATTTGTTACAGAGGTTATTTTATATCAGTTTGTCTTTGGAGTCACAAATTGACAATGTGTGACCCTTTGGCTACCATTCACACCACCATTAAAAGTTCTACTTACACGATTAATAGAATACTTCCAGTGCTTAGCCCTGTACTGCCACCGGCATCCTCAGGATGGGAGCAGCCATCGTCACATGCGCACTTGGAGGTTAAAGTCGTACTCTGTAAAAAATCAAAAGGCAATTTGAGATACCAAAGATTTAAGTCGTGAACAAAAGATTTATATAAATACAGAGGAGACGAAGTGAATTTCTCAGTAAAAGAAACCAGAGAAAAACTAACATATATTTCACGGTCACACTTGGAAAAACAACTACTCAATTGGCCAGTACTTGCTTGTTTGCGCAACTCAGGGCGCTTACCATTAGAAGAACTGCATGTCGGCCGGTGATTTTGAACACGAAATGCGAATTTTCCACGAGATTTTCCCACAAATCCACCATAGAAGAGAATAATTTTTGTACGCATTGGCTGTACATTCAAAAGTATTTAAAATTAAACTTTCGCATCATTCTTTTTGTTTTGCGTAGTGAGTCAGCTAAGGCTTTTTTTAGGTATTTCTGTGGTTTTAGAAAAGACAATGCCGATTATTACTTGTATATAAAGCTACCGTAGTGACAAAAGTGTTGACAAATGTTCATTTTGGACCCCATTTTATTGTGATATGGTCTAATTTCACCCCTTCCCCCCTCTTTCCCACCCCTCCCCTCTCCCTATCAATGTTGGTGAAGTTTGTTTTTGAAAGCCCTTTGCTGTAATCATGCAACATTGGATAGGGGAGAGCGAGGTATTTTAGCAAAGTGTAATGAAATTTAAAAAGCTAGTGGTTAATTTGCACAGCAAAGTCAATGTGTCAACTACTTTTGACAATGGTTGTAGCCAAATTTGCTATTTTCATCCATTTTTCTGATGGAACTTTCGCTTCTCGCAGGAAAATCTTAAGCTGATCGGCACTTGCCGCACTCGTTTTCCATATAAGGTCAAACAAAGGTACATGGGCTGATACCCGGGATTCAGTGTACCAATCACAAAGCTAGAAATGCAATATCCGAGGTTGAGAATTTAATAATACCGTAAAATTCCGGTTATAAGCCCTGGGCTTATACAACTTCGTAAGGGGTTTTGGGTGGTCGAAACGAGCCACGTTTTTAAGTTAAAAAGTCAAAATAAAGCAACATTTAGCCCTGTTCAATACTGTCATCCAGCAGAGGGGGGCTTATATCCGGGGGGGGGGGGGGCTTATAACCGGATGTCCTTTATCGTTTCCAGGTAGATGGGCCTATAATCGTGAGGGCTTATAAGCGGGGGGGGGGGGGGGGGGGGGGTTATAACCGGAATTTTACGGTATGTGATAATCTAGCATGCTTGTTGCCCACCTAGGGTAATAAACCTGAACCCTGCCGTATGCATTCCCTCCCCTTCCCCCAGCCCTACTATGCAGAGCCAGGTACCCGACAAGCTTGGCTGGCAAAAGTTATAGAAACATAAGGACGTCCACGAGAAGATTAGCCTTGGGACACACGCGGTAAGCGACTAAGGCGAGTGGTGAACGCTTTCGCAGCAGACCCCTCCCCGCCGGATAGCTTTACTCGAAGATTCACTCTTCGCATCGCTCGCGCGTGTGACATAAAGGTAGGCCTGCTCGGGCTACGAGAAAATTGAACTTTTTCCAATATAATTATATGTCACTGCTAGGTTATGGTTTCATCATGTCGGTTTACCCGAATCGTTGCGGAGGCAAGATGTCCAAAAGATTACCTAAATTTGAAAATCGGGCTTCGTTACTAAATATGGCTACAGCGTCTGTTTGTCCAAAAGTTTACAAATAAATCCCTGTAATACAGTTTTCTCTGCCAAATATTGTTTTTGTGGATCCGTTACTAAATCAAATTGACTCAACCGGTAGCCCTTCTAAAATAAATCTAATCATTCAGTGGTCACATCTACACTCGCCTAACAGCCAATTACAAAAGACGGCACGATCGATTCTATTCCTCGAACCGCGACAAAAAGCAAGTTGCCATGAGAGCTTTCGCAATGTTAAGAAGAAGAGCGGAAAAATGTCCCAACGATTGTGATGCGGATTGTAGACGTGCATCAGTGAGTACTAAAGGCCCGTTTACACAGGCGATTTTTGTCGCGCAACGCGATGCAATTTTTGTCGCGCCGAAGTTGCATCAAGTTTCGAACAGGTTCGAAACTCCTGCGATATCGCGGCAATTTTATCGCCGCTAGTTTACGCGCGTGCAAACTCGCGGAAAATTCATGGCGATTTTATCGCCGCGATATCGCAGGAGACTTCATGCAACTTCGACGCGACAAAAATTGCATTGAGTTGCGCGACAAAAATCGCCTGTGTAAACGGGCCTTAAGACATACCAACATACCAGACAACAAAGAAAAGTCTACCATGGAGTAAGAATAACATACATATTTTGAATCGTTAGGTTTGTAGTCCTCATAAACACCAGTTATTTCTCCAGGCGATTTGTTTTCATCGCACTTCAGAGTGATTGTGACGGTTCTGAGGATATAAAACAGTAATTAACAGTCAGGGCCCACGCAACCAACAAAGGGGGCATTTTCAGGTGGACTTATTAACGTATGGGATTATTTTCGGAAGGAGTTTTGCGTTTCAAAAGTGGTCCAACATACGTATATTTGAAAAGGACTTAGCATCTTCAAAATCCTAGCAAAAGCAAATAACAAAATTGCTTGTTTATAATCCCTTAACATAACAACGTTAAACTCAAAAAGGGGTTCTTCAATACATGAGATGTGTATTGCAATCATCAAAATGTTGTGAAATATTGTTATTACATAAAATGCAAAAACCTAAACCCCAGTAGCAGGACTGTGAAATCGCAATAATATTGTTTTCCTTTAAGAGCTAAAACCAAATTTCAGCACATGGAAAATTATTGTTGTTGTGAGGTTTTTTTTGCATTTTAGAGTCGGGGACTTAGTTCCATCGGGCTCATTTTCGTGGAGATTCAGATTAGGGATTTTACTGAGCCTGCGTAGCAAGCGTTCCTGTTCGAGTGAAGAGCTGTCCCGCGTGCGAGCGAAGATTCTGTTCGCGCGAAGTTCTTCGCTTGCACGGGAACGCTTGCTACGCGCACAGGTTGGGATTTTCTGATACCTTTTGTAACCCCCGCTATCAGTGTGTTCTTTATACATTATTGTGGTAGATCCATCGCTGTCCACTTTAAAGTCAACAACAGTGTCAGCACACGGGTGGGTCTCTGTTGTTCCAGGGTCTTTTTGGCACACCTTGAAGAGGAAAAAGGCAAATTTAGCATACGTTTTCAAGTAACCAAGACCATTTATTATATAGCTACAATAGTACGCGCGCTCTGATTGGCTGATGAGCGGGCAAGATTTTCTTGTAATGACCGGTCATTATGAAAATTTTTCTTGCCTTAGCTTTTTATAACTTTTTAAGGGTCAAACACTTGTAAACACAGGTCAGTTTGTTTTGATCTTGGCGTAATGAAGACAAAAATTGCCTCATTGTCAAAGAAACCGTTTCTTCTGGTTTTGATCGCATGACCTCGAATGACAAGCGGATATTGAAAAACGTTTCCCTTTTTTTCAGCGCTAAAAAGGCCATATAATAAATAACTTATTAACCTCGTCCGTTCGGTCATTACAGGGAAATCTCAGACCTCGGCTTTGATGTATTGACCTCGCTATCGCTCGGTCAATACATCAAGACCTCGGTCTGAGATTTCCCTGTAATGACCTCACTCTCGGTTAATAAGTGGTATATAATTGGGGCCTTAGACTCAGCGATAACTAACTAACACAACGATTTAATGATACCCTTGAGACTGCCTGATTGTCCTGCCATTCTGGCAAGGCAATGCGAGCACGGACATGCAAGCATGCATCCGGGATATCTCACTTAACTCTGCGTGCCCTTAGCGACTGTGATGTTCCTTACTGCGCAAGCTTGACGAAAAGAAAGACTCTCGAAAGCTCCGTTACAGTGCTGGGTTTTGAAAACTAGGCATGCGCACTTCAACCCGGAAGTCTGATATTTTCGGACTTCAATTCGGATAATTCAATATTCTAGGGTCGATCATTTCCCGACCATGGTTGACCATGGTTGTGTCCATGAACTTGACCGCTGGCCAACAGGAACGAGGACCCTGGGTATGAGGGTGATATCGTTTCTCACTCAACATTGTGTTTGGGGGTGGAGAGGGGGTGGCCGAGGGGAAAACAAATTTAAGACCATTTGTTAGCGAAAAGTTAAAGCGTCTCAAGACTTTTGACGAGGATCGAGAACTTGTTGTTCATCTACTTACCAGCATATCTTTGCAGTCATCTCCTTCGGTGAACTTCGTGCAAGGATTCCAGTCAAACACGAAACGAACACCCGGGGGATATATAGTCGCAATGTCTTTAAAACTGAAAGGACAAATGCATTTGCACGGAAGACTGATATCAAATTGTAAAATAACTAAGAAACAACATGCCACGCATTATCAGTGAACGTGGGAAGTGAAAAGGAAAGAATTTGTGAAATTGGAAAATTTGTTCCAATATTCTCCCATCGTATCACACAGTATGCATATATATTTTTCGGTATGTCGTTGTTTTATTACAATAGCAAGCTGTTATTTTGATGGTTTCCTCAGTGATTTAAATGTAATTTTCAACCCACAGAAAGAATCAAATTACATTCTTTTCAACAGAAAAAAAAATGAAATCAGTTGAACCGTTACGGAAATCACGCAATGGTCGACTCGATGATATGAATCGACATGAACCTTCCGGAAGAAGTGTTTCTCAATCAATGTAACCGAAAACGTTTAAAACTCCCATATTTAACTGAAAAATGTAATTCTAGAACACTAATGTCGTTGTAACCCCCATACCATTCCCTCTTTGAATAGGTTGGTGGGTGTTTTCTATTTCCTTCTTCCGGCCGATACTCTATCTCTCTCGTGATATACAAAAGTTAACAATAAAACATTATTCTGTTACACATGAAGACGTATTGCCAAATGATGTACCATCAAATTCTCAGAAATGACAAAAAAAAAAAAAATGACATGGAGCAGATAAATTCACGGTATTCAATAATGTCGACCTGCGTTCAAGTTTCAAACCTACAAGGCGAGCTCAATTTACTCCCAAACTCCATTATTCGCTTGCAGAATTGAAGAGAAGAACGCAACTGAGAAAACGTCTGAAGTCAAGCTGAGAACTAATGAGTCATCTCATCATCTCTCACACACAAGAACGTGCGTGACTCGGGGAATGCTGACATCCTATCCGGTATATAAAAGCCAAAGATTAAAAATTAACCTTATTATTCTGTTACACATGAAGACGTATTGCCAAATGATGTACCATCAAATTCTCAGAAATGACAAAAAAAAAAAAAATGACATGGAGCAGATAAATTCACGGTATTCAATAATGTCGACCTGCGTTCAAGTTTCAAACCTACAAGGCGAGCTCAATTTACTCCCAAACTCCATTATTCGCTTGCAGAATTGAAGAGAAGAACGCAACTGAGAAAACGTCTGAAGTCAAGCTGAGAACTAATGAGTCATTCGGAAGAATTCAACTCGTGTTGACATCTTCAACAATGAAAGATGTGTCAGTGAGAATGAACTTACGCTGGTCCTTTTGAGCCTCTATCGATGTCCCACAAGCTGATGTATTTCCCGTTGCTTTTCTTGCACGTACATTGGTCAATCATTTGACAAACGTCGGCGAAACTATGCACAAAAAGGAACCAAGTGGCGAGAAATGCTTTCATTACGGTTGAATATGTTATTGCGCCCATAACAAAAGTCCGATCTCATCATCTCTCACACACAAGAACGTGCGTGACTCGGGGAATGCTGACATCCTATCCGGTATATAAAAGCCAAAGATTAAAAATTAACCTTCCAAAAATGAATGACGGCTGCAGTGTAAGAAATCGTAGGTTATACCGTAGTTACCGCAGAATCACACAGAAAATTTACCAAGTGGTCCCGCTTGAAAGAAAGCAGTCAGTCGAGCATGCAACTGCGAAATATTGAAATTTTTTAAAAGTCAATTATTTAGTCCGGCATTATTCGGTGAAGCATAGCAGTTTGACGGATGATGACGCTCGGAAGCGTAAACACTACTCGTCGAGTTTTTCGAGCAATTTCCAGAGGGCGCTACGGTAGCCTGCGAGCAGGCTCCCTTCGGGGGCATCTCGCGAGTTACGGCGAGCGAAGCGAGCGCGCGAGCAACAAGAAACGAGGAGGCTCTCGTTTGTCGTTGCTCGCGCGCTCGCTTCGCACCTCGCGGCTGCTTGCACGTTAAAAGGAGTCGCGGCTGGCCTGGCAGGCTAGCCCTAGAGTGAGCGAAACACTTTTTTTTATTTGCCTTCCACATGGTGTCTCATTTTGTAATTTACAGTGTTGCGATTTCAGTACTTATTTTGTTTTTAAATTGTTTAAATGATGTGTCTTTCTAAGATGGTACGGTAGGCTGTTCCAGAGTGCTGCACCACTGTAAAGGTAAAGTTAAAGTCTGTATACGAGCCTTGTGGCCCATCAGGCCGGAGCTTATCCCGGTTTCCGTAGCATGAAGCGACTAGGAGTATTAGGAGTGCCTCTTCCACGAACTAACTATTTTGAAAGATAGCTTTTGCTGCACCACTGTAACAAAAGCTATTTTTCAAATAGTTAGTTCGTGGAAGAGGTACAACCAGTCTGTTTTCGGAATCCTTTAAAGGACTTACGTTTCAGAAATGAAACCACTCCGTTTACCCCTGTTTCAGCCCCCGTGTACCTCCGTTTACACCCGTTTACCCCAGTGTCTCGTCGTTTACCTCCGTTTACCCACGCACACCTGGCCTCAGGTCTATTCAGCATTGATTCCATCAGTGAGCACATTTTTAAAAGTTGTCAAAGTCATGTAGCTCAGTCGATATAGCTCCTTCTTTTGGCGCACTTGCGAAACAAACAAATGAAGACGGTTCGACAGTTTTTGACCAACTGCTTACTGCCTCTGTAAGATTACTCAGGCAAAGCGAGTCACTTCTCGCTTTCTTGTTGATTGTCAAATTTTTTGCATAATAATTCAAATAATATCGGTTTTAAAACACAATTACTCAGCCGCTGACTCGTTCGTTTGCGCCTTGCAATTTCCAAATAAGAGGCAACTGGAATCGAGTCACGATTCAGCTTTCTTTTGTTGGAAAATCTACGAATCTGATTGGTCTCTGATTGTTATGTTTTATTCGCTGTGAGCATAATAAGTTACCGACTTTTGAAAAGTTGCAATCTGTTTGGCTGCGTAGACACCCGCTGTCCATAGTGGGATCTCTGGGAGCCGGCGTTGTGGCCGGCATTGAGGTCGTAAAGTATTAAGCAGAACCATCAATTATCAGTTTTATCGATATACTGTGTTAAATAGAATAGTCAAGACCGTCAGACTGTTCGGTTTCTTTTTTTAACAGCTTCAAAAAAAAGCCTCAAGCTCAACACCTAATTCAATAATAGAAGACGGCCGCTCACGCGTTGTTTTGAAAAGGATAGTTATATTTTGAATATTTGCTTAAAACTACATAAAATTGTTTTGAGCTCTTCTTGAAGTGTAACTTATCTTTGAAGGCAGGGTTGTGGTAAAATCTTTTAGCATTTGGTTCACAAACTTTATTTACTGCTAAATTACAAAAAGTCTTCTATTTTTCAGACGCGAGGACGAGGATGTTTCCTCGTGGGAAGTGCTTTTTACGCATGCGCGTGTTCGCCTACTCTACCCCCGACTCTGAGAACAATGTAGGCCTATTAGTATGTCTTATCGTTTACGAATTTTACGATTTAAAATGCGTAGCCACTGATGAGACAGCACATCCTGAAAACCAAATAAAGAGGGAAAAATTAGACGAGTGGAATATGATTAAACTAATCTGAGTAGACAGCGGTTTATTAGCCTGTGTATAGCCGCCCCCTTCCCTCACGATTTTTCTTGAGCGGAGGCTGCGGATGTACACAGCCTATGGTTTATGGGTAAAATAGCACTTATCGATGGAGTACAAAAAGCGAGAATGATGACTTCAATTTTAAAGAAAATATAAAGGTAAATAACAAAAACACAGAGAAACGGGGTTCTGGGGGGGGGGGGGGGGATAAAATTTAAATCCATCCACCTCTCCTGCTAGTAAGAAAGAAAATAATTTTAACCCACCTCACCTACTGATGATAGGCCTTACTTCCGCTTATCTTGAAAATGTATTTTCATACATTTTCAGCTGGCCGTTCGTAAGCCCTTCCACTATTTTTTTTTTCATTTTTCCAGGAAATATTGAAACGGACGACAGCTCCTCTCTCTTACTCTTTTTTCTCCTTTGTATTGAAGAACTCAAGGCGAAAGATTAATGTTACAGAGGCTAGAAAGAAGACCGCCAGTTTTATATCAGTTTGTCTTTGGAGTCACGAATTGACAATATGTGACCCTTTGGCCACCATTCACACCACCATTAAGTTCTACTTACACGATTAATAGAATACTTCCAGCGCTTAGCCCTGTACTGCCACCAACCACCAAAGGATGGGAGCAGCCATCGTCACATGCGCACTTGGAGGTTAAAGTTGTACTCTGTAAAAAATCAAAAGACAATTTGAGATATCAAAGATTATAACCTTGAACAAAAGATTAATATAAATGAAAACTGTTAAACACGTTAATACAGAGGAGACGAAGTGGACTTCCCAGTAAAAGAAACCAGAGACAAAGTAGCATATACTACACGGTCATAATTGGAGAAGTAACTATAGTCAACTCTCGTTATAGCGGACACGCTTGGGACTTCGTTTAGTGTCCGTATTAGCAAGAGTTCGTAATAGCGGGAGTCATTTCCAGTCAAACCTCTATAGCTAGGGATATGAATTTTGTCCGTAATAGCGAGTGTACGTAATAGCGGGGTGTCCGCAAGGCGAGAGTTTACTGTACTTAATTGGCCAGTACTTGCTTGTTTGCGCTACGAGAAAATCTTCTCAAATTGAATTTTTTTCCAGCATTTCGGTCACTGCTAGCTTATGGGAATCGAGTCGTTACGGAGATAAGATGTCCAAAAGACTACCCTTAATTTGAAAAATCGGACTTCGTTACTGAATATGGCTACAGCGTCTGGTTGTCCAAAAATATTACAAATAATTCCCTGAAATACGGCTTTCTCTGCCAAATATTGTTTTCGTGACTCAACCGGGGGTCACATCGACAATCGCCCAACAGCCAAAAGACGGCACGATTCGATTCAATGGGGACAGGAAAATTGAAAATTTTCAAACTTCCGACATTGATTTTTAAAAGCTGTCAAGAATTGAAAGAGAAAGTTGTTTACCATTAATCAAAACGAATAAACTAATATGTGTTAAGATAATGCAGCTTCCTGACAGCGGGCACTCGAATCATGACGTGGCGTGACATGGCGAAACGTGAACCGGAAACGGCTAACGGGACAGCAAGGAGCAGATATTGGACATTTTAAAGTTTGCAGTTTGCCTTTTGCCGGGAAAACGTCATCCTAAATATCGCTATTGCGCGAACTTCCTTAACACTAACAAACTATCTAAAATAGCAAGAGTAGGTGCAGTGAATATGAGCAAAAGACGGCAGCAACGCCAGTCGTGGCAATACATGGTCACAATTCTGATGTTGCTATGACTACTGTCAATTCACAATAAGCCGTGAAATCAATCATACATCTGCTCCTATTCCTAGAACCGCGACAAAACGCAAGTGGCCATGAGAGCTTAATAAGAACAGCAGAGAAATGCCCCAACGATTGTGATGCGGATTGTAGACTTGCATGAATGAGTGCTAAGACATACCAGACAACAAAGAAAAGTCTACCATGGAGTAAGAATAACATACATATTTTGAATCGTTAGGCTGGAGGTCCTCATAAACACCACTCGTTTCTCCAGGATATTTGTCTTCATCGCACTTCAGATTGATTATGACGGTCCTAAGGATATAAAACAGTAATTAACAGTCAGGGTCCACGCGACCAACAAAGGGGCCATTTTCAGGTGGACTTATTAACGTATGGGATTATTTTCGAAAGGAGGTTTGCGTTTCAAAAATGGTGCAACCCACGTCTATTCGAAAGGGACATAGCATCATCAAAATCCTAGACGCACAAAGCAAGATTGCTTCTTTATAATCCCTTTAACATAACAACGTAAAACACAGAAACAAGTTCTTCAATACATGAGATGTGTTCTACAGTCATCAAAATGTTGTGAAGTATCTTTATTACATGATAAAATGCAAAAACTTAAACCCCAGTCAGGGGACTTTGAAATCGCAATAAATATTGTTTTCCTTTAACCCTTTCAGTGCCAAAGTCGACCTTTGTCGACATTTGGAGGAGTGGTCATTGAAATACTGGTGACGTCATCAGTTTCCACGTCAATCAACTTTTAAGATAAGCAACTGACACAGCGTGGATTGATCTTTCCATAGGACTACGCATTTTGTCTATCAACTGCATTGTGACAGAGCTAATCGAGAAAAACAAGCTCCTTTTATGGTGCAAAATCGGTGCATGAACAGGCCAACACACCTGTAATTGATCAACGTCCCCTTTTCAGGGTTTACCGATGATTTTGTCCAAACTTTTCCTGCCAGAAAAAAGGATGCGAAGAGTAAAAAGGAACGAGGATAGAAAGCAGGAAAAAAAAAGAAGGAAAAGGAGCAAGAGAAAATTTGGAACTATTTCAGCAAAAAATCAAAGATCTCTTCGAGATTCGACTATTTTCTATGGAGTATGCGTTGGGGAAAGGTTAGTATTGAAAGCGATTTGCGAAGCATTAACCCATTGACTCACAGTCCAGAAGGCTTTTATTAGCGCGCACCCACCCCCAAAAAAATACCTGGCTCTTTTACGGCATTTAACACAAACGTGCGAGTGGGAAAAATATACCATATGCGTACTAATTTCAGACAAATAATTCCTTTCTGAAGTAAACTTTTATTACAACTAGACACGCTGTGAAAGACCAATTCATGATTTGTAATGGTAATAGGACTGAGTGGAGTCCAATTCGGTCTGTAATCATACGAGTGATTAACAAAATCGGACGACCGCGTAGCGGGAGTCCGATTTGTTTAATCACGAGTATGATTACAGACAGAATTGGACGACACAAAGTCCTATTACCAATTAATCATAAGCATAACAAAATTCGAGAACAAATTTAGATAAAGCGAAGCCTACAAAGGACTTATTCTCACTAAGGCAAAAAAGCCATTTTTGAAGCTGAAGGTTAATTTTAGGAATATCAAGGAGTATTTAGTCACAACAAGGAACCAAATAAAGAGCGCGCGCATGTGCAGCACGCGAACTTTGTTATTGGACACCTTGTTATTGGACACTTTGTTATTGGACACTTTAGCCGCGCGCGCTCCAATTTGGTAAAAAATAGGGCGTGCTAAGAACCATTCAGATTCGAGAATTTTGTTATAGTTGTGATTAGAAATGTTAATTATCAACCTTGATAAATTGATCCCAAACCAAACTTGAAGACGGTGAAAAAAGTTTCTTCACCTTCGCGCGTCATTTTAACAACTCGCAAAAAACTCTTTCTACAAAACATAACACTAGTTCAAAACACTCTGGTGAAAGGTAGGTTTTCATTCTGTACAACTGTCACTGACATTTATTTAACCACCAGTGGTATTATCTTGGTACAGAAAAGCGGTAATTGGGGATAATAATTTGCGAATCATGGTGCCGTGAGATAGCGGAAAACTACTGAATTCCTTCCACAAAAATAACACTCAGATTGCTTTTTATGCTATCCATTACTATAACTAATAAGAAAAAAAAATGCTTGTTCGCATTTTCCGAAGTACTGTAGTAAATCTTTGCATGTAAAAGGTCGTAAACTGAACACAATTATTAAATAAACAACAACGCGATGGTAAGTCGGCCACACGCTGCATATCAGATGTCACCATGTGCTTTTAAAATCAATACGCTTCAGAAGCCTAAAATTCCAAACGTAAACTGGGCAAATGAAAGAAACTCGAAGGAAGTTTTGTTTTAGATTAATTCTCACTTCAAGATGTAGCTACTAATGTATCAACGCTTCAAAATTCTGCATATTTTTGAAACCGTGACCCTGCATTATTCACGCTAAAGCGTAAGTTTAATTTTAACCCGACGGCTTTTTTGCAGTCAATTTTTCACTAAGTGGCTTTACCGATCCTTCTAAAAATTCGATTTAAGTTCGAAGCAATATTGTACATTACCATTTCCCTGTCTGAAGTCTTGAGAAGCTGCATTAAGTCGTGATCAAGTCCGTGAATTGTGGTCAAACCAAAAGATTGCGTGATGAGCTAAAAATACTTCTTTCAATGAAGACGACAAACAATAGACTTGTAACAATATAAAATAGCATTGGCAAATATCCTCTGACAATGAAGATTCGCAGCAGCTTTTAAGCATGTAAAACTAAGCGATTCAATCGGTGAATAGCACAGATCTTTGAAAAATACCTACCTGTAGTTTGCAAAATGCCAGACAGGATAAATGACGAGCGACGCGTGAAAATAACACTTCGGGATCGAGAAGGGCTGACGCATTCCTATCCAATGACGTTTTTATCGCCCACAGCGAAAAGTATTCCCTTGACAAATTAAAACAGTCCCTTGAGAGTATACAAAAATGTGGGTCAGAGAGTGCCAACCCAATGATCCCAATTCTTACCATTTTCCTTGTACCAAGCAAAATAGTCGAAAATAGTCCAAATTTTGGCTTAGCGCATGCACTAAAGTGAAAATTTGTACATTGTTACACGGAATCCCTATCAAAATGTTGCTGCAATGTAAAAAAGTGCTTTTATAGCAAATTTTGGGCAAAATTAGTTTCGCAACAACAAAGATTTGATTTAACGGTTATAAAATGCGTTTTTTTTGTTTTTTGTGTTTTTTTTGCATTAGGGCTCACTTTCGTGGAGCTTCAGATTCGGAATTGCATAGCAAGCTTTTCTTTGCGAACGAAGAGCTGTGTCGCGTACGAGCGAAGATTCTGGTCGCGCAAAGCTCTTCACTCGCACGGGAACGCTTGCTACGCGCACAGGCTGGGATTTCACGATACCTTTTGTAAACCCCCTCAGTGTGTTCTGCATACATTATTGTGGTAGTTCCATCGCTCTCTACTTTAAAGTCCGTAACAGTGTCAGCACACGGGTAGGTCTCTGTTGTTCCACGGTATTTTTGGCACATCTTGAAGAAAAAAATAAGGCAATTTAAGATAAGCTCACGGGCAACCAAGACCATATAAATCGGGCCTTAGCCTCATAAGTGATGATTAACTAACTTAACGATTTCATGATAGCTCTGAGACTGCCTGATTGTCTTGCCATTCTGGCGAGGCAGTGCGAGCACGGACATCAGATGTAGACATGCATCCGGGATATCTTATTTAACTATGCATGTGATGTACCTTACTGCGCAAGCTTGACGAAACGAAAGACTCTCGAAAGCTCCGTTGCAGGGCTGGGTTTTGAAAACTAGGTATGCGCACTTCAACCTAGAAGTCTGATATTTTCGGACTTTAATTCGGATAATTTACAATTCAAGGGTCGATCATTTCCCGACCGCTGGCCAACGTAAAGGAGACTCTGGGTATGAGCGTGATATCGTTGATGACTCGACATTGTATTTGGGGGTGGAGAGCGTCAGGCTGAGCGCAGAAGACAAATTTAAGCCCATTTGTTAGCGAAAAGGTGAAGTGTCTCAAAACTTTTGACGAGGATTGAGAACTTGTTGTTCACCTACTTACCAGCATATCTTTGCAGCCATCACCTTCGGTGAACTTCGTGCAAGGATTCCAGTCGAACACGTAAAAGACACCCGCAGGATATACAGTTGGAATGTCTTTAAAACTAAAAAGATAAATGCATTCACACGGAAGAGTGATATTAAGATGTAAAATAACCAAGAAACGACATAACACGCATTATCGATAGACGTGAGGAGTTAAAAGGAAAGCCGAATTTGTAAAATTAGAAGATTGGTTCCAGTTGTCTCCAATCGTATCACACGGTATGTATTTATATTTTTTCGATGGCTTTGTCATATCTTTTTTTACAATAGCGAGCTGTTATTTTGATGGTTTCTTTGATTTTAATGTAATTTTCAAATAGCAGAAAGAGACAAATTGCATTCTTTTCAACAGAAAAAATTGAACTCAGTTGAGCCGCTATGGAAATCACGCAATGGTCGACTTGATGATATGAATCGACATGAACCTTCCGAAAAGTGTTTCTCAATCTTTGTATCCAAAAACGTTTAAAACTCCCATATTTTACTGGAAAATGTAATTCTAGAACACCAATGTCGTTGTGCAAAAGTTATCAATAAAAGATCACTTGTTACACATTACATGAAGACCTATTGCCAAATGATGTACCATCAAATTCTCAGAAATGAAAAGAAATGACGGCAATCAGAACGGAGAATTATCATTATGACCTTGAAGGAAAAAGCATGGAGCGGATAAATTCACGGTATCCAGTAATGTCGGCCTGCGTTCAAGTTTCAATCTACACTAGGGACTCAATGAGTCATTCGGAAGAATTCAACTCGTGTTGACATCTTAATCAGTGAAATATTTGACAGTGAGAATGAACTTACGCTGGTCCTTTTGAGCCTCCATCGATGTCCCACAAGCTGATGACTTTCCCGCTGCCGTTTTTCATGCACGAACATTGGTCAATCTTGTAGCAAACCTCAGCGAAACTATGCACAAAAAGGAACCAAATGGCGAGAAAAGCTTTCATTACGGTTGAACATGTTCTGCCCATAACAAACGTCCGATCTTGTCATCGCTCACACACAACTGACACAAGTACGCGCGCGCGTGACTCAAAGAATGCTGACATCCTATCCGGTATATAAAAGCCAAAGATTAAAAATTATCCTTGTAAAGAGCCATTATGCACTTATCAGCGGCCATCCTGGGGACGTACGCGGGCATGGGGCGGGATTTGTTAACTTTGGTCGCCAATTTTAAGCCCGGGATGGGGGGATTGCATTGCTTTTGCACTTTCGTAGCAGGATCCCCGGGGAAAGACCCGCGGGATTCGTAGCGCCGCCGCCATATTGGAAATTGATATGGAAACGAGTGCCGTTCCCGTCTGCGAAAGGACTGGGTATGTTGGCAAACGCGTTGACATTTCTCTAGTAACTCTGCCTCTTTTAGCTGCCCATCCTTCGCTTATATGGCGAATATATTTTTCGGAAAAAAAGTATGTCCCTTTTATGCTAACATTTTGATCATAAGGTGTTAAACTGTAAATTCTGGGTTGTGAACAAACACAGGAGCAGGAAAACAGAGCTTTCATTACTGTCTTTTCATTGTTGTGTTAGTTTCTTGCAATAAAACTATTGCAAAAGTCACTTTGTCTCTGATTATATTTCTGCCAATTAATATTAAACACTTTAATCGAAACATATTCAACGAATCCTAGTTCTTCTTCACTGAAACACGAATATTCTCTTTTTCCAATTCCATGAATTAATACAAGGTATGCTAAACCTCATCATGTGTAAAAAACAAGTGGAATAGCTTTGTTTACTTATACTTTATCAACTCTTATTAAATAGGAATAATTTTAGCAAACAGAAAATTAATTATGGCAAATAGAAGTCTTTTTAAATAGCCAGGCAGAATAACGCACTTTTTGACCTGGCAGAGCACACCTCTTTACCCCCAGGGGAGGTGGCGTTGGTAGCTTTTTGTTACAAAATCTTGCTTTTGGATGGGGGATTTGTAAACGCCATTGTGCAATTGCCCGAGGGTTGCCCGAGGGTTCCCTGGGGTCACCCCCCCCCCCCCCCCCCCCCGGGATGGCGCTGATAAGTGCATTACGGCTGCAATGTAAGAAATCGTAGTTTACCACAGTCAACGCAGAATCACACGGATAATTTACCAAGGGGTTCCGCTTGAAAGAAGGCAGTCAGTCGAGCATGCGCGCAACTGCAAAATATTGAAATTTTTAAACGCCAATCATTTGGTCGGGCATAATTCGATGAAGCATAAGTTTTTTAGCAGTTTGACGAATAACGCTCGGAAGTGTAAATATCCCTCGTTGAGTTTTTCGAGCACTTTCCGGCAGGCCCTAGAGTAGCCTGCGAGCAGGCTCCCTTTTGGGGCAGCACGCAAGTGGCGAAGCCGCGAGTTACGGCGACCGAAGCGAGCTCGCGAGCAACAAGAATCGAGGAGGCTCTCGCACCTCGCGGCTGATTGCACGTTACAAGAAGCCGCGGCAAGCCCTGCAATTAACGAAACACTTCTTTTTTTCCGTCCACAAGGTGTCTCATTTTGTGATTTACAGTGTTGCGATTTCAGTACTTATTTTGTTTTTAAATTGATTAAATGATTTTGTATTTCCGAGATGGTACGGTAGGCTGTTCCAGCTTTTGCTGCACCACTGTAACAAAAGCTATTTTTTTCAAATAGTTAGTTCGTTAAAGAAGTACAACCAGTCTGTTTTCGGAATCCCTTAAAGAATAGCGCGTTCCATTGCGTTTCGGAAATATTTAAGGATCGCGTATGGAACACAATGCCTAAAACCCCAACTGCAATGATACCAAGAACTTCAAAAAGCATAGATGAGAGTACCTCTCCCCAGACAAGACATACCCAGCCACGTTTCTCTCAGTTTACCGTCCGTTTACTCATATTTACTCCTGTTTACCCCCGTTTACACCTGTTTATCTAAGTTTACAGCTGTTTACCCTCTTTTACCCCTGATTACCTCCGTTTACCCCTGACTACCCCCGTTTACCTCCGTTTACCCCTGATTACCCCGGTTTCCCTACGTTTACCCCTGTTTACCTCCGTTTACCCCAGTGTACTACCCTCGTTTACCTCCGTTTACCCACGCACACCTGGTCTCAGGCCTATTCAGCATTGATTCCATCAGCGAGCACATCTTTAAAAGTCGTCAAAGGCATGCAGCTCAGTCGATATAGCTGCTTCTTTTGGCGCAGTCGCGGAACATTATAATTGTCTCAAATTAAGACGGCGTTACACTTGGGTAACGTATACAACGACAGAATTATAAATTTGCGACGATTCATTCTTGTTACCAGGACCGCCTGGGGCATGAGGACAGGTGGCTCCAGGGACACCTGGATAGATATTTTAACGAAGGGTACGGTATTTTAAATCTAGCCAATCAAATCAACCGTTTTAAAACCATGTCAGTTTATAACCAACATAAAACATTTATACAGAAATATAAAATGCAATTATATAATTATTCTTATAGTTTACTGTAATAAATTTACAACCGGGTCTTTAACTTCCATAGAGATATATCAATCTGACTGCAATTGTCCATTGGCTCTGGACGATTGAGATATTTTACAGCTCTTGGTCTCGGCCACCGTGACAGAAAAACACTACATTAGACGATAGAACCATCCCACAAAAGAACGTACACTAACGCTAATTTGAAACCTCTGGGTAAGCCGTAGGCTAGGACCCACAAGGGAGCTGCTGTTTCGGGGTTTCCTCCGTGTATACTGTAATTGTTATAAAAGTAGAGGAGGGTAGGGAGATAGAGCGTGAGATACCTTCTTGCCTTGGTGAGGTGCAAACACTAAATTTATCTTACTACCTGTCTTAGATTACCCAGGCAAAGCGAGTCACTACTAAGGCAGAGCTATTAAATTTTCTAACTGATTGTCAAACGTTTTTGCAATAATACTGTAGCTCAAATAATATCGGTTTTAGTAGACAATGACTGAACCGCTAGCTTGTCGCTAGAATCCTTTGCGCTCTAAAAATTTCAAATAAGAGACTACTAGAAACGAGTCACGAGTCAGCTTTCTTCTGTTGAAAAAGCCACGAATCTGATTGGTTCGCTCATTGTCTTGTTTTATTTGCTGTGAGCATAACCAGCACAGCATGAAAACATAACTTTACTGTGGTGTAAAGCTTAAGTAAAGCTGACGTAAATTTGGAATTTAATCAGCTTTACGCTACCTTTACATTTTTTAAAGCTGACCTTTACACTCTTGCTTAAAGAGATTGAAACATTTAAGCCACGTTTACGCAGGGTTTACACACGATAGCCGGCGTTGCGGTCGTAAAGTATTAAACAAAACCATCAATAAATCAGTTTTATCAATATACCATGAACACTCCACAGCATGAAAATTGGGATTTACGTGAAATTAAAGGTGGTTAAATCTTGTGTAAAGTTGGTTATCCAAATTGACACCACCAACTAAATGTTGTTAAAGGGGGTGTAAACCCACCTTTTCGCTTAACCGTGTGTAAATGTGATTTGAAGTTGGTGTAAAGGTATTTCTTTACATGCCTTTACACTTGTGTGTAAAGCTGGCATAAAGGTCAGCTTTAAAAAATGTAAAGTTAGCGTAAAGCGGATTAAATTCCAAATTTACGCCAGCTTACTTAAGCTTTACACCACAGCAAAGTTATGTTTTCATGCTGGAATAAAGACCGTTAGACTGTTCGATCTCTGTTTTAAACAGCTTTTAAAAAAGCCTCAAGCTCAACACCTATTTTCAATAATAGAAGACAGCCGCTCACGCGTTGCTTTGAAAAGCGGATAATCATCTTCTTGAATATTTGCTTAAAAATACATAAAATTGTTTTGAACTTTAATTGTGCAGGAAGTTAAAGGGTGCTGTAAAATCTCTCTCTCTTCTTGAATTGAAAACTTGTTTTCGAAGCCAGGGTTGAGGTTAAATCTTCTAGAATTTGGTTCGCAAACTTTTTTTACTACTTAATTACGAAAAGTCCTTCATTTTTCAGACGCGAGGACTAGGGTGTTTCCTCGTGGGAAGTGCTTATCACGCATGCGCGTGCTGGCCTACTCTTCCCACTTTGAGAACAATGTAGGCCTATAAGTATGTCTTATCGTTTACGAATTTTACGATTTCATACGTTGCCACTGATGAGTCAGCACATCCTGAAAACCAAGTAAAGAGGGAAAAATTAGAGTGGAATATGATTAAACTAACCTGAGTAGACAGTGGTTTATGAGTAAAATAGCAGTTATCGATGTAGTACAAAAACGAGAATGTTCACTTCAATTTAAAGAAAACATAACGCTAATTAACAACCACACAGAGAAACAAAATAAAAGAACGAACGAACGAACAAAAGAACGAACGAACGAACGAACGAACGAACGAACGAACGAACGAACGAACGAACGAACGAACGAACGAACGAACGAACGAACGAACGAACGAACGAACGAACGGACGGACGCATGGGCGATCAGCGAAAGAATGTGTTATGCACACTGACAAATGCAATAGCAGTTACAATAGCCGTTGTACTTACAACATTAATTATTATAAGCTCTCGGTAAACTTTGTTAGAAGAATACATCGTCATCAGAGATACAGCCATCATCGCATGCGCACTTGGATGTAAGGGTAGCATTCTAAGACAAAATCAGTCGAAATTATATTATAATGAGATGAACATGATATACAGGAAAAACCATAATGTCTGTTCGTGAAGCAAGCTATCTTATCAGTTATTTCAAAAGTCAATGAAAGAAGTGAATTCGAAAACATAATAAATAAAAAAATCATTATCGGCAACTTTAGGTTTTCCCCATTTCGGAAAAACCTAGTGTTACTAAATTTCTGTTTGACACAGACTTGTTTAAACGTAAAAACGTAAAAGGCGTTTTGAATGGAAAACTTCAATCGAAATTGATAATGACAACGAAAATCAATTTTGAGCTAAGGCACTTACACATGTTGAATCCATCAGCCTATATTTTACTGTGACGCCATTCATCTCTCCTGGAAATTTGCTTTCATCGCATTTAAGATTTATTCTGACAGTCCTGAAAAAGAAAACGTATCTATGGTGATACAATTAACTAACCTTATTTCGTAATTTAATAGAGGGGTTTAGATATCTTAACATTAAACTTTTGCGATTTTACATACATTCCTCGTCAAACCAAAGTAGTCATGATCTTCCGCAAGTTTCCATCGTACACAATGCGAACCTTACTACCAACCAACCCATGCCATGCCACCGTCCCCGAAAATGACCACTTTCGATAATAAAATGTTTTCAAAACAAAACCCACCATAAAAGACTTTGAACAAAAATAAGCCCAGCGCTTATTATTACCTTTTGTAACCCGTGACATCAGCGAGTTTTTCATACATTATGGTGGTAGTTCCATCGCTCTCTTCTTCAAAGTTAACAACACTGTTAGCGCATGGGTAGGTATCTGCAGGAATTATAGGATCCTTCTGGCACATCTAAGCGAAAAAAAGGAAATGAAAATATAACATAAATCTCTCCAATTCTGCCACAATTTTCGTCTTGTCTCTATTCTTTTGTTAAGTTGGATGACCAACAAAAATCAAGTTTAAAAAAAAATAACGTTTCGCAATCTATAATATCATCAATCTCGCGCATCTTTGTGTCACGGAATTTCTATTTCTTGATTTTGTAATTAGTCTTCTTCCCCTAGTATATTGACTACATTTATTTTATTTTCGCTGTTACGTAACGTTTATTCTCTAAAAGTGTAATATGTTAGTTGTTGCGTAATCAATTCTATAGGACCTTTATTGTAATTTATTGCTAGTTGCTAATTGCAAGTCGGCTCTATTGTTAATTAGTTGTTAATCGTAAGTCAGCTCTATTGTAAATTAGTTAATTGTAGGTTCACTTGCGTTTCATATACAACGTTTTGTGGCGAAATAGTGGAGAGAAGGTTTTTTCGGTGTGTGCAGTAACGAACGTTGTGGCGAAGAAGATCAGTTGAAAAGTTGGAAGAAGCACTGTCACTGCTGAGAAGTCATTAGCAGAAGCTATCCTTAAATTCACGACAAAGACTCGTTTGTCGGGGAAAAAGCTTGGTGTGCGAGGAATTCACGGTTACGAAGTAAACCAGAGAAACGGACTGAGACGGTGAAACGAACGGAGTCCGGAATAACGAAGTGAGGCGAATTTACGGAGTGAAAACCAGAGAAAACGGACTGAGACGGAGAAACGAACGGAGTCCGGAATAGCGAAGCGAAGCGGAAAACGAAAGTAACTGGCCAGTAGTGTGAAACAAGTGAAGAGCGTCCTTGTGCGGTAGGAAAATGATATTTGGATGTTGTGTGTGATTGGTTTCGGTGTGTGATTGGTTTCTTTTTGGGTTCAAGTACAAGGACAGCAAAGAAACGCAAGGAGAACACGGACTAAAAAAAAACATTGTTTTAAACCTGTAACGTTAGTTTTCATTCTTTTTTGTAATTAATATTCTTTTTATTTTAACATTTTAGAGCGTGGTTAACATTTAGTAACATTTAGTAATTAGTTCAATTAAGTATAGTGATATTTAGTGCTATCTTTTTTTTTTGTATTAAATGTTTATTGTTTTACTTTGTTGTTGCGTGTTTCCTCGAGAAGCTTATGATGCGTTAAGAGGGCCCCGTTATCGTGACTCGGGTTGCGTCACACTTTGCCTGTCCAAGTCACTATACTTCTCTGTTGGAAACCGCCATTTTAGTGATTTCATTTTTCAAGTTAACAGAACGACCAAGCGTGCGCTAGACAGGGGTACCCTAGCATTTCTTTGACGAAACACCGCGGAGGAAGTTAAAACAATTAATAGAAATCACAAAAATACACAACTACAAGGGTCTTTTCCTTCTCCCTTCGAGTAAGAGAACGAAAAAGAGGAAGTTGAACAACATCCGTGTTCAATATACACGACCTGATACGAGTCGTAAATAGCATCAGTCTCCCCATTACGTGTCGTGAAACAATAGTTCACGAGTCGTACAGTTGGTGGTAAATTGCATATCATTAGTGAGGGTGTATTACAAATGGTACGACTCGTACGAGTCGTACGGGTAGACTGTTGTCATTTCCGACTCGTATCAGGTCGTGTATATTGGACAACCCTCATGAATAAGACAAAGCTGAGCGAACTTTTAAGTACCCAGTTGTCGCTGACTAATTTTGTTTGTTTGTTTGTTTGTTTGGTGCTCTCGATAATATAAAGGTACATAAATAATCCACAATCAAAAAGATACATTCAAACAACCAACTGAATAGAAAGGAGAAAATGTTGCTTTGAACTAGAAAAAAAAAACAATTTTCGACATAAAAAAAAGTTGGCTAAAAGTAAAATACAAAAAAGTTGGCTAAATTGAGAGGAGAACCAAGATCATTTGCGGCAAAAGACATTTGAGAATGACCACATATTAGAGCTCTAAAGAATTTGTTGTTTCACGTACTCACCAGCACATCTTTGCAACCAAAACCTTCGCTAAAATTTGTGCAAGGATTCCAGTCGAACACGAGCCTTGAACCCGGTGGATATACAGTTAGAATATTCCTAAAACTAGAAATAAATTTAAAAAAAGTTATGCGACTAAAAAAAAGTCACGCGATGGAAGTTCTCAAAAAGGGAAAGAAATAAATTCAGAGGGATAACCATTAGTCTGTCAACAGCCCAACAAAAATAACGTGAAAGAAGGGCGAGGACTAACCAAATAAATATAGGGAATGTGCTCATGCCTCTTCGGGAGGTAGCGTGGCGGACTAATTTATAAGGCGCTTATTGCTGGACTTGTTTTCGGACGCCCGGATCCCGAGTTTAATTCCTCTGTCACGCTTTGCATATAGCCTGATCTGCTTCCTGCCAGTTGGGATTTTTAACATCTCGAAGCTAAGTGCAAGACCACTTTAAACAACGTTTAAAAACAATTTGTATTCTTCCTTCTAAAAGCAAACTGATCGAATAAAGAACATAACACAAACAAACAAAGTTGGGAAAAAATAACAAAGACTCTCATCTTCGGTTACAGTCGATTCAATTCACCTGACTGGTCGCATGCGTACCAGTATTTTGAAGTTAGTTTTTCACATAACCCAAACGAATCATATTATACCCCATTCACACCAAAGCTTAAACATGTTTAAATGTTGTTTAGTTAAACACGGTTTAAAATTGTTTTCTTCATGAAAGTTGCTGACTGATGTTTATCGATTTCAAATTTGGCACAATGAAAGCACAAGTTAGAGCATACTTGAACCCTATGTAAAATTTAGTAGGTCAATTGTCTGTTGCTGATTTTCATTTCCTTAAACCTGGTTTAACTAAACATGTTTTGTTGGTGTGAATCAGGTATTAGAGTCAATTAGGCGGCGTCGTGACCGGCCGAGACTAGTTTTAAGACTATATCAGGCGATCAGTGACTCGATCGCAAAATACCTGACCCAGTGAGCGCATATTACTGGAGATGTGGAATTCAAATTGAATTTTTTATAACTGAGTTTAAGATGATTCAAGAATTTTAAATTTACTTAATTTCAGGCGGATTTCTACCTGAAGTGAAATATGTACGCGCGGTGGGATATAAATAATCGAATAGCGCCATATTGAGCCATGGCACTCCACAGCACTGCATCAGACTGAGAAATACTCCACTGATGGTGAGCTGAAGTCTATTTGTTTCCTCCGGTAGAATTCACTCTTGATCTCGTGCTGATCATAAGTATATCTTACGATTGAAAATAAAAACAACTATAACTTACGCTGGCCCTTTAGAACCTCCATCGATTTTCCTGAGGCTGATGACTTTTCCGTTGCTCTTCAGGCAGGAACAGTTATCAATTTTTCGACAAACTTCGGCGGGACTTTCCATGCAACAAAATACAGCCAGAATCCAAGTAACGAGGGAAGCTTTCATAGAACTTAAACGTTTTCTACCCATCATATTTAAGATACTAGCAATATGTGAGCTGATCCAGCGTGCAAGACAAGGAATGGAATGGGTTATCGCGTGACTTGAAATTCTATCTGAGCACTCGGGCATGAAGTGCTTGTTGAAAAACAATAGATTCATCTATAAAGATGAAATGTTCATTTGTCACGAGCGCGGCACGAAGAAAAAATCAACTAGATACCGGTTGGACGCTCTAACTACTGAGCTACTAGAGACTCTTGGTGATCTTGGCCATTTACTTTTTAGGTTCATGCGATGGATGCTTTGTTAACATTGCTAGGAGGGGGGTGGGGGAGCACTAGAGGTCATTTTCGTCCCTCGGCACGAGGAACAGGTGGATCTGCAATTCCTTGTATCAAAGGGATTATAAAACGGTTGATTTGACTGGCTAGATTTTAAATTCCCTTTGTTAAAGATGTTACTTGTTGCCTATTTCTTTTGTGACTAGGTGTCACATAAGGTCTCTTCAGGGCGCCTCCATTCCTCTCGGCCAGTGTGGTGCTATTCTTCGTACCTCAATCCAACAGTAGCGAGAGGCCGTAATAGCGGGAGTCATTTCCAGTCAAACCTCTATACTCGCCGGGGATCTGGATTTTGTCTGTAATAGCAAGTGTCCGTTATAGCGGGGTGTCCGCAAGGTGAGAGATGACTGTACTGAAATCGGTTGAACCGTTACGGAAATCACGCAATAATCCCATGATGTGAATTATGAACAAGGGTCAGCATGAACCTTCGGTATAGTCTCCTTCACAGCCGTTGTTTGGGCTCGTCATTCCGGGGAGGGAGCGGTGCGCGACTAAACCTTCAATAAAGGTTTCTCAATCTATGAATCCCAAAACGTTTACACTGTATAAAACTCCCATATTTAACTTAAAAATATAATTGTTGAACACCAATGTTGTTGTAACTTCCATGCCATTTCCTCTGTAAATAGGTTTGTGGCCCGGGGTTTGTGGGTGTTTTCTATTTGCTCAGCCCAGCCGACAGTCTCTCTCATGATATAGAAAAGTTATCAATAAAATACAGACATCGCAAGTGTCACGATTTTGTCGTGGGACTCACGGTTTTCAGTTCAATCACAACAAACACTCAACTTATAGCTTTCAGTAGGGAGGTCGGTAAGGATTTAACTTCCTAAGGGACGCATAGTTGAGGACCTTTAGACGTCTTTTTGTGGGAGGGTGTCGACAATTGTTGACTGACTGCTTCCTTACTGCTTGTCTGAGATTACCCAGTCAACGAGAGTCAGTACTAAGGCTGAACTACTACGTTTTCTCACTGATTATCAAAAGTTTCTGCAGTAATAGTTCTTAGAGCTTTACGTTACACTAAGACTGCCCTAGATTAGCTGCACATGTTGCGGATAGTGCGGTCACTAAATTAATGACATAACGGCAAAGGAATCAAAAGAAAAAGTACTAGACTGCAACACAACAGCTAACAAAATATGTCTTAGTTTTCCATGAGCGATACGTATATTGTCAATTCGGCTTCGCCTCAGTTACCTGTTTCCTCGAAGAAAACTTGGCCTTATAATTGTAGTCTCATTAAACTGTTACTTGTATCATTTCTTAACTTATCGTACGTGTCTGCTTAACAATGTAACAATTCACAGCAACAGGTAGAAATCTTTATAGTTATCCCATGCAAGATCAGTTTTCTTGTGCTTCCAGATCGAGCGCCAGTAGAAAGAGAGAAATAAAATTCCACCTCCTGGCATAAAAAAAAACTGTTCTTTTTTTTTACGTTTTCACTGAATGTCGGCGAGATCTTAAAACGGTAGCTTCAGGAAAATGCAGCAAGGGTTCTAATTCTTTTCATTTCTTTTCCTGACTTCGTGTTAGAAAAAGATCGAGAAGGTGTTTTCAAACCTTCTGACGAATTCAGGCTGGGTAGATTTCGACCGATATAATAAAGTTCAATGTACTTTAGCGGCGACGTGCACCGCGCTCCTAATTCAAAGAAACAAAAAAGGAAAAGCTCGCATCCCGTTGTGTCCTATTCCGCTTGTGTCCTTAAACATGTCCAGTAGAGTCATTAGCGACCCTGCGATGTCCTTTCATGTCGATAATCCATCAAGTCACGGACTGAAGTGAAGGAGAAGAACCCCCCTTAGTGCGACCAAAAGACGCCCCTGAACCAACTAAACAAGACGGTGTTGTCTACAAGATTCCATGTGAATGCGGCAAAGTATATATTGGAGAAACAGGGAGAGCGATGCAAGAAAGGATAAAAGAACACGACAGAGATATACGGTTTGCTCGTACACAAAACTCCGCAGTCTCAGAACACGCTAATCAAACGGGGCACCTTCCCATTTGGAACGAAATCAAGTTTATTGATCGTGACCCTCACTGGTACACACGTAGGGTCAAGGAGGCTATCCATATAAGACTTTATCCTAACAACATCAATAGAGATAATGGAATCGAAATTCCGGAAGCTTGGATACCTACGATCAAAAAGCACAACAGCCGATCAACAACAAAGCCGCCATGTTGTTAAGTTACGCTATTGTTTCGCGCGCTTCCAAAAGTGGACATGATCCTGGACTGTTACAGACTGTTAGGTCTCTGTTTTAACAGCTTTAAAAAAAAAAGCCTCGAGCTCAACCATGTCAACACCTAATAAGAATACTTAAAATTGTTTTGAATTCTTCTTGAAGTGAAGATTATCTTCGAAGGCAGGGTTGTGGTAAAATCTTCTTGAATTTGTTTCACAAACTTTATTTACTACTCAATTACGAAACGTCCTTCATTTTTCAGACACGAGGACGAGGGTGTTTCCTCGTGGGAAGTGCTTTTTACGCATGCGCGTGTTCGCCTACTCTACCGACTCTGAGGACAATGTAGGCCTATTAATATGTCTAATCGTTTACAAATTTTACGATTTAAGAATCCAGCTAAGTTCCACTAGAAATCCTGTTTTACTTCATGACATCAGTGTCCTAATTGAGGATTATGTTCAAGCATTTTCACTGGCGTAGCCACTGATGAGACAGCACATCCTAAAAATCAAGTAAAGAGGGAAAAATTAGATGACTGGAATATGATTAAACTAATCTGAGTAGACACTGGTTTATGAGTAAAATAGCACTTCTCAATGGTGTACAAAAAACGAGAATGTTGACTTCAATTTAAAGAAAATATATACCGCTAATTAACAAACACAGAGAAACAAAATAAAAGAACGAACGAACGAACGAACGAACGAACGAACGAACGAACGAACGAACGAACGAACGAACGAACGAACGAACGAACGAACGAACGAACAAACGTACGAACGAACGAACGAACGAACGAACGAACGAACGAACGAACGAACGAACGAACGAACGAACGAACAAACGTACGAACGAACGAACGAACGAACGAACGAACGAACGAACGAACGAACAAACGTACGAACGAACGAACGAACGAACGAACGAACGAACGAACGAACGAACGAACGAACGAACGAACGAACGAACAAACGTACGAACGAACGAACGAACGAACGAACGAACGAACGAACGAACGAACGAACGAACGAACGAACGAACGAACGAACGAACGAACGAACGAACGAACGAACGAACGAACGAACGAACGAACGAACGAACGAACGAACGAACGAACGAACGAACGAACGAACGGACGGAGGAATGGACGGACGGGCGGAGGACAAATGGGTGCATGATCAGCAAGATAATATGTTACGCTCACATGCAATAGCCGTTGTAATAGTTGTTGTACTTACAATATTATTATAAGCTCTCGGTTAAACTCAGAACAGCAGAAAACAGCCATCATCACATGCGCACTTGGATGTTAGGGTAGCGCTCTAAGACACAATTAATTGAAATTATATATACAATGACGATGAACATGATATACAGGAAAAACCGTAATGTCTGTTCGTGAAGCAAGCAATCTTTTGAGTTATTTCAAAAGTCAATGAAAGAAATGAATTCGAAAACAAAATGAATAAATAAAAAATAATTATCGACAACTTCAGGTTTTCCCAGTTTGGGAGAAAGCTAGTATTGTAAACTTTTGTTTGACACAGACTTGTTTAAATGTTAAAAACAACGTTTATAAAAACGTGAAAGACGTTTTGACCGGAAAACGTCATTTGACATAGATAATTACAACGAAAGTCAATTTTGAGCTTAGCTTCCTACATAGTTTGAAGCCATCGGCCTGAAGTCTTCTGTGACGCCACTCATCTCTCCCGGAAATTTGCTTTCATCACATTTAAGATTTATTCTGACAGTCCTGAGAAAAAAAAACGTATCTATGGTGATACAATTAACTAACTTAATTTCGTAATTTAATAGAGGGGCTTAGATATCTTGACATTGAATTTTTGCAATTTTACATACTTTCCTCGTGAAACTAGAGACGTCATGATTTTCGCAAGTATTCCTAGAACACAATAAGAATCTTACTACCAACCAACCTATATGCAGTGCCACCATCTCCGAAAAAAACCACTTGCCAAATCTTTAATATGAAATTTTTTTCGATAATAAGCCGTTCCGAAAATAAAACCCACCATAAAAGACTTTGATAAAGAAAATAAGCGCAGCGCTTATTATTACCTTTGGTAGCCCGTGATATCAGCGAGTTTTCTCATATATTATGGTGGTAGTTCCATCGCGTTTCTGTGCGAACGAAGAGCTGTGTCGTGTGCAAGCGAAGATTCTGGGCGTGCGAAGCTCTTCGCTCGCATGGGAACGCTTGCTACGCGCACAGGCTGGGATTTTAAGATACCTTTTGTAACCCCCGCTATCAGTGTGTTCTGCATACATTATTGTGGTAGTTCCATCGCTCTCCACTTTAAAGTCAACAACAGTTTGAGCACACGGGTGAGTCTCTGTTGATTTAGGGTCTTTTTGGCACATCTTGAAGAGAAAAAAGGGATATTTAACATAAGTTCTCGGGTAACCAAGGCTACATGAATGGGGCCTTAGCCTAAGCGAAACTAGCACAACGAGTTAATGATACCCGTGAGACTGCCTGACTGTCTTGCCATTCTGGCAAGGAAATGCGAGCACGGACATGCAAGCATGCATCCGGGATATCTCGCTTAATTTTGCATGCCCTCAGAAACTATAATGCACCTTACTGCGCAAGCTTGACGAAACGAAAGACTCTCGAAAGCTCCGTTACAGGGCTGGGTTTTGAAAACTAGGCATGCGCACTCCAACCCAGAAGTCTGATATTTTCGGACTTTAATTCGGATAATTTACAATTCCGGGGTCCATCATCTCCCGACCGCTGGCCAACGGGAACGAAGACCCTGGGTATGAGGGTGATATCGTTGCTGACTCGACATTATATTTGGGGGTGGAGAGGGGGAGGCCGAGTGGAAGACAAATTTAAGACCATCTGTTAGCGAAAAGGTGAAGTGTCTCAAGACTTTTCACGAGGATCGAGAACTTGTTGTTCATCTACTTACCAGCGTATCTTTGCAGTCATCACCTTCGGTAAACTTCGTGCAGGGATTCCAGTCGAATACGTAACGAACACCCGCAGGATATACAGTTGGAATGTCTTTAAAACTGAAAGACAAATGCATTCACACTGAAGAGTGATATAAAAATGTAAAATAACTAAGAAACGAAATGCCACGCATTATCATGATCAGTGAACGTGGGGAGTGAAAAGGAAAGAATTTGTGAAATTGGAAATTTTGTTCCAATATTCTCCCATCGTATCAAACAGTGGCGTTTATATTTTTCGGTGGCTTTATCCTACTATTAATTTTTGTGGTTGTTGTATAACAATACACAGCATTTGAATATTTATATGGGGCATGCTGTGACATCACTAACATAGGATGGTAAGCCAATGGTCAGACCGAACCCAAACAGACCTTTTCATTTGACGTCCAACCGAAATTTCTGAAATTTTGGATAAATAATAATAATGAAATATTTATATAGCGCTTATACATCGCTGTTCTAAGCGCATTAAAATAATAATCAAAGGCACTTTGTGCAACGACTGTTTTTTTTGGAATTGGCAATGAGCTACTGAACTCGGAAAATGAATTATTAATAAATGAGGATTTATCAAATCGCAACGCGGTCTAGCCTGCATCGCTTTAAACAAATCATACGTCACACCTGACAACTTTGGAGTTCGGGGTCCAGATTAGAGAAAATAACTCTAGTAAAAACTTCTACACCGATCCATTAGTAGCAAGCACAATAATATCAACCTATTTGGTAAATAAAATAAAGACACGGCAACTGGTTGTCCTTTGTGGTTTGTTGCGCAACAAATGAGTGGCCTGTAATCTCCAGCAAAGTGAACATTATGGGTGTCAAATACTGTATGCTACAAACGACAACAAAGGTCAAACAAAATGAACAGAATTAAAAATAAATTTTATTAAACGCTAATTTTGTACTTGGACGGTTTGATAAAAGCGATTGCGCTATACAAACGTCTACATTCGCACCCTAGACTGTTACAAGCCGGAACACGAAATTGTCATGCCAAAAGACCCGAAACTACAGGAGTTGCGTTACGTCTGTCAACCATCTGTCAAACCCTTTTGTATTCTCGATTAAAATAGATCTTTCGCAATGCGTTGATTACAGTCAGTACAGTAAACTCTGCAGTCACAGCGAGAATCTTAGCTTTTTGAGCGCAGCTCCCAGTGGCTTTGCTGAGTTGTACAACGTTTGCACGGCTAAGTATATTGTTGATGTCGTTGCAATGATTTCTTCGCCGATGATTGTAAATTTGAGCCGCGAAGTCTGATTTTGTGGTGGAGTCGGTGACACGTGGAACGACTTTTTGGTTGAATTCGATTGCGTGGACATCTGCATAACTTTGGAGGCAAGTTGTTTTCTTCTCTGTATTTTTATGCGTGCTTGGAAATATATGATCGCTTTTATCGATCCGCGCATCTGTCGTTCTGCAACTTTGAGCTTTGATCGCTCGAGTAGCTAGTAGCGGCTGCCGGCCGTTATACATGCATCACTTGTTAAGATCTATACGGATTTACGTTGTTTTTCATTTTGATTTGCATTGGGAGTAAAAGAAGCAAGCTCCAAGCAGACAAATTCAAGTTTGCGTGTTTTCGTGCTAGCGTGTGTACACTCTTTTCTCTGTACAGTGTTTACGATTGACGTTCAATTTCCGGAATGTGTTTTGATAGTGCCATGAGCAGGTTTGATTGCTGTGAAGATTAAGCGTCGCATAAAATTTATTTTGAAATCGGCTAGGTTGACCTTTGTCGCGTGACACTGATAATCTTCTGTCAGCTAGCGATTACACAAACTTCGCTTTCAATTTCGCTTTCAGCGTCACATGCAAACTTAAGAAAATTCTGTTGATTTTTCTATTGGGCAGAAACAACATACACCTGATTTAAAGGAGCAACGTCACGGATAACGCATCTTGAAAAAACTGGCAAGTTTTTTCAAGTTTGTTGATTGTAATCGGTCTTAATCTTCGTCAGTTGAAACCATCCTTGGTTATTTTCGCGTTTTTATTATTCCGTTGGTGTTTTTCTATGTTAGAAAACTATTATTTTAAGGTTTCCTTCAATTTCAAATTAATCAGAAACATGTCTAAAACACCGTGACATTGCTCCTTTAAGGTAAAATAAAAATAAAATATGTTCACAATCGATTTTCAAATTATCATCACATACCCATCAAAACAAAACCATTAGCGCGTAAAGTACAGTGGTCTGTCATCGGTCTTAATAAACCGCAACGTCAAACTGAGAGTGGCGTTACATGTGGGTCTGCCAACCATCTGTCAACGGCCTTTTGTTTACATCTGATCGACCGAGGGAAGGATTGACCGCCTCAAATCGCCACCCCTACCGTAACTCCCGTTTTGCATACGCAAAAACAGTCGTAAAAACCAGGGACCAAAAAGGGTTGAATTCGTTTCCATTTAATAAGTACCGTATCTGGAAAATCACGTGAAAAAAATGAACCAATCAAAATTCCAATATTTGGATTAAATTCACAACGCGCCCTAGCTCGCTCTAGATGGCGCTATCTTGTTTTTGTATAAGCTTGGCTAATTAAAGTTAAATTTGGTTAAATTCTTCCGTTTCATCGTCATTCAGTAGTCTGGGAATCTTCAGTTGGATACGAACTTTCTAACTTACCCCAAAACCGAAAATGTTGTTGCGTGTGTCGTTACGTGTATATAGCATTCGCGTACAAACTCTACTTGTTTCCAAATATGGTACTTGGCGAAACTTAATATTCAAACGCTGTGAACGTGCATTACACGTTTCAACCCATTTTAAGCTTCCGTAAAAACCCATAGTGCTAATGGAACGCACCCTGTGCAATCACTCGATCGTGTACATTTCGAAAGACGGACCCAGTCAGCGAACAACACTCGAGATGTGACCTCTTTCCATTTGAAACTGAATTTGCTATGCGTGTTAAGACAAATTTAATGTAGTACGTATGTTCGGTGGATCGCCAATATATATTTATATAGCGCCACTATTGGCAGCACTGGATCGGAAATAGGCAATGATGGGCTACTTAACTCGATTTATTTTCTGCCCTGCAGTACGCTACTGCTATCATCCTCATCATTGGTACTGTATATCATAGTAAGGAAATGCCACAAAATGAAAACAACTATAACTTACGCTGGCCCTTTAGAGCCTCCGTCAATATGCAACAAGCTGACGACTTTCCCGTTGCTCTTCACGCAGGCACAGTCGGTAAGCTTTCGACAAACGTCGGCAACACTTTCCATGAAGCAAAATGCAAACACAATCCAAATAACAAGGGAAGCTTTCACCCGGTTTAAATGCTTTCTCTCCATCATAAAATACTAGCAATACGCGAATCTCGCAAAACAACAAACGGTCTGTCGCGTGACTTGAAATTCTATCTCGTGCAGGAAGTGTTTGATGTAAACAATGGAATCATTGTTACCATTGTTAGGGGAGGTTCTTGTCCCCAGGGCCTCTTTTCCCCCTCAATCGGCGGAGCCTGGGGCAGGAGGAAAAGGGGGAATCTCGGTTGATTTGATTGGCTAGATTTAAATTTCCTTTGTTAAAATCTAGCCAATCAAATCATGTGTTCCAAGAGCCACCTGTTCATTGTGCCCAGGTTCCGCCGGCTAAGCTAATGAATGACTAAAGGTCAGAAAGGCTGAGACTTTCTGAGATGAGAAAAGAAGTGCATAACTTTACTTTTATTTTTTGTAAGAAGCCCGAGTGCACGATTTTTTCCACACTCTTCCTCTGCAAGGAATATCTCTCCCTCCCCTCTCCCCACTACAACCGCCATGTTTTCCTATGCATTGCTCTTGTAGCTGTTTACGGCGCCGTCCTTAGCTCAAGATCACGACAGCATGCTACATGATCTTGCATCGCGACCAGGAGGCGACGGTGTTCTAGATTCTACACTCGAAATGTCATCAGGACGTTGATTTCTCATTTCTTAGCCTGTCGAAGTACCAATATGCCTACCCTCCTCCCCTCTAGCCTTGCTGTGATATCTTTAAGTTAATTAAATCTCTTGTAGATCCTACGTTAGCATCATTATCTTTGGAGGTCCTTGCTGTTTTAAGTTTTACTTTTTTGTCTTTGATAAGCCTGTCAATTTAAGAACGACAGTTACATCACCGTATAACCAATAGCATACCTCCTCTTGGAAGAAAAGGAACTACTCCACAAATAACTTAGCTATTCATGTGCGAGGCCAAAAAGTATAATTTTCGAGTTGATTTCGTCTGAAATAGGGTATAGATTTTGACCACTTTTGTCTGAAATAGCGCACTGTTTGTGGACTCTAAGGACGGCGATCTCTCAGGTATCAGTAAAAACAGACTTCAGCTATCATTTAAACAGACCTTGCAAACACAGGGAATTTAAAGTCTTTGTCAAATGCGTGCGCTAAACCGAAGGAGTTTCTGTTTATGGTTAGTCTGAAATAGGGTCTCTTTTGTGTGTCGGGTCTGTAAATCGCAAATAGGTTGGTCTGCAATAGAGTAAGGGTTTCCGCAAACAATCCACATACCACGACAAGATTTTCCGAGAGTAGCAATCCCCCCTCCCCCCCCCCCCCCCCCCCCCACTCCATTAAGGCACAATAAACCAAAGTTCGAGGTATGTATTCTTGCATTACTTTTCTTTAATTCTTTAATTACTTTTCAGTTCATACATCCGTTTACATAGTCACAAAAAAAAAGAAACACAACTAGTTACTGTGAGCCAAATCCATTAAAGGTACAAAATTTTTAAATAATTATAATAATTAATAACGGCGGGAAAGACAGCAATTTATATTAAAGAATGCTGATCATTTTAGTACATTTTAAAAATGCTTAAGAAATGAGCCTGACTATATGGTAAACGCTTCAGTTATTCCATGGAGATCGGTAACTGAACTAGGTACGGTGTTTCCGAATCGTTACCAGAAAAATTGAAAAGACAACAAGGTTTGCTATATACTTTTCTCGTAGTAAAGAATCAATGAAGGAATCACCAGGGATTATGCCGCAAAATGGCAATCCCCTATTGAGGGCCACGCAAAAAGGTTTCACTACCGTGACAGTCGGCACAGTTTGAAGTAATATCTTAATTTTAAGTAAATTTTAGACACGGCCTCCATGAAAAGCAGACTTTTCTTTTTTATTTGAAATTGTTGTTATTAAATTTTTGTAGTTAGTTAGATAGGTAGATAGTCCAGTAACTTAATTGACTGATGGAAAAACCGTGTATAAATAAAGTTATCCTATCCTATCCTATCCTACCAAGCCAGCAAGACATTGAAACAGCCATCCTGCAAAATAAGCATATGAAGAAAAATTAGCAACCTTGTAACAAATAACATGACTACGGATGAGAGAGTTATTGTTTACATATATAGTCGTAATTCCACCTGAGCGCTCTGCTTAATCAAGGGAGTTTCAATTAAAGTTGTCGCTATTGTATCAGTTAATTGTGCCTTCTATGTTAGGATCAGCCAGTCGTAGCCAGACTTCTGGTGAAGACAAGGCACAATCTGCGAGCCCCAAAGGCGCATACTGCTTCGTAGAGGGGTCTGGGAGCATGCCCTCCTTCCCCCACCAGAAAATTATAGTTATTTTGTTTTTATTTTTAGGTTAAAATCTAGATGAGGCAAGTGCCTCGTCTTGCCTCTTGCTGGCTACGGCTCTGATTCGTCAATGATGATTCGTCAATCAGATCAAGTGTCATAAATATTAAACGAGTAGGATATATGTTATGCAACTGGGAAGGAAAAAAAAATGAAAATAAAGGAGTTCTTGGAAGATTTTCTCGGAAAATTCTCTCTTTTCACCTTATTTTCTCGATTAAACGCCCCCAGACTTATTTTATTTTTATTTTCTTTAACTTAGCGCTGTGGACCCGGTGAGCGGATGACGCCTGCATGTACTTCATTCGAGCCTGATGTTTAGCAACCCTCGAACGTACAAGTGGGTCTCTCTAACGATGTCGAGCAGTTGGACGACGCCATGAGAAATCAATGAGCGGCGGATAAACGCTAAGATTAGTCAGAATTCAACGCCTTACCAAACGGAATAAAATTTAGCTTTTTTCGTTGATGTTTTTAATTTGCCATTATTCAGCTGTGCCTCGTGACCGCGGAAAACTTTATTGTGAAATGAAAGCACCTTCAGCTCACCGGTAGCGGCCTTGCTTTATCACTGAGGTGAAGTCTTCTGTTACTGTATAAAATAAATGGATTCCATTTTGCCGTGCGTCTGTTCAGTTATAGATTGCACAATCCGTCAAAACGTGGTAAGAACATCAGTGACCCACTCGCCTAGCGGCTCGTTGGCCACTTTTTTGTTCTTACCACATTTTGACGTCATCTGTGATCTATAACTGGACAATTCAAACACACGGCAAAATGGAATTTATTTGTTAAAAATACTAGGCAGAAATAACTGTTTTGCCAAAACTATGGCTCTCTAGCCTTTTTCGCAACCGAGTTATTCTGAAAATAATTTTGAGGAAATTATAGTCAAAATTATATTGCAGCCGCAATACTTTGCCATACCATGCCATGCTACGCACGTGCGCACGCATCAAAGGTCAACCATGATTTTACTTACATTATGATTAAAATTCATCCACGTTTGAACCCTGTTAAAATAATAAATGAAATTATTAAATTAAAATAGACAAACTGACATCAAAGGCGATTTAAAAATTCTAAAAACGAATAAAGTATTTAAAATGCTACCTTTATAATAAAATGCACGCTTAGAAATTTCCATCATCGGCAATACAGCCGTCATCACATGCACACTTGGATGTAAGAGTTGCAAACTAGAACGCAAACAACTGAGATAATTTAGGACTGTATAACAATGCAATAAGAACGGATAGTTTAAATGTCCTGAAAGAAGAAAACTATCAAACAATAAAAATTGGGCATTTAAGTAATTGTGATTTATCAAATACTTTTTGTGGTGTGCGCTGCGCGAATGCTTTAAACACGTCACGTGACCCCGCAAAGACCGGGGAATATGATTTACCCAGTTCTCAAAGTATCAGGTTTACTTACGCTCGTACGACCCAAGCAAATAAAACTGAAGATTTTGAACAGATTAGCAATACTTTTGAACGCCGTCTTCTTATGTTGAATTGTTACAAACACCTGGCACCTTTAGAAAGCAAACGATAGTACATACATAGTTGGCTGTCCGTGCCGGTGGTACGGACTGTAGTGTAACATTGCTTATCTCTCCGGGAAATTTGCTTTCATCGCACTTAAGAGTGATGTCGACGAACCTGAAAACAAAAACAGGTATCAAATGCACAAGGCCAAGACAAGCTGGGCGAAAAATTGACGCCCTTCATTTTTTATAAAGCCATTTAATTAAGCTAAAGTTTCTATTTTTCTATATTTTATTTGGTTTCATTGACGTATTTGTTTATCTTTCAACCTCCAAATGATATTTGTTGTTTTATTCTTATAAACCTAAGCCTGATGGAGATAAGAAGGTACACATGTACAAGTAAAAATTATAAAACAAACCTGGAGCCGTTCCAATATCTAACCTCCTGGTAACTTAAATGGGTCGTTCCATCGGGATATATTGCAAAGTCGGACACAGTGATGGCCAATGGGTTGAATAGAGACGTACCATACACTTGACACATCTTGGACAAAATGGAGAGAGCAGATATACTTCATTATTTAGCCCCAAAGATCGTTATCACCAAGATAACAAGATTGTTAGGCTTGCGCTAAAAACATCAACAAACTCAGAGATTGCGGATTAGGTGGTAAGGAATATATTCCAGTGGCGGATCCAGGGGAGGGGCCCGGGGGCCCCGGGCCCCCACCTTATTTTTTCGGAAACAGCGCATTTCCTTTGAAGTGCCGGAATGATCTTCGAAGAATTCAACATTCACAGTCAGGCCTTTAAAAGCAGGCCCCCTCCTTAGCTGAAGGGTCTGGATCCGCCACTGTATTCCCCACATTTTAGCCTGGCAGTGTTCATTGCAGCTACGCTATTGAGAAAACACAAAAACAATATTGGAAAAATTAAAGAGCTTTGTATGGGTCCGCCATCAGTTGCTGTTCCACTTTGGTACACCAATATGGCGGACACAACTGTCTGCGAAAAGACATATTTTGCTACCAGTCATGCGTTGCATTTCGGAACGCTTTAGCTATCATTTTTAACTTATGAGCATAATTTATTTGAAAAGTGTTTAAAAAGTGAGGAAAAAATTGGTTTCTGATCACAACTTCAAAATGCTTTATTTATGGGTTAGAGACTGTTGTGAGTGTTTTGTTTACAAATACACGCACGCGCTGGCCGCACAATGAACGTGAAATTTTCAATACTGCACGAGGCGTAGCCGAGTGCAGTATTGAAAATTTCGAGTTCATTGTGCTGCCAGCAAGTGCGTGTATTTGTAAACAAAACACGAACTAACAGTCTCTAACCCTTTTAATATACAATCTGAGTACACTGCACTCAATACACAATTTCGCGAACTTTGAACAAGAATTTTAATAAATAAGAATTCAGTTGAGTTGTATCTAAGTAGCACAAAATTCTAATGGCGTAGTTTAAGAATATAGAAATCACAAAAAGCCATACTATAGGAAAATCCATTACCTGACGAGGGAATTCCACGTTAAATTTCACGCGAAAAACCGATATCGCACGAATCGCGAAGCGATGAGTGCGATATCGGTTTTTCAAGTGAAATTTAACGTGGAATTCACGAGTCAGATAATGGATTTTCCTTGAATCGCATAGAACCTTTTAAACATGAAAATGTGGTGACTGTTACGAATTTTACCCGGGATTTTAGTGCAGCCTCACTTTCAAGTCGCAATACCGCGCTGAATACCCTCGCATCTCTAGCCAATCAGAGCGCGCGAATTCTTTGAGCTATGCGATTCATAATTAAATATAAATGAGGCTTAGAATCATTCACAAAATCGTTCATAAGTTCATATTTGTTCTTTCACTATTTCTGCAAATCTGTCAGCTGAAGCCGTTGTCAATAATGCACGATTTTTATGCGTTATTGTCAATAACGCACTGTCGGAGTTTGCTGACGACAGGTAAAGTAAAATCACGTGCTCGATTTTAACCAATTGCACGCGTGGATTTTGGACAGTGAACGAAGATTGTATATTAATTCCAAAATAAAGCATTCTTCTGACCCAAGCATTTCCCCAGCGATTAGTGACAGTAATCTCCAGAATATACTAAAAGAACAGCTTTGCAGATTCAATAATTTTGAATTTTGATGACGTCAGGCGACAACGCTCTATTCAGACCACATAATTTGGCGACTCTTCCTGAAATTTTATTGCCTTAAATATATTCCTGTTATAGAGCCAATTAAAACTTTCCGTCTCAAAATTGCAATTCTTTTAGTCCTTTGCACTAATGATGGCATGATATTGAGTGCTGTTTGGAACAAATAAGCACGATTAAATTTTTCAAAGGCTAATAAATTACACGAACCCGTAGATTTGTACTTGTTTCAAATTGTACTAGAAAAAAATGCGATTACTTTCAAGGCTGCTGCCTAAGGAAATTTCTAAGGAGCCCTTCGGGCTCCTAACATCAAAAGTTAGGAGCCCAAGCCATTACTTTAGGAGCCCAGCCTAAAAGTTGCCATGGTCGATCCTCGGGGGAGGGGGGTGGGGTAAAAGAAAAAAAAATCTAGGAGAGGGGTCTGGGGAGCAGCCGCCCTTCCCCCCCCCCCCCCCCCCCTACCGTCCCCTTCCACATGCACACACATTTAATTTTGTCAGTAGAGCCCTTGTACGTGAACAGAAAACTCCTTCGGACAAGATTTTTTTCTGCAAGCTTCTGAAGGTAACCTCCCTCAAATAGTTGTGTGAGAAATTCCAGCTTTCTTAACTTGAAAGTTTATTTAACCGAGCCTCTCCTTCGATAAAACCCTTTTTACACTGATTGGGTGACAAGAACAGGAGTGTGTATATTCGAAAGTTTCTGTAGGCTTAAAATGAGTTTGAAAATCCAACCAGTATATTGTGCTGTGATGAATGTTGGATAAAGTAAGTTAAAAATGTGTAGAACAAATAAAACAATGTTTAATAGGAGTTTTGAACATCCAAAGTTTTGAAGCAAAATCAATGAAGCATGAAGCAGCAAAATTATTATTTCACTTTTGCACAGCAAGCTCACTAAAGAACTTGAATTATTGTTAGTAATTAAGGTTTAACAGAACCAAGATTACAATTTAGCAGGTCTATTTGAAGGTTAAGGCAAAGATAATAAAAAGTCAAAACACCTGTGTAAACACTTTAATTAAATTCTGATCTTATCTACATTTTCATAATCAGTTGTCAAAAATAGACCAGAAAAACTAAGTTGTGAAAATAAAAACAGTTTCTAGGCTTATCAAATGAGTTGCTTATACAATAGATTTTAGTAGTTTTAAAAACAATTCATGTTATTCAAACTGTTTTCAGCAAAGTTTCTAGCACATTATTATTTTCAAGAGTAATGTTCTCCTTGCACGGTTCAATAACCGAGATAAAACACGAAACAGTTCGAATGAACAAACAAACAAACTTGATCCACAAAAAGCGGTAGCTGATAAGAATGTAACAGAAAAGGCACACATTTTCTGTTGTTATGAAATTAAGCGTTCTCTGAAGTGAAAAAATAAAAGTTTGAGTTAAATAACAAGCTTAATTACAGTAATTCGTAAGTGTAACATCAAAACATTCTGCACATTATTTTAGGCTTGTTGAAAAGGTTTTTGTATCAAGCTTTTGCAGATTAAAATTGTCATGATCAGACCTGATGCATGAATGGCCAGGAGATTGATTTCACTTTTGTATCCGTAAAATGTTTACTTCACATTCACTATAAACTCCTCCAAACTCCTCCAAAACATCAACGTAGCGAACAAAACGTGAAGCAGCCCATAATACTATTCATTCTTCATTCCATATTTGGGAGTCAGTCCCAGTCCTAAACAGTCGAAAATAATTGGTTTTCGAAGTTGCACGTATTTATACGCTAAAATTATCTCTATTGTGGACAATTTAGTATTTCCGTTTTGAAATGAAGCGCTTATGGTTTTAAACGGGATATATCTTACGCCAGTGGAACAAAGTTACAAGGAAATTGAAGTCATTAGATGAGAATGGAAAATCTATGCTTAGGCGCCCATCCGGGCTCCTTGAACAAAAATTTAGTCGCCCGCACTCGTAACTTAGGCGCCCCAGGCGACCGGGCGCCCGTTAGGCAGCAGCCTTGACTTTAATTTATGCATTAATAACATACAACTGATAATTTCTGTTATGTTTAGTAATTTTCTTGACAACCTCGAGTGTCCAGCGTCTTCGCTGCCTGGGAATCTGCCTGGAAAGTTGTTACGTACGGCCTATTTTCATCGTGCAGGAGAACATTTATTTACGTTTACAACTCCTTGTTGCTGCCTAACTTCACTGGGAGATTTACAAAATAATTCGACGATTGAGCTCTCTTTTCATAACAAGCTCCAAAGGTTAAGTTTACCTAATCTTTAACTGAAAATAGAATGCTTGCTCATTTCGTCATTAAAACAAAGAAGTTACTGGTTCGTATAGGCAGTCTGGCCGGCATTTCTTCACGTTTCGCTTCAGAGAGGTGAAGTATTTTAACACGTATTTTTCAGCGAGGATTCTACAATTGGCTGTTAGCCGCGGCTTAACTTCAAGCTTCATCCTTAACTATGCATGAAGTTCTTTGTTGAAAAAAAAAAACAACAACAACAACAACAACGAAAGCAAAAACACAATTCAACAATAGATTGTCCTTTCATAATAACATCTATTGTTGAATGTTTTTTCGACAGTTTAAATTACCGTTTACCAATTTAATTCCCGAAAAGGTTTAAAAAATAGACCAACTTTTTCTAGACTTTTCGAACGTTTCGAACACGCGATCGGATTCTGTCCTCGTGAAACTATTTGTTCAAACAAATTTGAACAATGACACCTCTCACCGCATATATAACACTGTTGAACCATTATTTTATTGTCACTTGACAATGATGTCATGACAACATCGCAACGTTGTGTAAAATTTCTGTCGCTCATTTTTTTTTTCTGAAATGCGTATCGAAATTTTATCTTTCTTCTTTTTAGGACATTAAAGCTGCTTTTCTAGATATTTAGCTTCAAATACCCACCAGCGCATCTTTGCAGTCATCATCTTCAGTAAACTTTTTGCAGGGATTCCAGTCGTACACCATTGGCCGTTCGGGATCTGAATCTTTGATATTTCTAAAACTGGAAACAAATACAATATTGTAAAATGAATAGCAATGACTGTTGAAGCAACAACGGACAGATAAACCACATGACGCATCTGATCAGCTAACCGCGTATTTCAAATTCAAGATGGCCGCTACAAAACAAAACTTTTGGTCCTTTGGACGGACCTCTGTTTCAGCTTTGGTTATTTGTTGTTCCATTTTAGAGCATGTGACGTTATCCTGAAGAATTTCCTCTTTCTTATTCACAACATTTACGTGGAAAGGAAAGGATGGAAAGAAAGAATGGATAAAGGCGTGACATGAACTGGAAATGGGTAACTTACGTACGAAGCTGATAAGATCTATTTGATGTATGAGGGCATGCAGGTTACCGTGTACTTCTGTCGAATTCATCGCTTTGACAGAAATACTCCATGGTCTTTCAAGCGTATTACTAGATTTATAGGCTCCCCACCAGAGTAGACATTGGCATATATATTAAAGAAATGAAAATGAAAACAGCTTTTTCTTACGCTGGCCCTTTACAACCTCCATCGAGTTTCCTCAAGCTGATGATTTTTCCGTTATTCTTCAGGCAGGTACAGTCGTCAATCTGTCAACAATATTCTAGATCTTCGGCAACACTTTCCAAAAGGTAGAATACAAACAGAATCCAAATGACAAGGGAAGCTTTTACCGGATTTGAATGTTTTCTCCCCATGATAAGGGCAACATGTGAATCTCGCAAAACAACCAACGCTCTGTCGCGTGACCTTGGTCCGGACAGGAAGTGCTTGATCTAAACAATGGATTCATTGTTATTATTACTAGGGGAGGGGAATATGGGTCAAATTAACGGCCGTGGCGGTGGAGTGGGGGATATTTCTGAGGAACGACTGTTTATTTTCACTGTTGGTAAGAAGTACACGACTTTTAACTCGCTCTTTCGTTGCCTTTCACAAGGGTTTCCGCAAAGAATCTGCAAATCCCTACCAAAATTTTCTTAACACAGCTAACTGCTATGAGCCAATTCGATAACACGAACGGTCGTACACGAGGGCATCTTGGAATTCACTCACTTCAGCGGTGAGCTAAAATAATTATGATAGTTAATTTCAGCGGGACACGGCCATTCTATTCACATTGCAAAGGTGAACTTCGTTGCTGATTATTTTTGTTTATTAAATTCTAAAAGAATGAGACATCGTACATTATCAATGCTTCAGTTTAATATTATCGAGAACTAGAAAAATTGAAAGACAAAAGCCATCTCTTAATTTAGCGTTTTCTAATTTCTAGCGTTCTTTTTTTTACTTGGCCTTAGGAAGCCATTGATCCGTTGATACAATGGGGAAAGTAAAGTCTGTATACGCGCCTAGGGGCCCATCAGGCCGGAGCTTATCCCGGTTTCCGTAGCATGAAGCGACTAGGAGTATTGCTACTCCCCCACCCCCCTGGATGGAATGCTAGCCCATTGCAGGGTTACCCCCAGCAGTAGATTCGCCGGTAACCATTTATACACCTGGGTGGAGAGAGGCCAGGCACTATGAGAGTAAAGTATCTTGCCTAAGAACACAACGCAGTGCCCCGGCCAGGGCTCGGACCCGGACCGCCTGATCCGGAGTCCAGCGCACTAACCATTAGGCCACCGCGCCTCCCACACACAATGAACTGTTACTCAATTTTTCTTTATTGATTTGGATTGACACTTATAATTATGTAAATGAAGCACGTGAAAGACCAACCTTCTAGCACGGGTAACTTAGATTCAAAGATATTCTCACTGAGAACACATGAATGTTTGTTTGTTTGGTGACCTGTCTCGCTGACCCGTTTTCTGCTGTTTTCTAGCCTATGTTGATCTGTTTCTCGACCCGAATAGACTGTAAAACAATCTGATGGGATGCCGTCAAAGAAGTAACTTTTTGGTACTGTAACTCGAACTTTGAACAATGTAATTTAGGTCTTGCCTTCATGTACCGATCGTCTGTCCAGTTTCTCATTGGGATTATGTATTACCTTCTTGAGATCGAATAATCTTTGAATTAATTATACGATTGGTTTAGCCCAGCTGGATTGTCTGCATGGTTTCAAAGAACCAGCCATAATTCATCTAAATTTTCGACTTTTTAATTTTTTTTCTTAGCTTTATTTGACAAAGGAAACGTATCCTTCAGCTTCCCTCGACCATAAAATGATGCATTTTTTGTTTTTCTTATCTAAGCCTCATCGCCAACATCTGATTTTAACATAATGCAGTAGTCCTATTTGCGGCAAAGATTAAAGTATAGTTTTGAGTGCACTTACAGTCATCATGCAAAATGATTTTACTTTGAAGATTCTACTAAAACAGTTGCCCGTGTTGAGACAGACAAAGGTCCCCACCATAATATCCATAAATTGATTACTTGGCACGCAAAAATGTTTCTGGTGAAAAAGAGAAAATATCAATCGGAAACAGCATTATTTACTCTACAACGCGTATTACGTACGTGCGCAAACGGACAAACGTTAAGAGCACCTTCCATTTGTGTGGAAAAATGATGAGAATTTGCTGGCAAATGGAACAGAACAATTTTTCAACAAGCACAATGGTACAGGGCGAGTATATACCATTTGAAAACTTTCCAGTGGTGAGGACCGTGCCAATTCATTTCCCACCGGGAGAGCTCCGCATTTCATAAAAGGGCATGGTAATAGTGTGAAAAGCAAATTTATATGATGATATTCGAGTTTCGGGTAAAAACAAGAAACGAGAAATGCATCTGAAGGCATACCACTTTTTACCACTTTTCAATTTTCAGTGGGAAGAACAGTTCTATTTGATTTTTTGCTATAAAAACTGGTTTCTTTGTACAAATGGAGAGTGCTCAATACTTCCGTAACAATCATCTTTCGGACGTTTCCTCGTTTTCGGGGTCTTGAGGAACCTATTTTCGACACTCTCTTTGAACTGTTGTGTGATTTATTTTCATTTTGATAACGTCCGATACAAAACCTACTCGAAAAATATCAACACACCAAGTTTATTTCACGTTTGACGTAAGATATATTTAAAAACACGTACATTATGCCACAAACAGTTTCTGCATACAAATATTTCATGACCATAAAGTTCTGACATTTTTTTTTTTAATTTAAGTGTCTATCACCTTAAATAGAAATTCTTTACCTAATGGCTCTTAAATAACTAATTTGAACCCTTCACTTTTATGGGCTCAATGCGTCTAATCCAATACTGCAGCGAAACAAATGGAACTTCTTCGTGAAGTGATTCGATCTACCTAGCTGTGCTTATGCTTGAAGAAACACTGAAAATAGCTGGGCTTATGTTATAAATAAAAAATTCAATTCTTCCATTTCAAGAAAAAAACTTGATTTCTCTTAGAATGGAAGACTCTTTTAGAGCAAATATACAAAATGAGAATTACAAGAAGTGGCCTTCGATACAAAACTGGAATTGAGCCGTCAAAAAATTGTTAGGCGAGATAGGAATTTAACCTTAGTTCTATATTGAAGTCCACAAAACGGGAGTTAATTTACCAATATTACACGTATTTCAGCTGTACATCCTGACTCCAACTGTTTTACTTTAATGTTTTAATGTTTCTCCTTCATTTGTACCACTTTTTCTTGTCTCCAGATTTAACACAAGAGCCTCAGCGAAGCAAACAGCAAGTGACTATATTGCAGCGTAGGAGTCTCCTTTCATTTTCAAGTACAACTTTCTGCAACAGGCAGATACTCCTTGAAATGTAAAGACACAACCATCCTGTGCAAGCAAAAAAAAAAAACATGGAGATTATTATGTGGAAGATGAAATGTTTAACATGTCACGAGCGTGGGCCAAAGAAAAAAAAAAATAAGTCTTAAGAATTGAACCCATGACCTCCCAAAAACCGGGCAGGCGTTCTATCCACTGAGCTACGAGAACTCATGGTGAACAAGGCCATTTTTACTAGGTTCATATGTGACACGCGTCCTGTATACTGCTAGGATCGGCAGTGTCAATAGCGTCCAGTATGATGAAATATAAATGCTAAATTTTAAGCCTGGTAAATGAAATGTGAAAGATGAAGTATTCAGCATATCATGAGCGTGAGGACAAAGAAAAAATCTCAGTCCCCAACGGGAATTGAACCCATGACCTCCCAAACACCTGGCGGGCGCTCTTTCACTAGTTCTCTTTTATTTTTGTTCATAACAAAATAAATGGTTCGGTTTGGTACTTTTTTTAAAAGAATGATATTCTTCTTATAAATTAGATGCCCACACATGTACACGAGGAATAATTAACGTCACTCAGTTTACCTTATGACTTACCTTAACCAAAAATGGGAAATCTGACCAAAATGAATTATTTGGAATCATTTCAGGAAAGCTTTCAACCCCTTTGTGGTATCTTTTGAATAATAAACCGGCAACAATATAAAGTAGAAGCAGTACAAAGAACCTGCAAAGAAAATGTTACAAACAAATCAAAAATAAAGCGGCACAATATTATCTGGCAACCGGTACGTTTATGTTCTCTATCCTGGGCTTGTCACCTTGTCGTGGTGGTAGAGCTTGCGTGTCTCAGTGACCCCACCGATGGGGACTGGTTCAACCGTGCCAGATTGGTCGAGGGATAGAGACCTGACAAAGGACAGCCCCTGGTCCTCCAGCTTAGAGGTTGGGCGTTAGGCTAATCACCTAACCTGGTAAAAAATGAATGATTACAGAAACCTTACACATTAGAGGCAATCTACCGAATCTTGGGGGCCGAGTGGCACACAATGTGACGCTCCAAAGCGAAAGCCGCATGAAAACTCTGGAGCTGAGGACGCCAATAGTGCACCCAAAAACACAGTTGAGGATAGGTAACTGGAACGTGAGAACGTTGTATGCACAAGGGAAGGCAGCCCAAGCGGCGAAAGCAATGAGAGAGGCTAAGTTGTAGATAATGGGTATAAGTGAAAGCAGATGGTGTGGATCGGGGAAGTTCATTCTCAGTACAGGTGAAACAATAGTGTACTCTGGCAGAGACGACGAAGTTCACCAACATGGCGTGGCCATCATGCTAAACAAAGATGCAGCAAAAGCAGATAATGGGTATAAGTGAAAGCAGATGGTGTGGATCGGGGAAGTTCATTCTCAGTACATGTGAAACAATAGTGTATTCTGGCAGAGACGCCGAAGTTCACCAACATGGCGTGGCCATCATGCTAAACAAAGATGCAGCAAAAGCACTAATCAACTGGACACCTATAGATGAGCGAATACTTTGAGCCAGATTCCACTCTAGGTATGTCAAGTTAACACTGATCCATGTCTATGCCCCCACTAGTGACACTGATGAAGAGGTTAAAGATCACTTCTATGAGAAGCTCCAGGCAATAGTGGAAAAAACACCGAAGCACGATTTGCTGGTCATCACTGGAGATTTGAATGCAAAGGTAGGAAGCGATGTAGAAGGATACGAGAGAGTAATGGGTAAGCATGGAGTCGGAACCAGGAACGACAATGGCGAGAAACTATGCGATTTTTGCGGCATGAATGACCTGGTGATCACGGGTACGATAAAGCCACATAAGGAGATCCATAAACAAACTTGGATATCCCCTGATAGAAGCACGTGCAATCAGATACAACAACTTTATTGGCACCCTTAATTAATTTAAATTTACAAGACAGACAAGAATAAAAATAAAATAAAGTGCATGCCTGCCCAAAATAACCATTATTGGCTAATAAGGTTGGGCAGACATCCTTAGTGCTTATTACAATAGTTTTTAAAGGGGTCAGGTGTACTAAAGATTTAGTTAACAAATACACAAACACAAACACACAAACATAATCTAAGTTTACTTACGAAATTTAGTGAAAAAAAGGTGGAAAATAAAGTATATGGACAGATTAACTAGCAGAAGAAAGGAATTTAAAATTAGAGTTATAAGTAAACAGTTCCGTTAATAGCTTGCAATAATGTTTGATTTGAACTTTTTCTTAAATTGTTTAAGTGACAGAAGCTTAATATTATCACTGATAGCATTCCAGATTTTAGCGCCCTGATATCTAATATTAAAGATTCCATAGTTTGTTCAATAGACCATGTGTTAATCAACAGGAAATTTAAAACATCAGTACTGGACACAAGAGCCATAAGATCAGCTGACATCGCCAGTGACCACCACCTGGTTTGCACTAAATTGAGGTTAAAGTTAAAAGCAGCTCCTAAAAGACGTGGAATTAGAAGGACGAGATATGATACTCAGAAGCTGGAGAACGATGGGTGTAGGAGGCAATTTCGTTTGGAACTAAGGAACAGGTTTGAGATATTGCAGAGGGAGGAGCTGGAAGATGACGAAACTGATCAGCCAGAAGCTGAGCTGGAGAAGGCAAACGACATCTTAGAGAAGGCTTACAATATGACAGCAAAGAAAGTTCTAGGATATAAGACAAAGAAAGTTAAGCCATGGATCAGTAAAGAATCGTGGGACCTGATTGAGCAAAGGAAAGCGATAAAACTAAAACTTGATGGAACCAACTCCGAGCGACTGAAAGAAAAGGGGCGAGTAGAATATAAAGCGAAAGACCGAGAAGTGAAGAGGCAAATACGCAGGGACAAGAGGAATTGGACAGAAGGGATAGCAAAAGAAGCAGAGGAAGCAGCGAATACGCAATACAGGAAGACTCTTTACAACTTAACAACAACAACCTGACAATGACTGTGTTACAGCCCTAACATGGACCCCAGAGGGAAAGAGAAAGAGAGGCCGGCCAAAACAATTTGCCGGCGCACAGTAGAAAAGGCGAGGTCCAAAGCAGGGTGGCAGTCCTGGAGAGAGATGCGCACTGCAGTGCAAGACAGGAATCGATGGAGAGCACAGGTGGAGGCCCTATGCGCCTACTTGGCGCCAGGGGATAGGTGAAGGTGAAGGTGAAGGTTCGTTTATTTTAGATTACTATAAACTTATAAATACCAGATTTCGGAAGATTGTAAATAATGTGATGGTAGACTTTTGTTTTATTTCTGACAGACAGTTGTTCACTGACTACACCTAACTGAAGAAACGTTGACCCTGTGAAAAGCATAAACCGTGAGATATGACCTAATGGTATTCTGGGTACATAACATTGGTGAACTTAGTCATATTCCTTTTATAGGTAATCAACACATCTTCTTTCCTTGAGAGGTTTATGCAACCTGGTTTGTTCTCTTACAGAAAACGGTTATTTTTTTCCGATTTCCCAGGAAACATTTGGGTCGCATCGTTCATGCCTTATGCTTTTCAGGGTTCAACGATTCTTCAATCAGGTGTATTTAAACCGCACATTGTACATAGAACACAGAGTCCAATGGGAACCCTGCATATAGAAGTGCAATAAGATCTATAACAGACTACTGATACTATCACATGATTGTGACAAACATCTGGAGCGAGTGCCATCTTGCAGTCGGTTTTGGGACTGTTATTGGAGACAAATCAAAACATGAGAATTCATAATGTCACTAGAAACAATCCCACAAGCGACTGCGAGATGAGACATGTCCCAGAATTCGTTTCGTTCCCAAACTGCCGAATTCAAAACTCGTATATTTAAGGTGGCTCTGCAACTGCTGGATATATATTTTTTTAACTTTGCAAAAAGTTGTATCTTAACATGCTGATCAGTATTCCATAATAAAAAAATGGGGGTCACCGTGCTCGTTTTTGAATTGATAGATTACAGATTAGACTGTTGCTATGGCAACCAGTGACGTCAGGAAATTGGCTACAACATGCTAAGCAATGATTGAACATTTGCTTGATATCATTATTATAGCAGCAGCTGATAAAGATTTGTAGTACTGACCCATCAAAAAAGAAAGCGCCCAACCGTTGTGAGCCTCCTTAAAGGAGGGGTGCGGGGAAACAACTTAAATTTACATACACTATCAGTAGAATACTGCCAGTACTAAGCCCTTGACTTTGTCCTGAAGTGCTCCCTCCTGCGCATCCTCCATCGCATACACATTTGGAACGAAATGTTGTTGTCTGTTGATCAAAAGGAACAAAACCCTCGTAATCTTGTAAGCTGAGACGATATCTTCTTGTGGAAGTTAAACCTGTTGGTTGCTGTTACAAACACTCTTTTTTATATAAAAGTATATTTTTTTCCGGCCCAGGCTGAATATTCTTATTTTTCTGCCGAGTTTAGCCTGAAAATATTCTTATGATATTTTTATATTATAGCGTATCATGATACTTTTTGCGGTTTAGTTCATGTCTTTTGTGCTGAATGCCATACGTACGTATTACATGTACCGTTTATTGAACTGTCATTAGCATCGAACATTTTGCTAGTGCAGGGATTTATCATTTTATTGGTTAGTTTTGCCGTATAGAAAGGAAGAATTTTATGTACGGTTCAGTTAAAAAAAAGAGTAATTGTATAGTACACGTATTTACAAATTTTTAACACAAAAAATAATGTTCTTTCCAAACTCTCGGCCTCGGGTTTATTCTTAATAAAGTATTCGTAAAATCATTTTTGCAAATTTCAGCCTCAAAATTCTTATAAAATACAATCTTATAAAAAAAGAGTGTAGTCGTCGCGTTGCTCTGGGATATTACCGATTATTATTGTTTCATTTCCACTATTAACATTTCAGCTTGAAGTAGTTTTCATAAATTGTGCCAAGAGGAGAGCAAGAAAGCCGATATAATTATTTATAATAACTTTTTACCCTAAACCTAACCACATATAAGAGGTGATAGTTCACATCAACTAGCAACCCGTAGAAATCGAGACCAAGTAATTTAATTGTTTTAGTAAAATTCTAATGAAATTTCCTTCAAATGACGATTTCTGCTTTAGCAAGATCGCGGCTTATTACCGAATTATCATTTGAAACTTGCAGTTGTGTACTCATGTGCTCATTTACGTTCATTCAACAATTTTGAGTTTTTAAAGTCGCGTAACAGTGAATGTTCCTACTGAAGTCTTCTCGGAGAAACAGACAAACAAATTAAACTGCCATCACCATTCAGTAAGTAGATGATGTATTACGATGAAATACAATGTTTATCTGGTCTTTAATTTTGCTTTCTGTGTCGGGTTAACTCAGGCTTTTCTGCTCTATTTTACAGTAAAATGTCTGTTTTGGGAAACAGTCGATAGGCTGTCGGTAACCTGTCGGTCGTCTGTCGGTAGCCTGTTGGCTGACAGACGACCGACAGTCGGTTGAGGGGAGCTCTTCTTCACAATAACCATAGCTCAACCAATCAGATTGTAGCATTTGCATGAAACTCTAAAAGAAATTATACTAAAATGGACAATACTTTCCTCGTGTTACTCGCATCGTGATCCCTAACAGATACAATAATGCTTAATTCAAAATACATGTATTTATAATTTCATTCAAAAGCTCTAATCGCATTTTTTGGTGAAAGAGATTTACCGACATTAACAACAAAGATCGTGCATGCAAAGTCATATTCTCAGATCACAACCAATTACTTGCTCTCCATGTATGGCGTTACTGCAATGCTCTTTTATAACGCCTACTACTAACACATTTACTGTTTAATGGGAAAACAATTCGAGAAATATGCACAAGGCAGTCTATATGTCTGTCTTGCAAAACTACTGTATGCATATGTATGATCCATTTGAGTAGAGAATAATACTAACTAATTAGAATTATTAAATTCTCAACCTCAGATATTGCATTTCTAGCTTTGTGATTGGTTCACTGAATCTCGGTTATCAGCCAATATACCTATGTTTGACCTTATATGGGAAACGAGTGCGGCAAGTGCCGCTCAGCTTAAGGTGGCTCCATATAGTTTTATAACCATAGTTTTAAAACCATCCCTTTCATTACTGAAAGCCAGGATGAAAACAACCTACGAATTGGAGCTCTCCATAGCTAAACAGGATCAAACGTTAGAGATTCACAACAAAAAATGGAAAGAACTGCTCCCTGTTGTTTCAGGACTAGTTTAAACAGAAATAGTTCTTGCTTTTTTTTTACAATTAACTTAATATAGTGAAATACTACCTCGCATTTAATCATGTAATCGATGTTTTTTTTTCTTTGTAATTAGACTTTTTTTGTTTGCTTGTTTATCTTGTCTTTTGTGTTTTTTAAGTGAAATGTACCTTTTTTTATATTTTTTCCTTTGTTAAAGAACTGTAAGCGTGTTGGTAATTAAATAAATATATATATTAAAAAAAAAAGTTTTATAACCACGCGCGCGCTGATGATGCGAGCCTTGCGAAACTGCGTGCCTCGTTGGCTATTTACCACCTCGTATCCAACATATCATGGAATAATTGTTAATTAGCCATGTGAATTCATCTGATTCAAGAAACACAAACTGGTCTTTGGTATAATAATGAAATTCCATAATTATACATTGTATAATTTATTAAATATGCAATAGCTATCTTGAATGCAAATAGCATCAGTATAGACATACGAATGTGAACCTATTTCTTCAATAATACTTACATAAAGTGATAAATCTGATCCAGTACCCTTCTCCTCATTAAATGTATCAGGCTTCCCAGGATTTTGGCTTTGGTCGCACACCAACTTAACTTTTGCTGTTCTATAAAACAACAGTGAGCAAGTTCATACTGTAGTCGAATGGGAGAGCTCTAAATAAAAACATTATTTTATTACATCCATTTTGAAAACTCTGGTGATCCTTGCAATCTGATTGGCTCTCAGCAGTGTGATTTATTCATGAATTGCACTATTTTTTGCTATAAATTAAATGGCATATTTCCAGCCAATGAGAAAGGAACACTATTTTAACAAAACAACCAATCATATTTCAAGGCTCGTTTAAACCAATCAAATTGTAGGGAAATGTACATGTAGTACAATTTATTCAGACACCAATCATACTATTTTTTGCTTTTAATCACATCTTATCTATTTACTGGATCAAAAATAAATATTTGTACCGACTAAAATCCTGTTTTTGGGGGATTAAATTGTGCAATTTCAAAATGGTGTAAAAGTGGGTAATTGAACATCATGTCAAGCAATTTTGGTCTGAAATCTTGCGATTTCAAATTGAACTTGCGCTGCGCACTCGTTCGATTTTGAAATCACACATATGATTTCAGACAACTGAAATTGCACAACACTAAGTTCAGCTACCATAATTATTAATCGAAACAATATGGCAGATATACGGGTATCCACAGCTCAGTCATTGAGCAATTGCCTTTTATTCATTTCTCCCAAGTGACTAGCAACCACTATTTCAGAGTTTTACTCTCAACTGGAATAAGTCCTGGGTTAATTTGTACAACTTGCTCAATTTGCAACATTTCTTTCAGATCAGCTTATTAATTTTTGTGATCATTTTATTTTTGCTGTTGTAATTTATCACGCTGATTCAGTTAGGTACGTAACCCTCATATGGAATGATCCCATCATTTTTTTTTTTTTTTTTTTTTGCACAGTCAAGTAAAGGTTGATTGTCATCAGTGAAAGAGATGTAGTCGGAGTAGTACGGAGGTGAAAATAAAAAAAAAAAATGGAGTCATAACTTTAATGAAATCAGAATCAGAAGAATCAGAATGTTTCCATTTTCTTCCAATTCCACTTATGACTCTATCACTTACGATCCAATATAAACTACATTGATAGGGTCACAAGCAAAAGGGGAAGAATAAAATAATCACAATGCTAGCTCTAATGCCTTCTGAGTGCTTCCTTCAATTCTGGTTGTGACTCTGTTTCACTAGATCATAAAGGCTACATGGTCTTCACTAGCAATGGAGCCGGAGTCAGAGTCATTATCAAAAGCAATGTCTGTTACAACAATTCAACTGGTAGAGTCATAAGCAGAGTTCCAATTCCCCTTATGATTCTGTCACTCATGATCTAGTGAAAAAAACTAAATTGTTGGAATCGCAAGAAGAAAGGAAGTACTTGGAGGGCATTATGAGAACTACAACCCAGGTCAAAACATCTTGGGACACTTGAAATTGGGCGCAAAAACACGCTTTGCTAATAAAGTGCTTGAAGAAAGCTTTGGAATGCTGTGAAAACAAACTACTTGAGTTCCCCCCCCCCCCCCCCCTCCCCCAAGCAATGTTGATCATGATGAAAACGATTTGAATGTCTGAGGTCAACATTGCACCAGGGGGGAGGGGGGAAGAGGAAAGATGGGTCATTTTCATGAGCTGTTGTGCTGGTGTCCCAAGAGTTTTGTCCATGGCTGTAGCATTGTGCTTGGTTTGTTCTTTTTCTATCTGGACAGGAATGTGATGAAAATAGATATCATCAGCTTGTACTGTAGGAAATAATTGTGTTAATGTACCGCTACATGTACAACAATTTCAAAACTGTTACATGTCACGCTTTGAGTAAATCTGGGCTGACAAGGTTGGAGGGAAGTAAATTTCTAATTGAAAATACCTTACCACTAAGTTACTGTAGCAACGTTAATTAATCACAGACACCCAGGCAAGTATTTATAATCCAGCTTGATTACATGTTTGTTTGTAAGTGTCTTGTTATATTCAAGCGCAATGTTTCTCATCCAAGTCACATGCTAGCTGAAAATGCATTTTCTCTACAGATAAAAAGTGTTGAGACACTAGAGCTGCATTTCTTCAGTGCCTTGGACACATTTCACCCCTCACCTCTTCAATATTACCCTTCCCCGCAAAACAATGTTGGATTTGCGATCTGCACAACTTCGTTTCTCCACAACATTGAAAAGGGGAAGAGGGGGTGGTCCTTAATCTACACGGGAGTAAAAGTGAAACAATAATATAATTATTGGCACTCATTTCGACCAACTGTCTCAACTACTTTTGCCGGCCATTGTTACGAGTCTGTGGGCACCTTGTTACTCAAGCCCAGTGTTTCATATAAAAGTGGCATGCATACCCCAAATAAAAATTCATTTTCTCTTCAGACAAAAATTTACGGTGTTTGGACGTACCTGGAGTGGCCACTGTATTGGACTGTTTTGTAGTTCAAAGTGATAGAACCATCATCATTTTCAGTGAAGCTGCTAGCTGTATCTGCAACTGGGTAAGTTAGCGTTCCACCTTTATCTTGTTGACATAACTACATCAAAAGGAAAAAAGAAAACTGTGAATGGCAATGGGAATGGCAATTAGATTATGAGCTGGAAATTTTTATGGGGTGGTAGTTGATGAGGCCACAGGCTGAATTACAGTGCGGCTACTATTACCGGGGTCACCCAGACAAAGTTAACCAATCACAAAGCAGAACGGAAACAATAGATTTCAAGATTTTTAACTTCAGCCAATAAAATGCCGAGTACAGAACAATGAAATTTCAACTTGTTCGTTCGCCACGAAAACAGATCGATACAACACTGAGTTTTCAATTAATTTCGATTGTATCCTTTTTGAACTTGAGTAGTTGTGACAGCAATATTTTGAAGGGAAATATTAGCGATGTTTATGAAAGAGAAGTTCGGTAGTAGCCACACTGTAAATCATAGAAATTGAGAGCGAATAATCTTATTGTTTAGTAGAATTCTTACTAAAGTACTCTTAATACAGTGGAACCTCGATTTAACGAGGTACCAAGGAACTGGGGAAATTTGTTCGTTGTATCAAAAACCTTGATTTAACGAATTTTTGAGAAAACAATCAAAATATTCGCTATATCGAGGTATATTTAATAATTAATTTTCAACCGACAGCAGTGAGCACAACAACTTATTCTTTTTGATCTTATATTCGAGGCTACCATGAGTATAAAGATATCCGGGATGTAGTTGTTGGTGAATTTCTGGAGGATTAAAGAAATTTCGTCCTTGTTAGTCTGTTTCGCATTCATCTTTTGTCGCATGCTGACATTTATTCATTATATATATCGAGGTATATTTTACGTTGGGCTTCTGGATTGTGTTCATTATAACAAGGATTTCGTTATATTGAGGTTCGTTATATCAAGGTTCTGTTCCATACATTTTACTGTAATTTTGGCCAGGCTGAAGAAAATAATTCGTTATAGTACCGAGAACTTTGTTATATAGAGGTTCGTTAAATCGAGGTTGTATATTCATTGATTTTCAATTTTTTTTCCGCATTTTTATTTAAGTATAGATCGTTTTCATGTGACGTCATCGGGTACTAAAATCCAAAACAAAAGTGACACAAAAGTTTGCATCCACATCAGGCACAAGAGGTACTAAAATTATATCTGTTTGCAACTTTTCAGCTGAGTAGCGTCCTTCGTTTGGAAACCAGCGCACTTTGAATTTCAGAGTTGTGGCGGTGCGTGACATACAGTTACGATCGTGTTTGTCGAAAAACATGCCTTTATCTTGTGACTTTCTGCCATTTGAGAGGTTTAAGTAGCAGGAAATGTGTGTATGTAAATCTTTGTTTTTCCAGTACAGATAATCAGTGGCCTAGATGACCAAAGTGAGTTCCAGATGTTTACAGTATTTTCCGGCCGCCATATTGGTGCACATCTTTGGTGCACCAATATGGCGGATCCAAACTGGGCTCTGTAAATTTGCGCAAAACATTTCGACGAATACCTGAAGTTTGGGATAGCGCACAGACCTAAAACTTGGAGAATGATTTATTTACATGTACTTATTGCCTATAATATCCTATTTTGTTGACCTCATTCAATGGATGGTTCTTCAATTTATATTTTTATTGCGTGACAGTGAAAACGATCTATAATATTAATAATTTATTGTCAAAAAATCCCGACCTCATGCATACTCACATACAAACCGCTGCTAGTATAAGTCAGAGTAGCTCAACCAATCAGATTGTAGCATTTGTATAAGTAATTACTAGTAGAATTCTACTCATTACAAAACAAAAGTTCCTCGCATACAGTATATTCTGTATGTATTTAATATATTCAACAGAGAATTCATATAAAATCATGACCATAATCTCAGGCAAAACAACAGTCACCAAAAAAACTAAATTGACCCAAGGATAGATAAAAAGTGCTAAAAATAAATTTGTTGCTCATATCTTAAATACATGTAGGGTCATCGAGGACACACCCTCAGTGCTCCAAGCTCAAGTTTTTCAGAAGTCGCCTTTTGGGGACTTCCTTTTGTAAAATGGTCGCCACTAGAAAAATTTTGGTCGCCAAAACGCAAAGCGTTTTTTAAGTAGGACACCTTATGTCGCCTTACATTAAGTAATACCGCTGACCATTATGAGCCGAATTAAAATCATTCAAATCATTCAGAAAAGTAAATAAAAGATTAAAGAAACAGGTAAGGAAGACATGCAGAACAAGTTTAATTCTTGTACAGTACACTAAAATAATGGAAAGGAAATGTGGTTTTCAAACTTTATAGGCGGCTCCATGATCTAACGCATCAAACAACACAATTAGGAGTCTGAGCAATGAGGTATCCTAAAATCAAATAGGCGATTGAAGTAGTTGTAATAAATTTTGTGGTCAAATTTGTTTGGCTTAGTGATTGAACTGCAAAAAAATGTTGATGCGTAGCCAGCCCTTTGCATTACACTGGTCGCCAAATTGGCGACCTGTGTGGAAAATTTAGTCGCCAAATTTTATTTCCACTCGTCATGGCGACCAAAATGGTCGCAGCTTGAAGCGCTGACCCTGGATATCATCATTGGTGCCCTTTTCATTATTTAGTTTCCCTTAGGTGCCCTCTTTGTCTGTTTTAGTTTTTGACATTTGGCACAATTTACCAACAATGTGACAGTTGCTTAATTACCTGGTAGCAATTATCTGACATTTATTTTTAATAAAAGCCTTTCAGCACAATAACCAACAGAAGGGGAGGGGAGGATCCTCCCCACCCCTCCCCCATATTGTGTACATCTTATAAGTTAATAAAAAGGGTTCTCAATAAATTGAGCCACTGCTGGTTCAGGTGTATAGTAATTATGTTACTTTTATCGGCATCCATTGTTCCTGAAACATCTGTATGCACCGCTGAACATTTGTACCATTGGCTGGACTTTGCTTAATTGAAGATATTCTACAGAGACCCACAGCCCCCCCCCCCCCCCAAGCATTACTCACCAAAACATCTTTACATTTGTCATCAGAAAATTTTGTGCAAGGATTCCAGCTAAATGTGTAACTTTGAAGTTTACCATCTTTTGTTCCCTTTATACCTGGAAATCTGAGAGAATAAAAAGGCAACTGGTACTTAAAAGCATATTTATTAAATAATATTCAACTTCAATGGGAATCTCTCCTGGGTGAGACGAAAATCGAAAAATCAGCTTGCCCTTCGGGTAAGCTGTTTTTCCATTGTACTAGCCAGAAGCTCTGAGGTGGTAGCCCGAAATTATTTTTTTCAGTTAAGACAATAAAATTTATTTATACATGCGATCAACTAATTCTACAGTACTTATAAATAGAAACGCTCGATTTAACATATGACGATAATTTGCTTAATTAATTGTGTGCTTGCAAACATGTGTGAAATTCTGCGTGTAATCCAAAAATAGAATGACTTTGGTCGCTTAGATTTCTTGGTCATTTCAACTAAGGAAAAAAATTGACTGTTTCACTTTCCCTCACGAACTGTTTGCACCACACTCATTTCTGTAGTTTGTCATAAAAAATTGCTTGCCCACCCGGCTTGCCCGTCGGGCAACCGGTAATCTAAAGACACTAGCCCGACGAGTCATTCCACTAACCCCGGGCTATCGGACAGCACTTTTGTTGCGCCCTGCTCTCCTAAACAAATGCCTCCAGAATTTGAAAAAGAATTTTAGTGCTCGTAACTGGAGCTGGTTGGTTATATGGGGCAACAGCAAACACATAATATTATCTTTGAACGTGTAAATTTCTTATTCCACGGTTTATTACAGATGAATGTGACACATGTGGACACTGCTTTTTTTTATAGTTTACTAAATAGAATCGTATAGCTCAAAGAATTCCCGTGCTCTGATTGGCTAGAGATGCGAGGGTATTCACCATGGTATTGCGACTTGAAAGTGAGGCTGCACTTAAGTTTGCAACATTCAACACGTTTTCATTTTTAAAAAGTTACTAGTATGCGATTCAAGGAAAATCAATTACTTGACTCGTGAATTCCAAATTAAATTTCACTTGAAAAACCGATATCGCACTCACTGCTTCGCGATTCATGTGATATCAGTTTTTTGCGTGAAATTTAACATGGAATTCCCTTGTCAGGTAATGGACTTTCCTATAATATATTACAAGTAAATAAACTAGTAGTATAACTTATGAAACAATTTTCATGAAAAATAATTTCAAGGATCTTTTGAACAACCGTTAAGGATCAATTTAACAGATCATACAGCCAATTTTCAGTACAGCATATAGGGCTGGCTTTTTCAAAACATCATTTGACTGTTGATCATTCGCCCAAGGGGATCACAAAAGTGGAATTAAATAAATTTTCTGCCTCACAAATTTGATCAAACTTAACTTTTTCATATAGCAAAACATTTTGGGAGACAAAAATTTCAGCATTCTGGATTTGTCAAGCAGAGGAAACTGAACGGTTTACAGATCTAATTACAGAAAATTAATGTCATATGAAGCTGAGACAGTCACACAACAGTTGTGCCACATGTATACAGCTTGCTGAGCATAAAATTATTGTACCTTTTGTTTTTATGGTGTTTTATTCCGATGGTTTAGCAAAGCAAGGCAATTTTTTGACAACTTAACTGCACAAGGGTTCAATCTGAACCAGTTAAAAATAATGTAAAGTGTAAAGCAATTTATTTATCTCCAGCATACCTGGAAAAAAATAATGATTGATGGGTGAATAATAATGTTTTAAATAACCAGGGTCTACACACCAGGGCTGTGTTATAAGGGTGCCCGGGTGCCTCAGGCCACTAAATTTTGCCTTTGGGCGACCAGATAATCTTATTTCTTTCATAATGAAAACTATAACAAAATTCTCGAACATGATTGGTTATCAGCAGCCCGATTTGAGCACTAATAGGACAGTGTACGCGTCATGCTTGTAATTGGACAGTGTAATAGGACAGTTTACACATCATATCTGTGTAAGTGGACAGTACGCGTCATTTTGCGCGCACTGTTGTTGTGCATTTGGAGAGTAGACTCTTATGTTTTTCAGTATTCATAAAGACTATTCAACTGAAGGTTAGTTTCCTTCTCAAATTTTGTTATAGTTTTGATTAACTGGTAACAAGACTTCGTGTCGTCCAATTCTGTCTGTAATCATACAAGTGATTAACGAATCGGACTCCCGCTTCGCGGTCGTCCTATTTTGTTTATCACTTGAATGTATGATTACATACCGAATTGGACTACACTCAGTCCTATTACCATTATTAATTAACTATTTGCTGGGCACCCTGGAATTCACAGTTTGGAACCTTTGGTCTCCTTGTTGTTTTTCTTAGAGCACAGCCTTGAGGGACACACTGCACCGAAATCAGCTGTAAATTAGGGGATGCTCAAAATAGTCTTAAGGGATCTCAAAAAAGTTCATGCCAAAGATCTTGAAGGATCTTCAAGTGGATCTTGCATAGATCTTTGCAAGAATTTTTACAAAGATTTTGGTATGATTGGTATTAATAAGATCTTTTAAATATTTTCATGGATCCTGTCCTCAGTTAAGGATCTTTGAGTTAAAAAAATGCTCAAGGTCCCTGTTGATCTCATCAGAGCTAGCCTAGAAATATTCTCAGCCACTTCATGCAATAAAAACCGAGATAAATTCTGATGTTGAAGGCTACAGTAATACAATGTAAACACGAGTAGAGACTTTGCAGATTTAAGGTTGATCTTACTTGGGCTTTGAGGTTCCGCTGTCCACTGACTTTAAGCTCATAATTTTACCATTGCTCTTTCGACATTCGCAGTCGTTTAACTTCGTACAAACAGCTGCAGTGGTTTCGTTAACTGCGACAACAAGCAGGAACCAAAATAACAACCCGCGAGCGGCCATTTTGAACGAAACGGGAAGTAAACCAAATACCGTGGTAGCCTGGGACGAGAGAGGGGGAGCATGGGTGGGGGAGGAGGGAGAGGGTCAAATGAAAACGTAAGACCAGGGGATTTAGACTGCGAGCGATCTCTCATTTGCTTTTAAAATCCGTAGGGAGGAACGCGAAAGCCAACCAGTACGATATGCGAGCGGCGAAGCCGAGTCGCGCTTATCAACGCTCGCTTGTGCTTATGTTTAAAAAAGACGACCTGTGATCAAGATTTGAGGTGAATTATTAGCAAGGGATGTTATGATAAGAGTACAACCTACCTAGTGAAATACTCGAGTCAAAATCAAATAAAGAAATAAACAAACAAATTATTAACTGATTAAATGATGATGAAAAATCCTGTTTTAATATTCAGTGTTAGTTTCCTTTGTGTTTAATTTATAGCCGTTTGTTCAGATCTTTGCATACTGAGTTTAGTTTGAAACTTTCACTGTAGTTAGAGGGGAATTTAAACCTGCACTAAGAGCTCTTGTGCCGACTTCCATTATAGCTTCCCTGGGGTTTCTGGTACGCGTATGATACACGTTTTTGCTACCCGGGAGGAGTGAACCCTAAAAGTTGCGACCCTTCGCGCCGTATCTTTACAGTAAAAACATATGTACATATGTAGTTGTTAAGGTATTTATTTTCGTACTCACCGTGCCCCCAAGACAGCTAACAACCTGTCAACGTCGACGTTCCACTCGCTAAGGCAGAAACAAAAGTAACAAGTTTCAATAGTTTACTAGTGTAAACACTCCCCATTCAGTTTTAAATAATTTAATAATTAATGGAAATCGTGACCTGCACAATAACAGTGTTGTTGCGCTCGCCGAATGGTGATCTGCACAATAATGAATTGACGATACGAAATATTTTAGCGATATGTTGCCAAATTCAGGGCATTAAGGTGGTGGCAAACGAGGACACAATGTTGCGGACACATTGTTGCGGACACAAATGTTTCCCCGTTTGCCCGCGCGCGCAACATTTGTTGCGGACACAAAATTTGTGTCCGAGACACAAAAAATGTTTCTGATTTTTGTCAGAAACATTTCGTGTCCGCAACAAATGTTTCTCCGTTTGCGCGGCATGGACACAAAACAAATGGTTTGTGTCCCGTTCGTTTGTCCACCCAAGAAACATAATGAGCAACAATGTGTCGGCAACAATGTGTCCTCGTTTGCCACCACCTTTATTTCTTTTCGGTTAAAATTTCGTTTCCAAAATGCTCCGTTAGAATTTCGCGGGAAATATTTTCGGGATCAATAATGGCGCTACTGGGTAACCGCCTGTCTCTCTTAGCCGGTTGGGCCTTTGGACTAAAAACAGGTAGCTCTAGAGACACAAGATTTGATCGGCTGGATGTATAATAAAGGGAGTTTAAAATATAGCCAATCTAGTCAACCGATTTATACCTTTGTTATAAGAAATTTTAAATTTCCTTACATTTTCTGGCACTGAAAATGTTGATCATTGTTCGTTTTCTCCCGGCAGTTGCACCAACAGCGTATAGACAACAAGGTATAATTCAAACATTTCAATTTTTTGACAAGACCGTGTTCTGACCAGAAGACCGCAGGCTAACAGTAAGGTCACTTACAGTACCGAAAGGCACCGATATTTTTTTTGCGAATGTATTTTAGTTAAACAAAACCAATCCCTTCAGCAGGCGGCTGGTATACGGGAGGATAATTCCCGAGGCTGAAAGATTGTCCGTAAAATGAACAGTTGGCCAAGACGCGAAGTTCGACTGAGGGCAACTATGAAATTTTGAGGACAATCTTTCAGCCAAGGGTAATATCCCACAGTATACTAGCTTACCGGAAAGGGATTGATTTATTTTATAACCCTCCGATTAATATATTGCCGGTAAACAGGAAATAGTTATGCACAGTGATAATCACTGCATAGGTGCGGTCGATATAAATGCAAGCTGGTTGGTTTGCGTATTTCTTAGCTGTGATTTGATTAAAAATTTAGACCTCAAAGGTGACTTTGTTCGTTTGTTTTGTACTTCTTTGCAGAATAGGGCGACGGATATCTAAACGGACGGGGTGAGCTCATATACCATTGACTACATATATCGTAGCCGATACGCGTCAAACGAAAACAGCTGCGGAGCTCAAATATTGCAATTCTTTTGGGCGTTTTTAATCCCGACGTGTTCAATCGATAAAACCGATAATAGATAAAAATTGATAAAAATCGATAAAAATTAGTTAATTGTATTGGAAATCGATAAAAATTGATAAAGGGATATGTTGTGAGTAATCGATTATTATCGATTTTTAAATTATTGTTATCGATTTTATCAAACTTATCAAATTAATCGGCGCAACACGTCTCCACATATTTTTTTTTAAGGGCAGCGAAGCATCAGAACTTTCCGAAAACCAGTCTAACGAAAAATTACTCTCGTAGGATAAGTTTAAAGATTTATTTCCCCTAAAACTACTTTTGCACAAATTAATATGATCGTTATTTCACTTAACAAGATTCAGCGGAGAAACAAACCGTAACAACTTCTTCTTGCATTTTACTTAGAAACTATTCAAGTTAAACACCGTTAAGACATTTTACGATGGTAGTACAGTGGACGTCGATATAACGCAGTAAGACACTACCTCTCTGAAACCTCTATTTTCATTCGCCCGCTGTAAACACTACCTCTATTAAGGTGATATGTGATCTTCGCAGTGAATTTCCAATTTAAGCAATTGGAATTAAGAAGCCTGAAAAAAAAAAAAAAAAAATCAGGGCTTCAACGGGATTCGAACCCGTGACCAATTGCTTAAATTGGAAATTCACTGCGAAGATCACATATCACCTTCATATATATCCGCAGTTCACATATGGATCATTTCATATACATTACATCATTTCACTCCTTTCACGGGAAAATATGAACTCACAATTGACCTCGCTCCCAATGTGTGGCTTCATAGCTCAGTTGGTAGAGCATCGCACCGGTATCGCGGAGGTCACGGGTTCGAATCCCGTTGAAGCCCTGATTTTTTTTTTTTTTTTTTCAGGCTTCTTAATTCCAATTGCTTAAATTGGAAATTCACTGCGAAGATCACATATCACCTTCATATATATCCGCAGTTCACATATGGATCATTTCATATACATTACATCACTACCTCTATTGTTATTCAGGGATAGGGGCATTGTTATAGCCTTTTATGTATTGTTTTAGGAACCAATGAAATAACTCGTTCCGAGAGGTAGTGGGCGACCCATATAACGAGGGGCCAATAGAATGACTAAATATGTCCACTCTATAGAGGTTTCGTCAAATTGAGGTTATTTTTTTTTCATTTATTTTACCATTACTGGGGCAAAGAATATCGTTCGTTAGACCGAGGACTAGTCAAACAGAGGTTCATAAAAGCGAGGTTCCACTGTAGCTGTCATTTCAAGTACCGAATCTACATTGTAGTTACAATTCTAAAATTCTTGAAACTCATTTGCTTGATTCTATTTGCGCAACAACACCGGGCTGTGAACGAGTGAAAAGGTCTTAAGACGCCCAGGAAAATTAGATATAAACCCCTTATTTGACGCATCGGCAAAAACAAAGCTTGCCTTTTAAACGCTGTCTTGAAAGAACCGTTTTTTAGCATTTTCAAGTGTTGATAATATACGGTCCTTAAAGGGACACTGTCATGCCTGAAATATCATATTTTATAAGAATGGGCTGTAGCTTGCTATAAATTGTACTTTATTGTCTTGCAATAGGAAGAAAAAAAGGCTTACAGTGGTAAATGCAAAGAAATATCAACTAAGAGGAAACAGTGACTAATAAAATGTTCAAAATTTCACCAGAATGGCAGCTTTGATTTCTGGACATCCTGTCCAAAAATCAAACACAATCCACTTCCATCCTTGCAATCCTGTACTTCTTCCTCACAATAACTGTTCTATCTTGTTTTGTGGGATCTCTTTATCAAATTTATTCGTGTATTTGGTGGCATTTGGAAATATACTGAGGAAATTAGAAAATAGAAATTTCTATGATCAGCTGTGATAGTGCCCCTTTAATAAAAACGATAAGTAATGGTAATATGACTGAGTGGAGTCCAATTCGGTCTGTAATCATACGAGTGATTAACCCTATTCAGACCGGGCTTTTTTGGATCTTTTCAGACCGGGGGGGGGGGGCGGATTCCCCCCCCCCCCCCCCCCTCCGTAACTTCCAGAATATTTAAGCAATCGCAATAAAACTTACAGGATATATAGTATGTCCAAAAATCTATCTTTTTATATACGTCACGTGCGGTGATGACGTCACATCACGTGACAATTACATCATGATGTCAAAACAGCCGCAATCTTGGATCCGCCATCTTGGATTTCAACATTTTTCCAAAACATCAGAAAACCGCCCAAAATTACTGAAAAATACTCAAAATATATAAAACAGTGCAAAAAAACCTAAAAGAGGTGAAAATAGTTGAATTAAAGTTATTTTTTATCAATGGAAACACAAAAATTACAAATTTTGAAAAACATGTCTGTCAAAATGACGTTGCCATGGTAACGTCAAGTTCCAGACACAATAACCTATCCTACCAATTTATTCCCAGATAAATTTTAGAAAAACTCGTCAAGTTTGGCAGCGTTTGGTTGAATCTTGAAAAAGTTATAAACGTTCAAAGTCAGCGCGGGCACTTCCCCCCCCCCCCCCCCCGGTCTGGATAGGGTTAACAAAATCGGACGACCGCGTAGCGGGAGTCCGATTTGTTTAATCACGAGTATGATTACAGACAGAATTGGACCGAGAAAAAATTTAGATAAAGCGAAGCCTACTAAGGACTTATCATCACTAAGGCAAAAAAGCCATTCTTGAAGCTGAACGTTTTAGGAATATCAAGGAGTATTTAGTCATAACAAGAAACCAAATAAAGAGCGCGCGCATGTGCAGCACGCGAACTTTGTTATTGGACACCTTGTTATTGGACACTTTGTTATTGGACACTTTAGCCGCGCGCGCTCCAATTTGGTAAAAAATAGGGCGTGCTAAGAACCAATCAGATTCGAGAATTTTGTTATAGTTGTGATTAAATTGATAAATCGATAAAATCGATACCTTAAACGAACAGCGATGGTTGTGAGTATCGATTTCTATCGATTTATCGATAAAATCGATAACGTTTAAATTTAGATTATCGATAGTTATCGATTTATCGAACGGTTTTCCGATATCGATTTTTATCGATTGAACACGTCGGGTTTTAATAAAACAATTATTCCACTCGCGCTAATGAGATCGTTAGCCAACTCGGCGCTACACGCCTCGTATCTAGCCATCCCATATCCAACGCGCGCTCGTGGAATAAATAAACAATGGCCGCCATTTGGCGCGAAAATATGCTCGGATATTTGTCCGCGGACATTATCTGTTCCGAGAAGCTAACAGTCTAAACTGTGAGCTTCGAGGAACAGATAATGTCCAAGGACAAATATCCGTGCATATTTTTGAAGCCAAATGGATGCTGTTGTGTTTATTATCCTTCAAATATTTTTTTACAAGGCCGCATTTCGGGAGACCTTTTAATTCTCAAAGCTTTTAAACGTCAAAGAAATTCTGTCAGCGCTCAAAATATTATTAGTCTGTTCAAAGTTTTTAGTTTTATTAATTTTAACAATTTACTCGGGATAAAAGCTAAACGTGCGAACGTAAATCGCAAAGTTCGAAAACTGGGGAATATCACTTGGGGAATATCATCTGATATTCCCCAGTTTTGGCTGCATCACGTGACGTGTTTAGACCAATCGCGCGCGCGAAAAATATTTGATGGATTATAATCTGATATAAATTGTGTCTGATACCCGTCGACTCCTTTTGGAACACGTGATGCGTTTTGTTCATGCAGTGCAGGCACGCTCGAAAATTATTCAGCTGTCGGTCGGCCCATTTTCCTGTGCAGTATGACTGGAATAAATCTGATAAATCGTCGAGGTGTCATTTATATTACCAAAAGGTGATGCGCTTTCTTTTGTTTTCGGCATAAATAAAGTAAAAATATTGATCGTCACTCCTCGAATCAATCAAAAGAACAAGCTAGAACTTTAGTATATGGCCTTTACTAATTTCTTACCTTAACGAAGTTCCGAAGGCAAATAGTATTAAATTTGTAAACCATTCCGAAAATTGACCTACCATTAAGCAAGATCAGGACTTGCTTTCTTGCCGGTCTTTCGTTCTCCTTTGTTCCAAAGCATATATAATCGCTTCAGCAGAGAAGGCCGGATCCGCTCGACAAATACTTGAATGTTTGCCAGGACGCCTTCGACAACTGCAGCAAACGCAAACCCGTTTGCCTTTGAATTTCTGTCTTCTTTGCTGTTTGAAAGCCCACTGTGTAAAGAACCTCCAGGATCAAACGTTGGATAACCAATATCTTCAGGAATATGTCTTCGATCTGCGGGGAAGCGAGAAGCGATTCCCCATAATTCAACTGTACACAGAAAGATGACCTTTCCAAATGCTCTTGCATGGGTTCGCTATTATGTTACAGGCACAAATGCTAAAAATATCCATTTTGGGGTTACTCATTATGTAATGTTATCTGCCAGAAGTCACGCTACTACCTTAGGGGTGGACCATTAGATTTTTGATGGGGGGGTTGTGCAAATCCCCAAAAAAATATCGAGCATGTGCTTCTGGTTTAAAAAAAATATCATGCAGAATTGTTAAGAAGGAAAAAAATATCGAGCAGCCGTAATCAGAGCGTGGCAAAGGATTTTTGTGTGAGTGGAACTGTCCTGGTACTGGCCTTTAGAAGGGACCATTGACAACACCTGCTGGTTATGTCCCCTCCAGCTTCTACGTCCACTCAAAATTCGTCTTAACTGGTAAAATCTACAGTGAAGTCCCCATTTATTGAACCCTCATTTTTTTGAAACTCTAGATAACTCCAAATACTAAATACGTATTTTGAGAAGCCAGATTACTATTCAATTTCTCCTTCTTTGCAGTCCCTCTTTCTTGCTTTGAAAATATTAAACAGGGTGCAAATAAGATGGATTTTCCAGCTCGCCCTTTGGACAAGTTGGAACCATTACACGCAAGTCTGAAGGCTTTTCTCAGTAGCGTTACATAATTAGCAGGAAAAAACGTTCACTTGCCCAGTGGGCAATCCACTAGCCTGACAGGAAAATCCACTAGCCCCAGGCTAGTGGAGATGCACTTCTTTGTGCATTGAATAAAGATGAAACTCTTTATTGCTTTGAAAGAAAGATTTAAACTTTAAAAGGCATTGCGTGTAAAGGCGGTTTTTAATAGGGTGATTTTTGAGTGGCTGGTGATGGTCAAGTTAACTTCAAAATTTGTGTTTTAAATTTCCATTAAAAAAATATCGTGCAAGGACATGGAGATTAAAAAAAAATCCTGCATGGCTGGAAGAATAAAAAAAAATATCTAGCAGCCTAAAAATCCTGCAACCCCCCCCCCCCCCCCCCCCCCAATCAAAAATCAAATGGTCCACCCCTTACAACAAGACCTATAAATCCAGTGGGGGGGGGGGGGGGGGGGGGGGGGGGGGCGATCCCAAATGAAACAGAGGGGGATGCTTGTCGTCTCGCTTGGGGTGTAAATTACGGATTTTGGTCTCACTTGGGTGTTCAAGACAAGGCACCATCATGGTCTTGTTTAGGGCTGCGTGCACGCGACGGAAGAAAAACAGTTTCAGCGATATATTGACTCGTGTATTCATCAAACTGCGCCAGAACATGAACACAATGCTCTCTGTAGGACACTAAAGAATGAAAGATGACGCGCTATTTTTGCGTCTTCCCCTCCACTACACCCCCCCCCCCCCCCCGTCCCCTTCCCAACTCTGAAAATGAGACAGTAAACAGGCTTCACGCAACACGCGACGTCATAGTTAACTCCTTAGAACTGAAGTTATTTTGTTTTTATTTGCTAAGGCAATGCTGCGACTTATAATTCAGAAGACAGAATACACAATATTTTAAACACTGGAAATTACCGATTCTAGCACTAGCTCTTCTGACGGATCTCTTTAAAACCTGCAAAGGGAAGTTCACGCGTGTTTTCACTTGCGCAGCTCTTGGATACGTGAATCAACAGGACTTCAAATATGTCATTTTGACTTTGTCTTAGGATGAATACACTAACAACTTGATTCTTAGGCTTTGATCTTTTAGGACAGCCCGCGAGAATGGCAAATAGACTAGGAGCGTTTTTATGAGCACACTGAGCAGCAATGCGTGACTAAGAGCTGACATTTATATCTGTAACATAATAGCCAACCTGGCTGTCTGCACGAAAATTTTCCTTGTAGGTCAACTCCACTATACAAAAGAGTCATAAGTAATCGCTCCTCGCTTCTCCGCAACAAAAAGTATCCCAAAGCCCTGGGTTACTCCACATTTGATCCTGGTGGTTCTATAGACAGTGGGCTTTCAAATAGTACAGACGACAGAAATTCAAGGCCAGGCGGATTTGCTTATGGAGGGGGACATTGGGGTTTGCGGTATTGGCCAATTTTTCATACGGTATTTCGGTAATTTTAATCTTGAATTGCGGTATTGCGGTATTCTCCAAACCTGCGGGACGCATTTTCTTGGCGTTTTGGTCGACGATACTTGGTATAAAAAACGTATCCTTCACCTTTTTCCAACCATTTTTAGCTGTTTCTGGTCGTTTCAGAAGCAACCGGAAACAGCCTTATTTTATCGCACATTTTAATGAACAATTTGACTGTTTTAATGACCAGTTTAAAGCCTTGTCATTGTTTCCTCGGTCCCATCGCTCGTTATTGCCTCTTATTTTGCCCTCGCGTCAACGAATTCGCCAGCTATACAGGCTTACTATGAAATTGCGGTATTTTCCGGATTTTTTTGCGGTATTGCGGTATTTGCCGATATTTTTTGCGGTAATGCGGTGTTTAGCAACCCCCAATGTCCCCCTCCTTATGCTGCAGTTGCTGAAGGGGTTTCAATTTCTTGGGAAAACATTCAGGTATTTGTTGAGCAGCCCGGGCCTTCCTTCCTCAAGCGATTGTGTTTTGGGACGAAGGAGAACGAAACACCGACAAGCAAGCAAGTTTTGTTTAATGGTGGGTGAATTAATGTTTAATATGAACCATGATCGCGCGTGATTTCTTTAGTTGTGAAATCAATGAAAGTTTTGCCATGGCTGGACTTCTATTTACTTATGCTGATCGATTGGCAGAGAAACGATTCAAAATAACTTCTTAATTTCTGATAAAAAAAAAAAACAGAAGAAAGTAGATAAAATGGCCTCTAAATTTCGTTTTGCATTTTATCGACGATTTATTGGAGTAACACCGCAACATATTATGGGATCAGGTGACTCTGCTTATGGCGTTAGGGGACTAAGGGGAGGGCGCTTTTGAAGGGAAAATGAATGTTGAATTCTGATTCAAAGAAAATGCGCTATTTTCCCAAAACAATAGTCGGGGTGGGAGGGGGGGGGCTCCCCTGGATCCGCCACTGATAGCTATAAACCACTATCTTAATTAAATTAACTAAACATTGACTCTTCACACTAGGAGACTATTGAAACTGTTTGATTTTGTCTCTTGTGTAGTGAGTGGAAATGTGGAAGCTGGTACGTTATTAGCTGTCATGGGGGCAAGGTGAGAACGAAAAGTATCAATCTGAAAACTGTTCCACTGGTAAGGACCATTTTACACAAATTGCGTCAAAATCTTTTCAGGCCTCGGTATAAACACTCGTCTCCTTACATGTCAGATTGCTGTATGTAGTTTACCATGCCTTTTGTTATTTCCTCTAAATATTACCTTGTGTTATGTTGCCTTCGAGGAAAGAGAGAACTAACTGAGCCTGGGAGTATATCTTTTGCGGAAAATTTCCCAATTGCTGTCGGTTTTCTTTCTCCCCGATGAAGTGATTAGCAACGTTGGTCGCTGGGAATGTTGGCATGACGAGAGCATCTTTCCTAGAGGAGAAATTTTGCTAAATTGTTTTCTGCGGGGACTAACCAAATCATTAATGTCGATTTCAAATTAAGTAGTTAGACACTGAATCTAGCGTAATTAGAATCTTGATACTTTGAATAATACTTTGAATCTGTGGCTTTCGTTGACTGCTAACCATTTTATCAGCAAAATGTTACTTTTTTGGCAAAATTTAATTCAAGACGGAAATTTTTTGGAGAGAGGGGTGGGGAACAAGTCCCCCTGCCCCTCCTCCTGTTTGCTTTTACGGGCCTGTGTTGTCGTTTCTTCACTTGTGAATGTACGGTTTGGGTTGTTACTGTGGTAATTTTTGCTTATATGCAAACCCAGTATGTGTATTGAGTTAAATTTCAGGGTATGCAAGGTATGTTGATCCATTTTGGGAATCCCTTGGGCACTTTAAAATACGCAGATTATTGGTATATACTTTAGATATCTTTGCTTTCGTTTTTTCCTCCATAGCGGCGCGGGTAAAACCACTTTGATGAATGTACTAGCTCATCGTAACATCAGCCAGATGGAGGTAAGAGGGACTGTGGAGGTGAACGATCGTCCAATTGGAACAGATATCACTTCTTTGTCCGCTTACATTCAGCAAGAAGATATCTTTGTCGGGTCGCTGACTGTTAGAGAGCAATTGATTTTCCAGGTGGGCAGTAGAGTTTCTTTGTTCTAATTAGGGCATGGTAACCAATGGAGGATGTGGTAGTAGTCTATCCATTCTCGTCCCCATAGCCCTTTTCGCTTCTCTAAGCCGGCGGAGCCTTGGCACGAGAAACGAAGGGCTCTGGAGACACAGGATTTCCAGTACTAGATTCTAGGACTTCCGGTCTTCATGTATGCAGTCGTGATGTTTCTAAAGACTGTCTGGGACAGTCTTGGCGTTTTTTACTTCCGTTCAAGATTTCTTTGTTTTCAACAGCCAATCAAAAAAATGCAAATTAATTCAAAAATCCTATATCCCCAGAGCCCTTCGTTTCTCGTGCCAAGGCCCCAGCCGACTAAGAGAAGCGAAAAGGGCTATGGGGACGAGAATGTAGTCTATCCTGGTAGAACGTCTACAGCAACCTCGTTCCCAGGTTGTCTCTCTCATGTCCGAGAGACCCTGGGAACGAGATCGCGTCGACAGTATTGTTTTAGAAATTATAGAAATAATGATAGTTATTTCAAAAGACACTGAGGGAAATTTGAAGATTTCAAAAGTATTTTTTTTTTGCTGAATTACTGTTCATCATATTTGCATACGATTAATTAATGGTTGAAAGAATCTTAATTTAAATCAGTTTATTTCGTAAACCTGATAAAAAATATATATATAAAAAAAAGTTTCAACACTAAAAATTTGGAAACATTTGTGAGCGGTTCTCGTTTAAATGTCCAAAGTTATCTGAAATTGCCTTAGGTTTGATTAATTAAGCTCTGTGGTTGGTTCAAAAACTCCCGTCACTTGGCTCGACCAATCAAAACCAGGCAAAACAAATCGCATTTTGGTGTGGCGCGTTTTTGTGCACTTGGCACGCTACCGACCACGTGTATAGTTGCTTTGAGTTGCCATTGCTTTTATATTTCTTTGTTAATGCAAGTTTATACTCGTACATAGTCTCTTTGTGTCTCTTTGTGTTTAATTTAGGCGTGTAGTCGGTTATTTTTTATTATTTTTCTGCTTTCCTTCCCATAACTCATAATCGCGTGCCCCGTTTCACTAGATTCCAGTTTCCCGTCACCTGGGAATCAAATAAATAGCGATGTTGATTTTGTCTTTTCAAGGCTTTCCTGCGCATGGACAGGAATGTTCCTGATGATCAGCGGATAGCACGTATGGAGGAAGTGATACTTCAGGTATGCTTCATGGAACGACTAGGTACTTTACAAAACAGAGCAAGACCAAAATGATCAAACTAGCTTCATCATTTACGTAGCACGTGCTACATATTCCTATTTATATTGGCTGTAACCAATTGACACTAGGTAGATCATGTGTAACTTGGCATAACTACAGTCCGACCTCTATTAAGCGGCCACCCTCGGGACTTAGAAAAGTGGCCGCTTAATAGAGGTCGGCCGCTTAATAGAGGTACAATATAAATTGGGTAGGAATGGCAGTAAACATGATTTTATTGACTCTGTATAGCAAAATGCTTTTAAACGTGAAAATATTTGAAGATAAATCCAAAATTCATTGTAACAAAGCATCAAGTGCATTTCCAGTCCTCTAATACAGAGGGCACGTAGTTGAAATGTACAGTATTTCTTCGGGTTGATAATGTACAGAAAAATATGCAAAACATCGTTGACAAGTTTCTTAGGCCTGCAGTTCTTGTTTTCTTGTTGTTATCAGTTATCACCTTATATCATCTGTTACCATTTCGCTTGGAAAGATAATTTGCTGGCCGCTTAATGGAGGTAAAAAACCATATAAATAATACACTTACGACAGCAAAAAGGTGGCCGCGGCCGCTTAATAGAGGTGACCGTTTAATAGAGGTATCATATACAGCAGTTTACTGACAAATAAATCGGGACTTTCTGGGCAAAATGTCATTATTTTTAGCCGTCAAGGTCTCGTTTAGGGTTGCTCGCGAAGAAATAACAAAAAAGAAAGAATTTTGATTCGTTATAGTTACTCTTTTAGGGGTCTGCATAACGTTCGGCCACACCCAGATTTGTCTCTTTTAGGGGTTAAATTCAAAATTTCCGACGAGCATCCCCGTCCATTTCATATGGGATTCCCCCCCCCCCCCCCCACCCCCCGAGCTTAATGGAGGGTGGCCGCTTAATAGGTTGCCTGCTTAATAGAGGTCGGGCTGTATGATCTCTGCGAAGACAAAATCATGCATTAGATATGAAGCTAACGCAAGGCTATGGAGATGGATTTTGTTGTTGTTGTAAGTTGTTGTTGTTTACCAACGTGGAGGTTCATTTCTTTTTACTTTTAAGCTCGGCCTGACGAAATGTGCTGACACATACATAGGAATACCAGGACGGTTGCGCGGGATCTCGGGAGGAGAAATGAAGAGACTGTCATTTGCTTGTGAGGTATTTTTAATATAATATGGCGCAATATGCTTCAAACTCTATTGAAAATTTCAAAACAATGAGATAGGTACCAGTATAATTATTTCCCGAGTTAGTTGATTTTTTTTCTGAGCCGACCTTACAACATTTAAAGGACGATATGTCTTCTTCTGATTTTCTTCATGTAATAATAAGAAACAGATGCATGTCATATCTATCGATAAGTAGTCTAAAGAAGTGCGGTTTGCTGATGTTTCAGAGTTTCATGTAATATCCACCATGTAGGTCATCACAGATCCTCCACTGTTATTTGCCGAGGAACCAACTTCCGGTCTTGACTCATTCATGGCGCAGAGTTTAGTAACAGCACTGCAGCAGTTGGCAGCCCAGGGAAGGACCATCATTTGCACAATTCATCAACCTTCGTCTCAGGTGTATGCCATGTTTGACAGGTAAATCTTGACGAGGGCTAACCATAATGATACAGCAAAAGTGCTGATATCTGTTTTCATTACACGTAACAGTAAATAAATATTTACGAGGGTAAATGAGGGTGTATTTTCTCTGTCCAGTATCCTGTTGTTGGCTGAGGGAAGAACAGCTTACATGGGTTCCAGAACTGATGCCATCCAGTATTTTGACAGGTAAGGGCGATTTCCAGTGTGTCTGCGTTAGTTGGACTCCAATCACTCCAGTTTTAGCAAAGAGATGGAGAAACCTTGATGGATGGCGAGGCTTCCTACCCAGCTTCTTATACACTTAAAAAAACATCAATGTTCTGTAAATTAGCAAACTGTCTTATACATCACACACTTTCTTCTTGGAACAAATTTTTCCTTCTTTATGTACTTGTTAAGGCAACCAAAAGCTAATCCAAGATGTCACCTCTAATGGGCGCGACGATCGATGCGAAGGCAAACAGAACATTTTCCTTAAATATCCAATTAGACAATTAAATTAATTTAAACATTTTCGATCAATTTCAACAGCTTGGGCTATCCCTGTCCCGTCAATTTTAATCCAGCTGACCACTTTGTTCATACGTTGGCTATTGTGCCTGGCGACGAGGAAAACTGCCGCAAGAGAGTCCAGGTTAGATCTCTACCAAAATAATTATAATTATAATTAACCCTATTCAGACCGGGCTTTTTTTGGATCTTTTCAGACCGGGGGGGGGGGGGGAGGGGCGGATTCCGCCCCCTCCGTAACTTCCAGAATATTTAAGCAATCGCAATAAACCTTACAGGATAAATAGTATGTCCAAAAATCTATCTTTTTATATACGTCACGTGCGGTGATGACGTCAGATCACGTGACAATCACATCATGATGTCAAAACAGCCGCAATCTTGGATCCGCCATCTTGGATTTCAAAATTTTTCCAAAACATCAGAAAACCGCCCAAAACTACTGAAAAATACTCAAAATATATAAAACAGTGCAAAAAAACCTAAAAGAGATGAAAATAGTTGAATTAAAGTTAATTTTTATTAATGGGAACACAAAAATTACAAATTTGGAAAAACATGTCTGTCAAAATGACTTTGCCATGGTAACGTCAAGTTCCAGACACAACAACCTATCCTACCAATTTATTCCCAGATAAATTTTAGAAAAACTCGTAAAGTTTGGCAGCGTTTGGTTGAATCTTGAAAAAGTTATAAACGTTCAAAGTCAGCGCGGGCACTTTCCGCCCCCCCCCCCCCCCCCCCCCCCGGTCAGGATAGGGCAGGATAGGGTTAAATTATAATTATAGTGAAAACTGTATTATCCAAAGACGTATAATAACTTAAATGTTTTTCCCGAAGTAATATTGGTCTTGTCTAGTGGATTATTTATTTATTTATTTATTTATTTATTTATTTATTTATTTATTTATTTATTTATTTATTTATTTATTTATTTATTTATTTATTTATTTATTTATTTTAAATATATTCACTAACTCCAGCTGTGTTCATCCAGGACATCTGCGATGTGTACAGTGCACATGAGGCAGAAATCACCGAGCCGGAGACTCGAGAGAGACAGGTAATTATAAGGCTTCAAAACACAGAATTAAAAAAGTTGAACTAGTAGTGTTTTTTTTAGGTTATTTAAGCAAAAATGAAAAAAACAAAACATAGGTACAAGCAATTACTTGAAAGAAAAATACCCTAAGTTTAAAGAGAGTTAAAAGAAAAGGAAAATAAACGAGCCCCTCCCAGAGGTTTCAGGGAACAAGGGAAACGTGGTCATAACCGGGAACACGGGAACAAAAGCTGTGTTTCTGATATTTGAGGGAACAGGGATAACAAAAAACGACAAAACACTTCTATAGAACAAAGGAGCAGGACAAATGTTGACCCCACCCCGCTGGGAGGCGCTTTTAAATTAGGGATGGCAGTAAGCATCTGACTCAAGTGGTGAATCAAACAAAATCGAAATAAAATCACTGGTTAGACGTGTGGCAAAGATATTCAATAACGTTAAGACTTAATAAGATATGTGTTATTTGCTTTTTAGTGAGAGCAGTAACATGACTTAGTTTTTTCTTTAACTTTGTTCTCTTAGGACTCTTTCAAGGATGATGTTCACGCCCTGTCTCTTTCACCGTAAGAATCTCTTCTATTGTTTACCAATCGAGCGCCTCGAACCGTAGCCACCGGAAAAAAAAATTTTGACATCTTTTTGATAAGTTTTTGATTACTTTTATGACTTTTATAGTTTCCGGTTGTTTTAAACTACCAATCAGATGCCTTGAAAAATGGAAGGTGGGGTATCAACCGTTGCATGATTCGTCATCAAACGTCAGAGTTTGAAAGGGTTTCAAACAACCTTCCGCTTGACTATGCCAGGTTCAACTGGTGATAAATGGATTTTATGCCGAAAAAAATTTTTTGTCAAACTTAACTTTCCGGACAGCAAATTACCCCTACCGATTTTAATACATCACAATCAGTATTAACTTTGGGGCCCTCTCACCTCAATACTCATTTCTACGGCCCTGGCAGATATAGTAATTACACATTTTTTCACTATACACCTGTATTCCGTTACATACTTCTTATGTCATAAAATAAATGGAAGGTAACGTTAAAGTACAGGCTATGTATGTAATAAATCAAAGTATTAATTCAATAGCAAATTGTACATGAAGCAGATTTTATCAAAAAGAAAAATATAGTCGTGCAGAGGGCCGCAGTCAAAAAAAGAAATCTTGCACAGGCAATGGGAGAAAAAAATTCTTACAAGCCAAAAATCCCCCTCCCCCCTCCCCATCACTTTTCTAGTGGTCCGTCCCTTACTCAGAGCTGTCCCCTGGAACTAAATGCAAAGCGCTATATGAAAACATGCCAAACCCAGACCTTAACTTGATTTCGCTTACCGTGTTGTTTCAGGTACAAAGCATCCTGGTGCAGACAATTTCGTTGTGTTGTCTGGCGATCGTGGCTTACCAATAACCGAGATGTAGTCATTTTGAGAATTAGACTTTTCCAGTGTCTAGTAAGTGGATCACTATTCAAGTAACAATTTTAGCATTAATGTATGGTCACGCAGAGTGTATTACGTTCCACTTAGTTTATCTGCGCTGTTTTCTTTTTAACATAGTTTACAAATTCACGAGACAGGCTTCTTCAAAGAGCCTTCTTCTCAATTAACATGAATAACCATACACTATGGCATTACCATTTGCAAAAAAAAAATCTGGAAATGCGGTTATTGAATCTCCGTGGAGGAGAGATGTCCATATTAAGTCTTGTCGAGAACTTCCTTTCTGTTAAACCACGATATTTGGCATGACCCGTAAAAGCCGAAGGGTATGGAACGGCTGCGAAAGACGCTAAACAGTAAAATAAAAACATATCTAATAAACGACCTCCCTGTAGACGCTCCCCTCTAACAAACGCCCCGTGTCTAGTAAACGCTCTCCCCTCCAAAAGGCCAGCGATCCAACGATGCCAACATGGTTTACCCCGATACTCTGAGCGACAAGCAAATTAAATTGCAAGGCTAGTAGGACGGAATTGAAGATTTGCAGGATTTTTAATGGCCAACATTTCGACTAGCAGATAACTCAAGGCTTTTCATTAGCGCAGATTAGATTAGTCTCCTGTTCACACTCTACTCCTCGAGCAAACTACGCTCTTATTTGCTTTGTCGATGTTGTTACAGTAAAAGAAAAATAAACGCCTCTCTCTAATACACGCCTCATGTCTATTTAACGCCCCCTCTAGGACCCCTAAAATTTAAAAGACGCCCCGGGCGTTTATTACATCATTTGTATACCTTTTCTGAAATTCCATTACTTTCTAACGTTTCCCACTTGAATGAACCAAAACAGAATTTCTGATTTTTTTTTTTTTTTTTTTGTCGTAGTAAACAACCTGTACCTTTAAATTGTTTGTCATTTGTCTCAAGTTTGTAGGCCTCATAACGGGGATAATTTACTTCCAAAACAACCATTAACCAAGATGGTGTTTATAATCTCTATGGGGCTTGTTTCTTTTTGGTGACTACCGCCACTTTCGCCAATATCGGAGCAGTTTCTTTTGTAAGTATGATAACAACGCACCATTCCTTCTTAATATCTTTGTTTAAATGTTTGCTTGTTTGTTCTGTTGGTTGCTTGTTTATCATTGTATTTATTTACTCATTTATTTTCCTCCTCACTCTCTTATCTTCCCTTTTTTGGCCTCTTCGAGTGGCACTATTTTAGTCCTATTCGCGTCATTTTTAATGTACTTTGTTTTCAAAATATCAACTATAAATTCATTCGTTCGTTTATTCATTCATTGACAGACAGACAGACGGACGGATTGATTGGTTAGTTGACTGACTGACTAACTGACTGATTGGCTGATTGATTGATTGATTGATTGATTGATTGATTGATTTACTTATTCATTTATTGTTTATTTATTATTTTTTAAGACATTCCCTGTAGAACGTACAGTGTTTTTACGAGAACACCACAATAGAATGTATCGAACAGATGTTTACTTTTTAGCCAAGACCATTGCTGAGGTAAGTACGCGGTATATAAATGCGATATAACACGGTGGCAAGAAGATATGGATTTTGTGTTTACGTACAGGCAGCCCAAGCTAACGATCAGAGCCACAGTAATCTGGGAAGACTACTGCGCAGAATTTTACGCGTAATGAGCGCGCGCACATAAACAAAATGGCGGCTTTTTTCCATGCAACTTAGCCCGCGAGAGAAATAAATCGTCGCTTTCTCGTAAACGAGTATGGTGACCTATCAATTTTTCAACGTATTTTTGGTGTAACGATCAAATTCTTTCTATAAAATGAATACAGATCAATTTCTATGTTTAAAAAAAAATATTATCACTGGAAACGTGTACTTTGCCAGTATTCGCAAAGGAATTATTAAGGAATTATGTGGTATATACAAGGTCTTCCTGCTCCTAAACGAATGTGGTGAACCCCATTTTTTTTAGAAGAAGAAATAATCGAAGATTGGGCTGGTGGAAATTTATGTGGCAACCATTATCTATAGAATATATGGAACTTCGAGTGAGTAACAGTTGATAATTGTTCAAGCCTTGGGAATATTTATTAAAGTTAAAGCAGCAACCCACCGAATTCGCTTCAAATCGACCCAAGGTGGTGGCAAACAAGAAAAAAACTGTTAATTTTATCATAAAACACTCGAACTATCTCCCAAAACACATACAATCGTGCGTTCCCATACAACCCCTTATTATAAATTGACTCTTTCTGAAGTAGCTCTTGTTGTTAATAGATTGGGCTGCCTGTGGTTTGAGACGTATAATAAGATCAATATGTCACGACTGACAGACATTGAGAAAGTTCATTTCAACACGGAATTTCCCTTAATTACAGAGAATATTGTTTTCCTAGAAAGAAGTGCGTGGTGGGGAGGAGGGGAGATATTCCCTCGGGAAAAAGTTTAGGTAATTAGAGAGATTAAGCATGACGTTTGCTTTTCCCACGAACGGCAAAAACTACATTTCTGCCGTCTGCTGTTTGGCGTTTGTTCGCGGAAATGGGTAGGTTTGTACTTGTCGTGAGTGTACGACTTTATTCCTTTTTTCTGAGGGATTTATTTTAGAATTCGATCAAAAGGAAACAAAATGAAAGGTAAGCTCGCGTTTGCCATTTGCCATCTGCCTTATAACGTCATGCTAAAATCTCTCTATTGACTCTGAAATAGGTTATTTTGAGACACTCGGACAACATGTTGACGGATATCCGTGAAACGGTGGCAACCGGTCTGGATCCGCGTCTGTGAGAGCCAACTCTTCAGTCAAGACTGATGGTCCGCTAGGCGTGTTTTGATAGTAAAACGACTCTCTCATCGCAGGTTACTCCCACGCCGAGGCCTGGACGTAAAATATGATAGACAGAACTCCAATTCGGAGTGGAGATAGCTCAAGGTTATTGTTTGATCGTAGTTTACTTTTGCAATTGTAGACTCCGCAGTTTATTATTGGTGCGTTCCTTTTGGTCACCGTTTGTTACTGGATGATCGGTGAGTAGCACCATAAAGAACATATCTAAGCAACTTGAAAGGCCCTTAGCTTTTCTACAATCGTTTATAATCTTCATCCTGAAAAAGGCACCCCTGAGCTACGCAGCCGGTCACGCGTAATTTGTGAGACCAAAATTGGCCTTGAAATTATGGAACCGCTATAAAATGGTTAAACATTTAAGAGAAACTAAAAAAAAAACAAAAAAAACAGAAACCTTGGAGCAGGAGTTCTTGAAACTGGAAAAGGTTGAAAGGCTTGGCATTAAGCTGAAATTGATATGAGCTTGGTCGAAAGAAATAAAGTTTTTGCCAGGTCATGACAGACAAAGATGTGATCAAAGGTCTCTTTGAGACAACGACTATTTTGCATGATAAGTTATGAGCAGCAGTATAAGCAGTAACGATGAAAATTTTGGACAAAAATGCGTGACAGTTGAGACGAACATGTTGTTCATTTCTACATTGGTGGACGAATTGACAGTTTTTTTCTGCAGGGTTTTCACCGTTCTCAATCTGGTTCACCGCAACCCAAAAAGATTTTGTAAGTTAAGGGCTTAAAAGAGTTGTTTTTATTCCGTTGTATTTGTAAACCCTTTAAATGCTCCCGTCACTTTAATGACGACCTTTTGAACTTTGTTAAAAGGCTGTTATGTAAAAAACTAAAACAGCAAAAGGGCAAACACGGTCATTCCATTACTATTTATTTCATGAGATTTGCGAAAGTCAAAAAGCATGTAATTTGATTTTGTGTGGCCGTGATTTTCAAGGACTGAATAAATACCGCAATCGATCGAACGGGCTCAATCAGTCGGATAACTTCGATTGGATTTCTTTCAGAAAACATTGTCTGTGTCCCGATATATCTTTTTCTTTCTGATTTAACTTTGTTTTCTTTTGAAGAAATTTTTTTGAAGGCAAGTAAAAATATGTAGATAAACGTCTTGCGTGGAATTACCATCGGCAAGTGTGTTTGTGATATGAAAATGAAGTTTAATTTTCGCAAACCGCTTACAAATGCCATTACTGGAAAATCGAGGAAAACTATTCCGCCCTGTGCAAGTTCGACTGGGACGTGGGCTATAATTGTTCAGCGACCTTGCAATTCGATTACTTACTTTGTTTGCATTAGGTCGAAGTTATTTTTTGCTTTCAGAAATAAAAAGTTTGAGCTTGATTTTCGCTTTTCATGGGGCTTAACTTCAACGATCGGATGGCGAGAACCGGCTCTTTCCTTTGGTGTCAGTCGCAGACGCGACAGACCTATAAAATTAGCTTAAGATTATATAAAATCAGCTATAAAATGAAAACAATTTAACAAAACAAAAAGTGCAAAACTGTTCGAAAGATCCAGGAATTGCAATTCCCTAGTTCGTGACTTGTAACACCCAATGCAGCTGCAACGGATCGACGGAAGGAAAACGGATGTATCGCCTGGGACTGAAAAAAAGAAAATAAAAAATGAGGAAAGCACTGGCTCCCGTCCAATCGTTGAGTCAAGCCCTGTCGGGGCAGGGTTAGTACTTGGATGGGTGACCAACTGTAAATACCTGGGCTTCCTTTTTTCCTCTTACCTTTCCATGATTATGAAATAATTCCGTGATATTTCAATTTTTTTTTTAGGCTCTTTTATCATTCTTATGCTTTTTAATTTTAACTTCGGCTAAAGTAAAAGTAAAAGTACAACAATCAGGGACAGCAGTGTTACAAGCTGGTTCAAGTTTGAAGTATTTGTGTCTATGTGTTTTTTGCAGGACTGCGAAACGAAGTTTCCAACTTCCTTATCGCGTATGGAATACTAATCTTAGTTACCATGACAGCGGTCTCTTACGGTTTGCCATCTCATTTTGGTTTTATTTTAGCTATTGCAATTTGCCAGTAACGTGTCTTTCTGCTCTTTATAAGTAACGGGAATTGAAAAATCTCTAAAATGGGATCAATTAAGGCAAGGAATAGCAAAAATACAAAAGGCAGACTAGCCCTTGCCAAGATTCTCAAAACATGAACTGAACAAAGATTTCAAGAAATTCAGCAACTCAGAATAGCACAAAACACAAAACAAAGAATAACAAATCCATCTCCAAATTCGTAAGAAACAATAGGAACGATACCTTTCCGGACACCTGACATGTTATTGTCATTTCTCTTGTTTCCATAGAAACGAGAATTCATATAATGTTTACCCCTGTAACACGGGCATCTCCATAATACGCACACTTAGCTCTGCAATTAGAGAGACCAGCTGCTAGCCATCAGTTAAGGCAAGCTATAGCAGAAATACGACAGGCAAACTGGCCTTTTCTATATTATCAAAACATGGAACAAAGATATCAGGAAGTCTTCAACAAATAGCGCGAAAGAAAGAAAAACACTCTCCAAATTCGGTCGACACAGCTGAAAATACCCTCAACAACAGTACCCCTGGTTCCACAGAGAGCAGACTCATGTAATGTTTACCTTGATAACACAGACCCTCAAGTGTCCGTATAAAGACATTCGACTTTGTTTATTCCAGCTTATGTTATATCAACATTGTCGGCAAACGACTCAATTTCCACCGCGCTATCCGGTCCGTTAACTCAACCACTGTTAATTCTTGGTGGATTCTTCGTGGAAAACACGTGAGTAAACGAGTGTAAAAAAAAATGAGGCGTTGTGAAAACCTTTAAATTAAATGACAATTAAAAAATGCAAACACACTCATATCCTTATACACATTCTTCCAAAATGGTGGAAAACACATTATTCTTTTTGCCTATATGCGAATTGGCTCTCGTTGCCTCGTTTTAAGCCGAAGATTCTTTTGAATTCTGCAGATGCGATCGAGGCAAATGTGTGCCAATTAACATTAAGACAAAAAATAATGTATTTTCCAACATTTTGGAATAAGGTCGGAGTGGTTTCTATTGAGCACTCAGTGGCCGTTACCCGTCTAGATGAGCTACTTTTCGAAATCCGTCGTTCAAGACGCGTTTCGAAAAGTAGCTCGTCTAGACGGGTAACGCGTCTTGTGCCCGTCTGTATACTAGAGACGGATAACCGGACGATTTTCAAAATGTTTGCTGAAGCTCGTCCAGACGAGTAACGCGTCTCTAGTATAAAAACGGCCATTGAGACCAATAAATGTGCCAACGTTTCACAATAAGTTTCTTAAACTTTTTTTTAATTATTATTTTCTTTTTGTAGTTTGATTTTTTTTTTTTTGCTTGCGCTTTATTAGGACTGTACCAGATTGGCTGTTCTGGTTGAAGTATCTGTCTTGGTTTAACTACGGATTTGAGGCCCTGGTTATTAATCAATGGGACGACTATGGCACTATACGTATGTTTTTTAATTTGAATTGTACGATTCATTAACTATTCAAGAGGGTGCAAACCAATCCCAGCACAGTATTCAGATCACATGTACACAGCTGCAAACCTCAATACAAATCAAAAATAGAATTAACTTATGATATTAATTAGTTTAATTAGTATTCATCAACTTTTGATACAGATCTCTACCGATTCGCATAACAATACTTTGCATTCAATTTATTGTTTTCATTTCACAAGTAGAATAAAATATTCGCGTCCGTTCCATACAGATCTCCCGCTCATATTTTACCTATTACTTAAAGTGAATATTTAGCGTAGCCAGCCGGCAGTATTTCAGTTAGATATATTGTCGACGAGTTGAATTATGAAATCATTTTGTGTCAATTTCTCACGGAATTTTGCGAACTTTGGCCAAAAACTTTAGGTTAACCGCTTGGTTTTAAGCTTTTTCAAGCTTCTTGTTTTAGAGTATCTGGAGCACGTGCAAATGCAATTTCCAAAAATTCGCATTGTTATATTCAAGCTAAGTTTTGGTCAGATAAAAAGGATAACACTCAGCAAATGAAACCAACAACTAACGAGGTCACTGACCAGGTGATTACCTTGAAGTATAGAGAATAGTTATCGGCTGATCTGTTATTTTACGATTGAGTGATATTGTAGAATTTACTGTTTTTTCGTCTCTATTGTTTTGCAGCTTGTACCAATCCTAATCATACACGATGCATTTATGATGGGATCCAAGCTATCGAAAACCGCGGCTTAAAAGAGGTTGGTATTTAAGTTGGCCCTTGTTAAGGAGGCTCCCAATGGTTTCCAGAACTTTTAAGCTCTTATACTTTGATGGGTCCGTACTACAAATCTTTATCAGTTGCTGCTACAATTATGATATTGACAAAATGCCCAATCATTGCTGAACAAGTTGTGGTCATTTCCATGACATCACTGGTTACCATAGCAACACTTTAACCTGTTAAAAACACCCTTAATTTTCCCTTTTAGTGCTTATAGCTCAAAACCGAGCCCGATGATTTTTCATTATCGAATAATGATCAGCATGATAAGATACAACTTCTTGCAAAGCTTAAAAAAATTCTCTGGAGCGGTTTCAGAGCCACCTTAAATTTTGGGTTTCAACCACAAATTTCAGTATTTCAAGGAAAAAGACAGCTAAAACTACTTAAAAGCTACCACCGTAAGGGTCCCTTACATGCATTGAGTTTTAATCACCGGCCCACACGTTAGAACCATATTTTATGACTCGACGTTGAACTGTAGGAGGTTAAGGGTAAACATCATTTTTTTTTTTGCGCAGGATAATCTACTGATTGACGTCTATGGTCTGTTGGCTTTAACGGTTGGATACCGTATCATAGCGTTCCTATTCCTCTTAAGGACTGCTTTCAAGAAACCTTAAAGTATAAAGATTTCCCTTGCATCATCTGAGAAAAACGATGATTTTCCATGTTGCCCAGTAATCAATAGTCGCCAGCGGAAAGATCTTTAAGCTCTTTCTGGTCACAACAACAACGACAGCGACAGTGAAAACTGCAACAAGGACCGATAAGCCAACACAATTTAAGGACGAACGTTCAAAGGTGCTGTCACAGGGAGATAATGCAGCGACAAAGTGCCAATATTGACCCAACAAACAACAAAATGTGTGCAGTGCTCTGTGAGATATTCCTGAATGTATATATTGTGATTTTGGCTTCGCTAAATGTCTGGGCGACGTGCTCTAGCCTGCGAATACAGCCGCCTCTCACTCGCTCCCTCCAATTCGCAGGCTACTATAGCTATATCAAGACAAATGATTATATAGATCGCTTACTAAAAAAATAAATAAATAAATAAATAAGTTACCTTTATTTAGACACGGTGGTATTTAAAGCTAGAAGCTTGTGGGGCCGTGTATTCCCGATCGAATTGGAATTTGGAAGTGTTAGTTTTTACGGAGGGAGCAAAACCGGATAACCCGGAGAAAAACCCGCGGAGCAAGGACGAGAACCAACAGCAAACTCAACCCACATATGATCCCGGGCCGGAATCGAACCTGGACCACATTGGTGGGAGGCGAGCGCTCTCAACACTGCGCCACCCCTGCTCCCCTTACTAATATAAATCGTGACTAAAACAACGAATAGCCTTCACAACGGAGTACGAGTATTCAATCTAATTACATTCCCAGAGCCCTCGCTACTCCCTGTTGCTGACTAGTAGAATAGGAGACTATAGGTACGAGATTGGTGTGAAATGTGATAATTGAAAGCATAAGCACAAAGTTTGAAAAGTTGCACTCGTATTCGATTTTATACTCGTACGCTGATCAATGAGAGCGAGTAGCGACCCGCACGGCATTTTTTTTATACCAGGAGGCTCCGCCCTGTGTCCAACCCCTTATCCTTTCATATACCACTTTTGACAAGAGAGGATAATTAGCTACCCCTTCAACCTGCGAAAGGATTACAACCGTCTCTTTGCGTAATTTTTCACTTGAATAGCCCCTTAAAAATACTTAATTGATTTAACTGTTTGGTGGGTCTGTGTGAAAGAATCTTTTACGTAACCCTATTTAGACCGGGCTTTTTTGTATCTTTTCAGACCGCCCCCCTCCGTAACTTCCACAATATTTAAGCAATCACAATGAAACTTAGAGGATATATAGTATGTCCAAAAATCTATCGTTTGATATACGTGACGTGAGATGATAACGTCATGTCACGTGACAATTACATCAAAACAGCCGCCATCTTGGATCCGCCATCTTGGATTTCATAAAATCACTGAAAAGTACTCAAAATCAATAAAACGATACAAAATATACCTAAAACTGTGAAACCAAATGCATTTAAGTTAATTTACATTAATAGGAGCACAAAAAAATACAAATTTGGGGAAAAATGTATATCAAACTGCCTTTACCATAACCATGGTAATGTCAAGTTCCCGACACAACAAGCTATCCTCCCAAATTATTCGCAGAGAAATTTTATATAAAGTCGCAAACTTTGGCAGCCTTTTTTTTGAGTCTTGAAACAGATATATGCGTTCAAAGTCAGCGCGGGCACTTTCAGCTCCCCCCCCCTCCAACCCCTTTCCTTACCCTTTTGTATGCTACCAACTGTGAAATCCCTACTCTTTTATATACCTAGAGCCTGAAAAAGGAACCTATTTCAGGCGGAGTAACACTTGCAGACATTTAGTGGTACTTGTATCAAGCCCTAAAGCCTTAACCCTCGGACGTCCAAACACCTACCGTGAAATACTTAAAGCACACGGTAAGGGCCGGCCAAACGGACGCAACAGTTGAACGCAACATCGTTGTGCACCGATGTTACTTAGTTTGGCCACCAATATGTTGCAGCATGTTAGATAGAGCTTTGACGCATCAAACCGAACTAGTGCGCATTCGCCGGCGCAACGATATTGCACAAACAGTAAACACGAACGTGGCCAAATGAGTGCATGATCATGCAATATCCGAAAACTTTGAGAGGAAAATTTGACCACATTCAAACTTGATCCAAAACACCATCCAACATTTTAAAAGATGTACTGTTGCCACAGGGTGGCCAGACGTTTGCAACACATTGTGCACAACAATGTTACGATATGGTGCGTCCGTTTCGACGGACTCTTTCCCTCTAGAATAATTGGAATGGACAAGACCGCGTTTTTACTGAATCTACTCAAACAGCCAGGAGGTTGTGGCTCCAGTTGTGGAGTCTTACTGAAGTAAGGCAACGGGCATTTCGTGAGACGTTTGGGTTCGCGTCATGATTGCCAGGGTAAAGGAGCCTGCATTCGTAAATAGCGGGAGAGTAAAGAGTCAAGGGAATATGTTCTACGCCGGAGTAGACCCATGCGTTCAGCTGTACCAAGCATACAATCAGAAAGCACTTGCACGTTGACAATAGCAATTTTATGTTGCATTTGGACTTTAAACTCTTATTTATTCATTTTTTTCGTGTCTTTTCTTAAACGAAAACAGCACGAATTCCTAATTTTCTTGACAACAATCACAAGCTTGCTAAATGAACATCGAATATGCACATTTAACATTCTCCTAATTAAAATAACAGTGATTGCAAATAAGTAGTCACTTTTTAGACTCGTTGCTTTCTCAAAGGCAGGTTGTAGTCTACTGATGCTAACTATCTATGTATTTCGAATTTTGAACTTTTTTGATATTGTTGCTAGTGCTGCCGTTGCTTCTACTACTACTACTGCTACTGCTGCTAGTAATGATAATGATGATGATGATGATGATTATGCCATTGCTATTGCCGTTCGGTTATTTCATGCTTTTGTTGCCGTTTTCCGCTGTTGAAACCATGAAGGTCCACAAAAAAAACTTCCCTTGACAACAGTTATTGGCTTTTTATTCCCGGCTGTGTTCTGTCATCTATCACGGTCTCTTGTAAGCTTTTCTCAACAGAAACAGGAACGCTATGACGCGGAATCCAACAGTTAAAGCCACCAAAGCGATGATGTCGGTCACTACTTTATCCTGCCAAAAATAAAGATAGTACAAGAATGAGCGCGTTTAACCAGGTCTTCTTCGATTTGCCTTGTGCCTCTATTAAATTGAACCGTAATATAAAACATTCGAAATGAAGACCGTCTGACTTTGTTATAAACCCTGGTGACGTTACCATGGCAATCACCGATTAAAAGCCGGTGTTGAATTCACTGTAAGGAAAAGATGGCGGCTGTACATTTTACAACAATATCTTGGAAACCTAAAGCAGATAGAAAGCATTTTTGAGCAATTCGTCCCGGCGAGTACTATAAAGAACATTGTGTATTCTACGATTGATGTTTGCAGGGCGTTCTAGAGCTTTCATGTGCCGAGAAAAATGGCTAAATGTACCAGTTACCATCTTTTTCAGTACGGGGAGTGAAACTTTATGGATGAGTCCGAGAGCGATGAGTGAAACTTTATTGGTGAGCTCGAGAGCGATGAGTGAACATTATGGATGTCTTAAACTCACTGCAAGACTCGCCATCACCGTATTTACGCTATTAAATTTGTCGCATCTCAAATGCGGCGCTTATTCGAAGGCGGCGCTTATTTGAGGGCGGCGCTTATTTAAAAATTGGACGCTGCGAAGAATATTTTCTTTTAATTTAACGGCATATTTCCTATCTGTACAAAGCAAACGCTGAAAAACCGGACTACTTTGCACAAGTAACTGGACAAAGGAAGAGAGAAGTTGGGCTTGTTGTGCTGCCAAAGTTCACGGCCTTCGCAACAGAACTACATATCTGGATAGAGAATCTTACAGGCAAGCAGTGAAATAAAATCACTTTGAACTCAAGAACTTCGCTTTGGTTAAAAAGAAATTTCCAATGCCGTAAAGGAGTTGCTTTGTAGTGACTTTTCAGTTAAACGGAATTCCTCGAACAAGCGCCGCGTTAGGACTGCGGCGCTTATTCGGGGGCGGCGTTTATTACCTTTTTGGTCCCAAATGCGGCGCTTATTCGAGGGCGGCGCTCTTAATCGGGGGCGGCGGTTATTCGAGTAAATACGGTAATTTTGTTCTTGCACGTGATTGGCATGGTCAAGTGACAAGCCAATTAGCTACCTTGTTTACGCCAATGAAATCAAGGGCTTCATCTCCGGTATCAATACAGGGTGTATTTGTATTATTGTTTTTGGTACAAGCTGAGAAAAGAAAACAATAGTGAATGTGAGTTATTTCACGTGACAAACAAGCCTCTTTTGCTGCAACGATTGACCGACCGACCGACCGACCGACCGACCGACTGACTGAGTGAGTGAGTGAGTGACTGACTGACTGACTGACTAACTGACCGACTGACTGACTGACTGACTGATTGACTGACTGACTGACTGATTGACGGACTGACTGACTGACTGATTGACTGATTGACTGACTGACTGACTGACTGACTGACTGACTGACTGACTAACTGACCGACTGACTGACTGACTGACTGACTGACTGACTGACTGACTGACTGACTGACTGACTGACTGACTGACTGACAGATTGACTGACTGACTGACTGACTGACTGATTGATTGACTGACTGACTGAGAGTTTTTTAGGGTTCTATATCAACTTCTAGCAAACATAAAAATACAATACATATTTATACGATAACAATTGAACTATTAATTACTTAACTACTAATTAATTTAAAATGTCCTTTCTTTTCTAAAACATTAGATAGGTACACTTAGCTATAATTTTTCAGGTATTGTTATTATTGAATTTAAATAAGTACATTCTTTTATCGTAATCAGCTTAATTGACAAAACGGGAATCAGTTTGTGAGATGATGGGAAAAAAACTCATTTGTTATATTGTCGGATTGATTGATTGACCGACCGACCGACCGACCGACCGACCGACCGACCGACCGACCGACCGACCGACCGACCGACCGACCGACCGACCGACCGACCGACCGACCGACCGATCGATCGATCGATCGATCGATCGATCGATCGATCGATTGATTGATTGATTGATTGATTGATTGACTGATTGATTGATTGGCTGGTTGGTTGGTTGGTTGGTTGATTTTTGCTGTTTCACCATACGTTGTCTTTGCATATTACTGACGAGCTGATCAGTTTTACTTTCTTTCAACTTGTCATCAAAACTAATTACTTACTTATATTTCCAAAACCGTCCCACTGGTTGACGATAAGAGCTTCAAATCCGTAGTTAAACCAGGACAAGTACTGTAACCATGACAGCCAGTCTGGTATGGTTCTTAAATAAACAAAAGGGGGAAAAATTTATGGTCATAGTGGCGAAGGTCACAAAAAATAATATTTTATTATGTTAGGGTCATTCTGGCCCGAAATTGAACTGAACTGCATAGACTCTAAATCAAATTCTGCCTACTGGTTGTTAACATTAAGGAAATATTGAAATAAAAAAGGGGTGTCACCATATTCGTTTAGGAACAGAAAGATCTTGTATGTACTACCTAACTCCTTAAATTTATCGGCTTCCAGAAACGTTTTTATTTAAATCGTTTACTTTACGCTTCGGGAGAGCAAAGAGAACGACAGAAAGCAAATCTTGAAATACAACATTAAATGCATTGTATCGAAGTCAAGGAACAATTTAATACATCTTTCATGATAACTTAGAGAATCTTTAATCGGCAGTGGTTAAATTTACGTTGTTCCAAGCAGACAGTATCGGCTCACAATATGGTTTAAACTGTATGGCTCCATTATGTAGTTTCTGTGCTTTTGTTTTACCTAATGTTGAAACAATGTCCCGACGTTTCGGGACTACTGTTCCTTCATCAGTGGACAGTATCGGCACCGGCCATTATACATCTATTCTGATATGGATCATTTGCGTAAGACCTCGTAAAACTCACGTGTTTTTGACGTAGTAGCCACCAAGTAGTAGCAGCGGTAGAAGCAACGGTGCACTGATAGCGGAGGCGGCTGCTACGGTAGGAGACATTGTGGACACGATATAACCTGAAAAAAAAAAAAAAACTAAGAGGAATGCATAATACCGATGCATCCAAATGAATTTGCCGACACTGCCAAACTTACGAAAACAGGAAACAAATTCCATAGAAACCTGACTGGTAATATGTGCAACGGACAGGTAAAACAACTGCGTTGTCGCTGCTAAATTTATGCTTGGAGGACTAAGACAAATGGAGGGCTGATTGTAGTGCAGTCTAAATCAGGTCACTTAGCGACAGCCATTCTGGAAACCACCAGCTAATTCAAGAGTAAAGTCAAGATTAATTTTTACATCGTAATCTAAAGGCGATGGTAGTGCAACTTTTAATTGGAAGCACTGTGCTGGGGGAAATGTTAGTAAGCGGTTTGTCGTCCTGGCTTGTACTCGTTCAAATATCCCCCAAAAATCCTTTTAAGAGGGCAATGTGTAAGTAAACAAACCGTAAGAGACAGCAACCATGCTGACCAAGGCTAGTATTCCGTAAGCAATGAAGAATCTCTCTACTACTTGTCGCAAACCTGAAGAAAAAAGAACGCATGTTTGTTTTTATAACAAATAAACATGGCAAAAGAGTTAAGTATCTTACTTTGTTTTGTAAGGAACGAAACTTAGGAATTCAGCTTTATATGGCTACTTCCCTTTCCGCGAGGGAATGCACGTTTATGAAAGGAAAAATAACCAAACTTCTATCGAGTTTCCATCTATTTCTCACTTTACATTCTAAAGTGTAGAAAATGACACTAGAAAGCGTTAACCGTTTATCTGAAAACGTTGACAAATTATCTGACGTTAGCAATAAAAATATCCATAAGCGACGGTTATACTTTAAAAAATTTAATCGTTGGCAACCTCCATTATTGTCTACTTACCAATCATCCAGTACGCAATGACGACCAGAATGAGAGGGTTAAAGAGAAACAGAGGTGCCTACAATGAAACAAAGTGAAGTTAACAAGCGATTTTAGAGTTTCCTTTGAAATGCATAGCATCCAAGATGGCTGCTAAGTTGTAAAAAAGTCCAGAGCTTCAGTGGGATTTTAATTCAAGACTTCGGTGTTTCTTGTGCGATGCTTTACCAACTGAGCTCTAAGGTAGCATACACTGGGAAGTTGACCAATTTTAAGACAGCCCTGGCCTTTTAAACACGTTTCAGTGATCAATTTTGTCTGCCAAAACTTACGCGATAGATTGTACTGCGTACTTACCTCAGCAAAGGTCTTGGACAGGAAATATACATCTGTTCGATACATTCCATTGTGGTGTTCTCTTAAAAACACGGAAAGTTCCACGGGAAATGTCTGACCAAAACAAAACAAACTAACATGTCTTGGATGTCCAGTATCAATGAAATAAGCGGGCGTTAACCAATCTTTGGAGAATGGCCGCTATGTTTGAGCGACTTCGTCGTACGTAGGGCGCACGCGCCCGCGATCCTTGCTGCTAGCCTTGATGACCATGAAAAAGAGGATGCATGGTTTTCCTGTTTCTATGCATACATGATTGTCCTTTCCCATGGCTATGAGGCCCCACTCTGCGGCAATTCGACCGCTGGGGAGCTCTGCTAACATTTTAAGCGTGAGGTGTTACAAATCACTGTTACAAATTCCGCAATATTTTTACCAACATCACTCTAAGAGACTTTCACCCGTAACTTCAGCTTCGTAAGGGAAACACATGATTGAACCCTGGCGTATCTCAATAAAGATCTGTCACGCACATTTTTTGGCTTTTTTAATAAAACAGCACCCAAATTACGACTAAGTACTTTCACCAACGCAGGAAATGCTCCTAGGACGTAAAGGGAAGGAGATCTAGCAAATTGTTTAAAGAAACCACAAGGACAGAACTTGAAAAAGTCAGGCTGACTTTTTCAAGTTAAGATCAAAAGCTCCTGATGGTATCACAGTGATATCACTCTATATTTAGCTTCAGTACACTGATATAGTAATTTTAACAAAAACTTGACCACTGTTAATAGGTTTGATTTATAATATTTCTTTCCTCATATTTACAGTGTCCCCAATTAGCACAACAGTGCTAAATATATTGACACTTAAATAAAGTGATTTTTTTTCCAATGGTGTAAACATGTTTTTGGGCTGTTGAATTTTTGAAGTTATGCTCGTGACAGTGTCCCTTTAATATCATCATCTTGCTTACTTCAATCCTAAACCAATTCAAGAAACCACCGCAAATACTCACAAAGATGACGGATGCGACGTTGTTAAATGTGACTGATGTTAACAGGAAGAAGACCGCACCAGAAACATTCGTAATACCGGCTTGGTCCATATCCGTTTGGAAGTAAATTATCCCCGCTATCAGACCTACAAACTTGAGAGAAATATTGCAACACAGTTATAACTTATATAGTAAACGTAATAAAGGTGCGATTTTGATTTGTTTGGCAATTTAAACAGTGAAATGATGGCACTTACTATGCTCTGATAGAGTCTAATTCGAAAAATGACAACATCTCGATTAAAGGTGAGCCACGATCGCCAGAAAACTGAACGGAACTGTTTGCACCAAGACGCTTTGTACCTATAAGTCGGAACAAAGACGATGAGTTAACCAACAAACGAACGAAAAAACGATAGAACGCACGCACAAGCGAGTTAACGAATAAATTATTCAACGAAAGAGTGGACGAACGAACAAACGGTGAACTGTGGTTTCACGAACGAACGAAGGAGCGAACGAACGAACGAACGAGCGCACGAGCGCACGAACGCACGCACGAACGCACGAACGCACGAACGCACGAACGCACCAACGAACGAACGCACCAACGAACGAACGAACGAACGAACGAACCAACCAACCAACCAACCAACCAACCAACCAACCAACCAACCAACCAACCAACCAACCAACCAACCAACCAACCAACCAACCAACCAACAAATGGACAAGAACCTGCCAAAATGTAAGTGACTGCATGCCATTTCACACGAGTGAACACAAGTGTTCTGACATTCAACATCTCCAATGTTAACATACAGTTATAGGTAGCCTGTGGTTTGATGAATTTTTTTAATCCGAATACATTTTGATAACTTTACAGAAGCCATTGATTTCAGTTCAAAATAAGAAACTTGCATCTTATATAAGTAAAGTATAGTAATTCGAATAAACGAGAAAAAGAGATTCTTACGGTGAGTGAGTGTAAACTTCATCTTTGAAGGAGTCCTACGAATAAAACAAACACTTTTAGGACATTTGTTTGGAATTTGATACTTTTTGATACTTGATAGGTCACAAATCCCGTGGGTGGGATGCTAGTCCATCGTAACGCCGGGAAGGTGTTGGGGCTACTGTCGTTTAAAATTATTCCCCTCCCCTCCCCCACTTCAGGATCCCGTGGGTGTGATACTACTCCATTTTAAGCCCATGCTTTCCCTTTTTCTCTCTTAACAATTCGTTTTACTTTTAGGAATAAATCTCTCTCAGTGTGGCGAGTAGGTTTGGAGGCCGGAATGTGCTCCCAACCTCCCTCCTCCCCCCGTCCTCCCCCCGTCCTCCCCCCCCCCCCCCCCCCCCAAACAGCAATGACTAACCATGTCTTATTTATTTTGTACCTGTCTTTCTGTAGCTGTAGTCTCCAGCTTCGTGACCTCAGCTTTATTTTCGCTGTATACATCACAGATATCCTAAACGAAAACATTCAGACAACAAAAATGTCGACCACTCAAAAAAGATTCAGTGGCTCTCACTCAAAAATGCGATTGAAAACTGCTCTATCACAATTGACGTTTTTAGGCATATCCGGCAACAGACAAGCTTCGTTGCGTGTTCCTCTGCATCCAAAGGTTTTTTATATTCATGTTACACTGGAGTATTACTACATAGACAAATTGCTACCTAAGCAAACAAAGATGTAGTTCTTAATATCGATGAGAACAAAGATTGACTGATCTAACCTGGACTCTCTTGCGGCAGTTTTCCTCATCGCCAGGCACAATAGCCAACGTATGAACAAAGTGGTCAGCTGGATTAAAGTTGATTGGACAGGGATATCCCAAGCTGATAAAATAAGCCAAAAAGTAAAGAGTGATTATTCGCGGGATTTTTGCACCTCCAGATTATACCTTTAAACCACTCTCCCCTTTGTAGTTGGCACTATATACATGAAAATATTGATGAAATTAGCTGAGACGTATCAATTGAATTAATATTAAAGCGAAGATATTAAAACTTAAATCAAATTCCATTTGTCGCTATAAAATAAGCCCATTTTAGTCGTGTTAAAGTTTAATGTCATGCACGGCTCGGCAGTCCTTTGGTGAGGTGTTCTGTCGCTTCAGGCAGGACAGCTACCTATGCTTGATATAAATGGCACAAACCAGGGCCCTTCGAGCCATTTGCCTCATTTCGACGTCAAAAACTTATCTCGTACCAAGATCTCACTTTGCCTTGTGCTGCAAAGTGCGATCTCCCTTCCCATTGGCCGTGGGAGGTCTGGGTTCGAGATTACTCAAAGACCCCTCAGAAAACATTCCTGTACATAAAAAGGTCAAGAAAGTAATAACTAAGCAGAAAATAAGGTGATGATCCTTATCAGGTAAGATCAAAATTGATTAAAAATTTAAAAAAAAACTTGAAACTTTGTAAAAACGTGATTTCCAAATGCTTCTGACTCCTCAAATCGCAAAAATAGCGCTGACGAGTACTCAGGTCAGCGGTCTACCATGGAAACATGTTTGACTTGTGAGGTGGACTTACCTGTCAAAATACTGGATGGCATCGGCTCTGGAACCCATGTAAGCTGTTCTTCCCTCAGCCAACAACAGGATACTGGAAAAAACAAATTAAACAAATGACTAATGACTAATCAAATATGGGATATCTTCTCCATCGAAAAAAAAAAAACTACGGTGAAAATGGAGAAATAAAATCGTTAAAATCTATGCTATAATAATTAAGATCACACATCTAAACCACCGTCACGGTTTGGATTCTCATTTTTAACTAGACGGATTAAATGAGTTTGAGAAGTTTGGCTACAGATTTTTCTCTCTAGTTTTCCTTCATCAGAAGTTTAGATGGCTGTCTGTTACTTAATAACTAAACCCAAGATGGATGTAATTTTACCTGTCAAACATGGCGTAAACTTCAGATGAAGGTTGATGGATGGTGCAAACGATGGTCCTTCCCTGGGCTGCTAACTGCTGCAGTGCTGTAACTAAACTCTGCGCCATGAATGAGTCAAGACCGGAAGTTGGTTCATCAGCAAATAACAGTGGAGGATCTGTGATGACCTGGTGATTATCAAAACGGCAAAGTCAGCACATTAATGGGGCTGGATGGGTAACAATTGAAGGACTAACACCCTATGGCAGGCCAAATGCTCCCTTTTTATATTGAATGGTGGCATTAGAATCGCATTAGCCAGTTGCGTTTTCAGCGGGTGATTTCTCAGCTACTTGTGCCAGTGAAAATTTCAACCCATTCCTCAGCTATCAGTTAAAGAAACGTGTCATTTGTTACCAATTCTCAGCTATTGGTTAAACCTCATCATGTCCCTCACAAATTTGTACACCCATCAAATCTCGATGTCTGGTATTTTGATGAAGTCAAAGAGAAATGGCTTTCTAGTTTAATAGGCGGCCGTGAATTTCGCATTCATACCTCGGCAGCAAACGACAGTCGTTTCTTTTCTCCTCCCGAGATCCCGCGCAACCTTCCTGGTATTCCTATGTATGTGTCAGCACACTTTGTCAGGCCAAGCTACAAAAAATTGGAAAAGAACAAATTAATATCCATAGCAGTGATAAATCCTAGCACTCAGGCGTCTTCTTCCCGCTCAACCAAGGCGTCTTCTTCCCGCTCAACCAATTGGCGCGAAAATTCATTACGTCACTGAGTGACACGCAACCTGTTCCCAGCGTGTACTTCGCGCGAGAGAAAAGAAATGTCTAGCTAGGGAGTAGTCTGGCAGTGACAAATTGTTGACTTCTTCTTATCTTCTTACATCAAATTCAAGTATACCGTATTGGTGATGTTTAAGTTAAAGTTCTTCCGAAGAGTTTTATTTACAACATGTCTCTCAGGGGAAAAAATGGACTTTATTCCTGTGAGTAAAAGAGTGCACTGTTTTCAGTTTCTTTAGTTTCTGCTTTGTTTCTTTACCTAGAAGTATGTTTGCACTCAGGTCAAAGTCGCTCACAAGTTCGACACGTGTCCAAGCTCCTGACTTGAAGCGCTGCTGTTTCCCAGGGACGAGACCCCAGTGAAACTCATGTTACCTCCAAACACGGGCCCACAAGGTGCCTTTTGTGTTCTCCAGTATTGGGTGGAGAGGGGCAATCTTAGAATTGCTTCATTTCCCAAAACACAGAACAGTTCACGGCCATTTGGCTTGGCCCCGAACCACTACCGCTTGATCCGAAAATCACTCAGAGGGTCTAGCTGAGGGAAATTTCATTAATCATACCTGAAGTATCACTTCTTCGACACGATCTTTCCGTTGTTTGTTGGGAACGTGCTTCTCCATGCGTAAATAAGCCTTGGAAAGTGAGAAAGTAAGTTAAGACCTAAAAACATACACGTACGGATAACTTAAACCACGCTAGAGCGGGCTTACATTAAGTGTTGTTATTTAGCAAAACAAACGAAAACTCGCAATCTGACTGGCTACGCAACCGCGGTCTAATTGTTAAATAGACTGCTCGGAGAGCGAGAGCGAGTAAAATTGCCGAAATCATGATCACACACCAAAGCTTTACTTAACCACTTCACTAAACGTTTTCGCTAAACAATTAGACAGCGGCTCGGTTTCTTTCAGCTGACAGTTGGCTCGGTGCTTCGACCCTGGCCGATAGAAAACTCAAGATGCCGTCTAGTTGTTAAGTAGGAGGCCTTTGTGTAGTGTGCGCTTAGTTTACGTCCCTCTTCGCTGATTAAAATTTTATGCCTACCTGAAAAGTCAGATGTTCTCGGACTGTCAGAGATCCAATGAAGAGATCTTCTTGTTGCACATAAGCAGACAAGGCGTTGATTTGTATTCCAATTGGACGATCGTTAATCTCAACAGTTCCTCTTACCTCCATCTGGCCGACGTTACGGTGTGCTAGAACATTCATCAGAGTGCTCTTACCGGCCCCACTATAAAGCAAAATACATATTGACATAACTCACTCAGTACTCGAGAGATTTATAAATATAATCTCTGTATCGGTATGCCAGCTTTAGCTAGTTGGTGATACTATTTCAATAACTAGACTATTTGCAAGTTGTCTTCTGCCTCAGTATCAAAACAAGACCAAACAAGATTTCGTGCGAAACCGTGTTTTACCTGCACGTTCATTTTCATACAAATCAAACTCATTTTTACATCAAAGTTTTGCACGAGGCAAGAATACAACTCAGAAATGTCCTTTTGCATTTAATAAAATTTATATTACCTTTTAAAACGCAGTAAGGGCACTTGACATTATGATCAACAGAATCAGCAGTAAAAACTATGGGCGCATTCTTTTGGGACTATTCCGGAATAGGAATACTTGGAATAGACGGCGATCGCGTTCTTTTGGGACCTATTCCGTTTTCGGAATGAACGGAATGCTATTCCGTTCATTCTGCTCCCGATAACAGAATGAACGGAATAAACGGAATACGGTTTACTCGGAATAGGCAGAATATGCGTTCTTTTGGGATAGTTTTGGCGCGAAATCATACGTGACTGGTCCTCCCAGGTCGCCAGGCTCAAAAAAGTGGAAAATTGTTCAAATGTTCCTCTGCATATTCTGATACATCTTTTGAAGTCACTCGTGGAAGTGGAACAGTTTCCTCGACAAACCTTTGTATATGAGCATGCTTTAGGCGACGTCCTCCACTACGCAAAGCAGTCAGCAGCAAAAACAATTCTTTGCAAACTTCCCTTAAAAGGCCTCTAGTAAATGCATCTAATCGAAAAATAGAGGAAATAGCCAAAAAGCTGGGACTTACGGGCAAAGACTTCAGCCATGTCGCAACAATTTTTAATCGCAGAAAAAAAGTTAATATTCGCAGCTCGCGCGTGCGCAGGTAGAGTAGTTTTCAGGTTACCTCTGCCACCAGTATTCCCTTTTCAGAATATGCATTCTTTTGGGAACTGACATCTCGTGTATTCTGTTATTCCTAAACCGGAATGAGAATAGCCAGAATAGTCCCAAAAGAATGCGCCCTATGTAAACAACTATAACAACAACAACAACAACAACAACAACAACAACCACGGTACGCAACATGCACCAACGGCAAAAGTAACAGCAGCGACAACAACAAAAATCAGGCCTAAACCCACCTGCAGCCACAAACAACAACAACAACAACCTTTACAACAGAGTAGTAACCAGTGGCGGACCAGGGGAAGGGAAACCACCCCCCCCCCCCCTCCCCCCGCCTTAGTTTTTTTGGAAATAGCACATTTTCTTTGATCTGCCAGAATTATCTTCGCAGAATTCAACATTCATAGTCAAGCCTTCAAAAGCCCCCTGCTCCTTAGGTGAAGGTCTGTATCTGCCACTGTTAATAACCACAGAAGCAAGAGCTTTCACAACAAAATAGCACATGAATATAGGCATTTTCCAGAACTTCAGGCTCGGAAACTCCCGGCTGGAAAGTCATTCTCTTTACAAGTGTCATGTAGAATTGTTAATCTTGATGAAAATCGGTTAGTTACTTAGCAAGAATTTATGTATGTGCAGACATATATTGCAGATTTTTATGATAAAACTTTTCCTACCTGGCGCCCATGACAGCTAACAATGTACCAGCTTCTACGCTTCCACTCACTTTGGAAGAAAAAAAATACACATAAAAACGGACTTTGAGAAAGACCATAAATACCATGTGGCTAAATATATCTTATTGGACGTTTCGCCAAATATTTGATTACTGGAAGACTCACTAACCGTCATGAATCCGGTAGCGTAAACGCCTTATTTCTTCTAGTAATAGTAATCAAATATTTGGCGAGAACAAAGGCCGAGTCAAAATACAGCTGACGAGTAACAATGTACGGCAATACTACACCCGGGGGGTGGGGGGGTACTCCCCTGTATCGACCCTGTATGAGGTATATAGGTATGTGCCGCCCCAAAGGGTATGGTTTTTGAGCCGTTTTGGTCTGAAAACGGGTATAGATTTTGAACATTTTGGTCTGAAATTGGGTATGGTTATCGGGAGAACGTTCGCAAAAGCTTATAAACTTATTTTTCTTCACAGCAACTGGGGCGAGTAACTGGTGAGAGAGAAAGAGAAATAGATAATATATATCTTTGCAGCTAAATTTTACCTATTCATCTTTGTTACGTTGACTTTCCGTTCAGTACTGATGCATATGCTATACAAGGTCATGTCTGAAAACGGGTATGGATTTTTGAGCCAGGTCTGAAAACGGGTGTGGAAAATGGCATTTTTTGGTCTGAAATTGGGTCTGGGTTTGGAGATGCGAGCGGCACACCCCCACCAAAAATTTCAAGGAGTACCCCCGCCCCCCTCGGGTACTACACTAAAGTGTCCGTAAATATGAGATTTACTGGCCACGATATGTGAGACATATGTACTCCTTTCGCACGTTATTTATACTCCACGAAGAGTTGCATAAAAAAAATAAAAATACAGTTTAAGAAAACTATATTTGAAATGGCATACTTTTAAAGGCATTATTTAAAAAGGTCAAGTTTCCAGTTCTAGACGACAACAAACGCGAAACGTGGAGATTGTTTCTTCGTTGCAAACAGAAATATAAACAGTTTTTATACGTCCGCAATTTCTCTTGCTCTAAAGACGATTCTCATTGGCTGATTCATAATCACGTGGCCTTGCATAAATTCAAATGTATCCCGATTGGGATACATTTTCATCAAATGTATCCCGATCGGGATACATTGACCTGAACGTGATCAATGGCCAGAAAAAGCACGTGATCAAAACGTGACGAAGACCAGTGGCGTGATTGTGGCGTGATGTTTTGAAGCTCTCTTGGCGATTCCAGGAAATTTGTCGTTAGTTCTTCGAAAGTTCGTGAAACACAGTGGAACAGTTTGTGGCTAAAACCGGCGCTTTCTACTTTTTATTCGAAAAACGAAGTCAAAAAACTTTTAGAGCAGGATTTCGAAAATGCCTGGAAAGTAAGTCGGTTCTTTGTTTTCTTTTGTCTGTAGTTTACGATGTGTTTTTACATTTGCAGTATTTTATAGAAGAAATAAAGCCGTTCTCTGGCGTGCTGTTGTTAACGCAATTTTTTTTTTCGTTCGTTTGTTTAATTTGTTCATCCTTTGGATGTATAACAAAGCACTTAATGTCTGGTCCCTCGGGAAACTAGTTAGTTTTGTTTTCCCTCCATTCTCGATGTTTCCCTCGACTTCGTCTCGGGAAACATCGAGACTCTCGGGAAAACAAAACTAACTGTTTCCCTCGGGACCAGACATTAAACACGGAGCGAGCCTATAAAAAGGCCCCGCCTAGCATTTTGTTGGTTTCAATTTTAAAAAGTCGTGTCAGAGTAACGGTCGTGAAAGAGAAGAGCTCCGCAAATTTTGCTTTTTAAATGCGTTCCCAGTTCATTTATATGGAATTAACAAGCTAATATACAATATAAACTACCAATAATTCTTTCCATACAAGCTAAAAGAAAATTTAAACGGAATTTATGCAATAGTCCTGAAAATTTAAAATTGATGTCCACCGCGCACAAACACTGTTACGACATGAAAGCTCAAACAGATAATGCTGAACACATCAAATTCAATGACAATCGTTTCAGTATTTTGTTTTTATGGGTCAAGGATTCAAACAACAAAGATAACAATGCTTTGGAAAATATCTCTACATTTCGAAATTTGGCGAACTAGGAGCTACGCTCTTTACAAACGTTCTTGTTGGGTACCCCGTTCTTGTTATACTATCGTGAAACGGGAACAATCACCAAACTCAATTTTGAAGCGACAAAATTCAAAACTACAAGTTTCGTTTGCTCTTTGGCTAGCTTTCATGTGGCATATCCTTGACTAAAACCTTATTTTTCAGCAATAAGAGGATTAAGATTTCAGAAAATGAATTTATAAATATTTATTTGTTTACTTGCAACGCAATTATCTAATGTAATTGTATTCAGTATCGGCGCTAAGCTCAGGTCGCTTGCGGGCAGGAAATTCCGTGATTTCGCAGAACAGTGACTGATAGCTACAGGTATCTTTCACTATGTCTAAACCTCGCTTTCGATTGTTTACACCCAAACAACAAAACAGGGAATTTTATACACGAGAATCTTGATGCTATTTCTTGTACTGCTTTGAATCTATTTTTAGTTTAGAAAACGAGATCAGTCGCCACACCAAAATCCAGTTGATTGCATTTCTCAACCAATGAAATCGTCTCATTGGAATTTGGGATTGGCAGGCTGAACAGTTCAGCCTCGTTATATAGGATCGCTCCGTGTTTAAGAGTATATTATTACTGCAGCTTTATTTTAAGCAATTCTTCGTAAGCTCAGTTTTCAATGGGGAAAACAGCTAAAGGATTAGCTAAATGTGTGATCGACTAAAAATATTTATAAACCGTAATTTCGACGCAATTAATCAAATATCTTGGCTGAACATGCAGTGGCAAGCAGCATCAGTTGTGCAACTTTGATCACGTGGGCGAATCACGCGCAAGTAGCAACAGTTTCTTTTCATTGGCAAACAGCCAGTGAAGTCGAAGCAATGCGTTAATTATTGTTGCGTAATATACCAAACTTTGGAGAGCAATATTTCAAAGTTATCAGCCACATAAGAAATGGCAAAAGTGTAATTTTCAAAAAGGGGGATGTATTTAATTTGCTGTTGGATATTCGATAATTCGTCTAGCGATTTTGGCAGAAATCAGATGTGCAGAATTTTCAGTAGCCTGAGACGGTCCTGGAACGTCAGAAGTGTTCCACATTACTCTCTCTTAATATTTGTACACAACCTTTGAGAAAAATGTAAGACTCGCACCACATTAAGCATTTTAAGTGTAATAGTGATCCTTTCAGACACCCGAAACAATTTAATTCTCGATTGATTGTTTGCGTGCAATTTTCCGTTTTTGCTGTCAGCGACCCGCAAACACAAATTCAAAGCATAAATTCACCCACCATTGAACAAGATTTGCTTGCTCGTCGGTCTTTCGTTCTCCTTTGTTCCAAAACACAATCGCTTGAAGCAAGAAGGCCCAGGCTGCTCAACAAATACATCGATGTTTTCCCACGAAATGGAGACTCTTTCCCTGCTGTATTCGATAGCTGTAGCTTCAGGAGTCCCGTTTGCCCTTGAGTCTGTACTGAATGAAAGCCCACTGTCTATAGAGCCGCTGGGGTCGAACGTGGAGTAACCCTGAGGTTTTCTGCTGTGGAGCAGCGACTGACATTTGTCGTTGTCTCCCATGACTCGACTGAATACCGACTGCTGTATAGTATAACCTTTAATGCAAGCTTGAAGCTATCAAAACGGGATTATGTTCCACGATACATTGTATCGACGTGGAGGGCAAGGTAAGGTCACCTTTTTGAGTCACGCATCGCCATTTTTCAGAGGTACCCAACGAAGGTCATTATCAAAATCCATTCATTAGTGGCCTAGATGATAAATGGGCATGCGCAAAGGCATTTTCAGTTAATTTTTAACTACCGTGGGAAAAAAATATCCGCTCTTCAGAGCCAGCTAGCAATTATTTAATAGCCGTTTTCGCCAGCCAGCATCCATAATGTTCTGACTTTTTCCCAGCCAGGAACATTTGTTTACCCTTTTTTGCCAGCAATGTTTGTTTTTGTCCTGGTTTCCCAGCCAGGAACATTTATTCACCTTTTTCTGCAAGGTATGTTAATTTTCTGTCCTCTTTTGCCAGCCAGTAGTTTTACTCGAAAAAAGTGGTTTGTGCCCTTAAACAGACAATTCCGGAAAATTTCTTTATGAAAATAGTGTTTTTTTACTTGTTTCTGTCTAAGACAAAATACTTTGTTTACTTTATAACTAAAAATGACTTGTCACTTACCTCAAGATTAAAACTGATGAACACATCAATAAATCTGAACGCGAATGCAGCTTGAACTATTTCAGCACAAATCCTTTTGTCGATTTTTTTATAGAACAAAATGTCAGCTAAACAGGTTGAATTCTAAACAAAACATTTTTAGAACTCACTGTCTTTTCAGATGTAAATGCCATTTATATCATCAATATAAAAGACATAATTTAACCATTAATTCTATTGATGGACGGGATGTGAAAGGCCAACATCGCGGTGTAAGATGATTTTTCTTCCAGAATCTATTGCATGGATAGTACGTTTAGATGTTTCAAGTACATATAGGCAAAGTACAGTCTTTTTGGTGAACGACACAGTTAGAAGCTTAAAAATGCCAGCGAGGCACAGTCATTGGACGGACGGCACAATTAGATGTTCAAATGCCAGCAAGGCACAGTCTATAGGATGAACGGAGGCGATGGCGACAAGGACACAATATTAAATTGATTGCTTTGTTTTATTTCACTTTTGAATGTATGATACTTCTATTATGGCGAACCAAATCCGAGAATGATTGTCATTTTTGTTGTTGATGTTTTGGAAAAATCTTAAAACTAACGGCCATAATTATTTTGTTTCTCATCGGAGTATGAGTCACAAAAACCAATGCAAGCACTGCTCACATGAGCGGTATTCTGCAACCATGGCGACAAGCACAAAATAATTATCGCGTCGAAACGACTTCGAAAGTTCTTCGCATCTTTGTTGTTGATGTTTTAGAAAAATCTTAAAACTAACGGCCATAATTATTTTGTTTCTCATCGGAGTATGAGTCACAAAAACCAATGCAAGCACTGCTCACATGAGCGGTATTCTGCAACCATGGCGACAAGCACAAAATAATTATCGCATCGAAACAACTTCGAAAGTTCTTCTCATCTTTGTTGTTGATGTTTTAGAAAAATCTTTAAACTAACGGCCATAATTATTTTGTTTCTCATCGGAGTATGAGTCACAAAAACCAATGCAAGCACTGCTCACATGAGCGGTATTCTGCAACCATGGCGACAAGCACAAAATAATTATCGCATCGAAACAACTTCGAAAGTTCTTCTCATCTTTGTTGTTGATGTTTTAGAAAAATCTTTAAACTAACGGCCATAATTATTTTGTTTCTCATCGGAGTATGAGTCACAAAAACCAATGCAAGCACTGCTCACATGAGCGGTATTCTGCAACCATGGCGACAAGCACAAAATAATTATCGCATCGAAACGACTTCGAAAGTTCTTCTCATCTTTGTTGTTGATGTTTTAGAAAAATCTTTAAACTAACGGCCATAATTATTTTGTTTCTCATCGGAGTATGAGTCACAAAAACCAATGCAAGCACTGCTCACATGAGCGGTATTCTGCAACCATGGCGACAAGCACAAAATAATTATCGCATCGAAACGACTTCGAAAGTTCTTCTCATCTTTGTTGTTGATGTTTTAGAAAAATCTTTAAACTAACGGCCATAATTATTTTGTTTCTCATCGGAGTATGAGTCACAAAAACCAATGCAAGCACTGCTCACATGAGCGGTATTCTGCAACCATGGCGACAAACACAAAATAATTACCGCATCGAAACGACTTCGAAAGTTCTTCGCATCTTTGTTGTTGATGTTTTAGAAAAATCTTTAAACTAACGGCCATAATTATTTTGTTTCTCATCGGAGTATGAGTCACAAAAACCCAATGCAAGCACTGCTCACATGAGCGGTATTCTGCAACCATGGCGACAAGCACAAAATAATTATCGCGTCGAAACGACTTCGAAAGTTCTTCGCATCTTTGTTGTTGATGTTTTAGAAAAATCTTAAAACTAACGGCCATAATTATTTTGTTTCTCATCGGAGTATGAGTCACAAAAACCAATGCAAGCACTGCTCACATGAGCGGTATTCTGCAACCATGGCGACAAGCACAAAATAATTATCGCGTCGAAACGACTTCGAAAAATCTTCTCATCTTTGTTGTTGATGTTTTAGAAAAATCTTTAAACTAACGGCCATAATTATTTTGTTTCTCATCGGAGTATGAGTCACAAAAACCAATGCAAGCACTGCTCACATGAGCGGTATTCTGCAACCATGGCGACAAGCACAAAATAATTATCGCATCGAAACGACTTCGAAAGTTTTTCTCATCTTTGTTGTTGATGTTTTAGAAAAATCTTTAAACTAACGGCCATAATTATTTTGTTTCTCATCGGAGTATGAGTCACAAAAACCAATGCAAGCACTGCTCACATGAGCGGTATTCTGCAACCATGGCGACAAACACAAAATAATTACCGCATCGAAACGACTTCGAAAGTTCTTCTCATCTTTGTTGTTGATGTTTTAGAAAAATCTTTAAACTAACGGCCATAATTATTTTGTTTCTCATCGGAGTATGAGTCACAAAAACCAATGCAAGCACTGCTCACATGAGCGGTATTCTGCAACCATGGCGACAAGCACAAAATAATTATCGCGTCGAAACGACTTCGAAAGTTCTTCGCATCTTTGTTGTTGATGTTTTAGAAAAATCTTAAAACTAACGGCCATAATTATTTTGTTTCTCATCGGAGTATGAGTCACAAAAACCAATGCAAGCACTGCTTACATGAGCGGTATTCTGCAACCATGGCGACAAGCACAAAATAATTATCGCATCGAAACAACTTCGAAAGTTCTTCACATCTTTGTTGTTGATGTTTTAGAAAAATCTTTAAACTAACGGCCATAATTATTTTGTTTCTCATCGGAGTATGAGTCACAAAAACCAATGCAAGCACTGCTCACATGAGCGGTATTCTGCAACCATGGCGACAAGCACAAAATAATTATCGCGTCGAAACGAGTACGAAAGTTCTTCTCATCTTTGTTGTTGATGTTTTAGAAAACTCTTAAATTTAACGGCCGTAATTGTTTTGTTTTTCATCGGAGTATGAGTCACAAATAGGTGCGGTATTCTGCAACCATGGCGACAAGCACAAAATACTTAGGCAATTCGATTATACCAGTCCCGTCATGGGGATGTTCAGAAAACGGAAATGAACGAACCATTTGGCTGAAAATGCTTCAAAGGGAAATAAATTGAACAAACTGCAATTATTGTGTTTCTCATCGGAGTATGAATCACAAAAACTGTTTCTGGCAGAAGCAACATGAAAATCATGTTGTAAAAAATGATTTACGAAACCGGAAATAAATAATTAATTGCCAGATATCCGATCATGTTTAGACAATTGCTCGTGGGATCGTTTTCTCGACTCCTTATCATGCTTATAGTTTTAACGTCTCTCGGGCCCTTCTGACCTGAACACAAGATTATACTTTGCCAGAAAGTAACTGACACAAAGACCATTATGAAAGGTTACGTGCATCAAGAAACAGATCCAGAAGTGATCCAGACGTTATCTAGCACACGCGCGCCTAAATTTAAATCTTAAAACTGTGCCGTCCGTTTACCGTTACAGTTGCAAAATAAAATGCGGGCTTTTATTCGTTGATCTATTTTTGTAATTATATAAGGTCAATGCCTTATGGATCAAAATGATCTGCTAATATCTTTTCGAGGTCGAATGAATGGTCTCTTTTCATTTCCGATTTTGTTTCGTTCGGATTTAGCGCCGGAACAATGAAAATACGTGTTCATGAATGGTGTCCTCCAGCTAACGAAAACCTCGTCGAATGGTATTATTTTCATGCAGGTGAGAACTACACAAAAGACTATTTACACTGTACTTACAATTTGAGGCAGCTGCTTTAAAATATACCGTAATACACCACCTGAATGACCTTGAATAACGCGTGTTTTTTACATCCCATCGTCCCGGCCAGCTGAAAAGTTGAACACGATATTTACATCAAACGCCGCTCAAACTGCTCAAGGCTTCTTAATCGACAGAGAAAAGGGACCACTCGATACTCACCAAGAACTTTTTCGGTCAAGCTGGTTATCCTCTGCGTAGTTATTCCATAAAACGCTGGCTAGAAAGCCACACATTCGCTTTGGGCCGAGCGCGCTGTTCAACTGACTCTAAATCGTTCATATGCTCGTATTACATACAGAAAAGGAAACAGATCTGTTTTGCCTCTTCATGTGACAGCAGAAAAACAATAGAAATAAAGTTAACAATTACTTTTTATTGTTTACAAATGCAAGTTAGTCAGTTATTAAATTCTCGTTTGTCCGCGCGTCGTTTTCTTCTTAGCCAGCAAAAGGATTTTGGTTCATTTCTCCCAGGTACAATCGATATTTTATAAAATCCCAGCAAATTTTCTCCAAGGAAAACCGTCCCAGCAAGCGCTGGATCTTATTCCTAAATTTGCCAGCCAGTTCAAGTTCAACTTGCAGAGCGGATATTTTGTGGAGCGGTTCCGTTGGGTACCTCTGTTTTTCGCAAATAATAAGTATCGTGCTTTTTTTCAAAGGCAAGGAAAACGTAAAATAACGTAAGAAAGAAAGCAGGACAACAAAGATCACGCAAAATGGTTTCTGATCTTCCCAAGACCGCAGTATAAGTAAAAGACCATGACGTGACTATTATCCTCCAGGGCTCAAAATAATTTTTGAATACTGACCGGTCATGTTGACCGGCCAAATCAATTTTTGCTCGGTCATATAGTTTTTTAAATCCACTAACGAGTGCTATTTTTCTCGGCCCGCCTGACAATTCAAACCGTAATTGCGTACGCGTGTTAATAGCAGACATTGATTGATGCGATGTTCATTGTTGTCTGTTTAGCGTATTTACAGACGTGGATGTTTACTGTTTTATTTAAGCAAACCGCTAACAAATCTGCCGAGCGTGATCGTCTCATCTGTATTCTACAAATTTCTGACTGCAAGCTGCTATGATATTTTATGATTTTACTGTAAAATTTCAAGAAATACTTATTTGAAAGCTGTGTACGTGACCGGTCAAAATGACCGCCGAACCAAAATTTTGTCCGGACAAATCGTCATTTTGGCCGGACATTGTCCGTTGACCGGCCGTTATTTTGAGCCCTGATCCACGCATCCACAGGTCGCTGGAGTCGCATCCGGTTATTATTTTCCGACGTATTTTCCTGGTGTCAAAATCTAACCTCGTGCCCACGCTCTCTCTGCTTTTCCTCCCTTGTCGTAGAGAGGACCCTGGGAACGAGGTTTGCGGGTTTAAGTTTGTAGCGATCGTAACGATGCAAGAGTAATTGCAGAATACCCCGCCACATCGAGTCCCTTACTGAAAAGAGCTGGCTACGCGGTACGCGGTAGGGGAAAAGAATTGAAATCAAGATGGCTAGGTATCTTAAGTAGCTGGCTACGCGGTACGCGGTACGCGGAAAGAATTAAATTCAAGATGGCGAGGTATCTTAAGAAGCTGGCTACGCGGTACGCGGTACGCAGAAAGGATTAAATTCAAGATGGCGAGGTTTCTTTACTAGCTGGCTACGCGGTACGTGGTACGCAGAGAGTAATGAATGCAAGACTGGAAGTTATGTTTATAGTCGCTGGCTCATGGATTAAAGAACGAGGTATATTCATGTGTGGCGCGCTTGTTTCGGCTCAAGGATGCGTGATTTTCGGTATTTCTTTTTGTTTCGCGTTTTTAGAACGAGAAATTTTATAGAGCATTTTCTCACCGCGTGCCGCGTAGCCAGCACACAACATTGCTTGAACTTGAATTCATTAGTTTCTGCGTACCGCGTAGCCAGCTACGTGGAAGTTAGTTCGAGTGGCAGGGTATTCTGCAGTTAAGGTTAAGCCAAGAAGGAGCCAGTGGCAGGGTATTCTGCAGTTAAGCCAAGAAAGGAAACACTAAGTAAAGTGCAGTATTGTGAGGATTGAAATTGGTTACAGCTCATGAAAATTTGCTACACATACAGGATGTCAAGAAATGAAACTTACCATTCTTGAATAGTTTGACCTTTCTAGCCTTTATTTTGTCTTATATATCTTTGTCTCTATCACTTTTGGCCATGATTTCTTCTGATTTTAATTTAACAAAGTAGTCTTAAAGCAAGCCCCTGGCTGTAATCATGAAAACATGATACATTTCCCTACATTATGTGTCATCCCAAAAATAAAACAAAAAAGATAGGTGACCACACTTGCAAAGGGAGGTGCAGTGGACTAATGGTTAGTGCGCTGGGACTCCGGGTCAGGCAGTCCGGGTGGCCGGACACTAACTGCATTGTGTTCTTGGGCAAGACACTTTACTCTCATAGTGCCTCTCTCCACCCTGGTGTATGAATGGGTACCGGCAAATTTACTGCTGGGGGTAACCCTGCAATGGACTAGCATTTCATCCAGGGGGGAGTAGAAATACTCCCAGTCGCTTCGTGCTATGGAAACTGCAGGGATAAGCTCTGGCCTGATGGGCCACTAGGCTCGTATACAGACTTTACCTTTAGTTACCACAATTGCAAAGGAGATATGACAGGGGCTCAGCCAGTGGGGTATCCTGGGGTGCTAATTAGCATAAAATTTTGCAAAGAAGTGTGTGCAATACAGTACTAAGGAATCACCTAGCAGTTTGGGATTACTTTTACCATAAGTTTATTTTTTTGTTAAGCTTTCCAACACATTTAATACATGTAAGCAATGTACAATCTTAGTGTGTATGATCCAGAAATCCTAGAAAGTCCTGGAATTTTATTCTGGCATTGAGGCATTGAAATCTATAATCTCTTACTGTTAAGTCTGTAGTTTTTTCTGGAGTATTTTTTCTTAGGTTTCTATGGCTTTGAAGCTTCTGCTTTTATTAGCATCCTGACCAGCACTACAGAGCCAGTCTGGTAGAGGAAACGAAAACATTTTAGTTCATAAAGATTGGCCTCTGTGATGGTGTAATGCAGTGGTGACTAACTTTGACCAGCACTTCAATCCAGTGGATTAATCTTTGGCATGACTTATAAATTATTGAAACTAAGAGGGTCCTTGCAAAAGTGTTTCTTTGTTAAGTTTGACTGTATTAGTACTGCGAAGGAGCCAGATGAACTACTCAGAGTCCTGGCATTCACAGGCTACTAAATTCATGAGAAAAATTACTAACGAACACACTAAACATATAACCAGCCAGATGCAACCATGAATTATTTTTAAAGGTCAAAGAGATAATTAAAATGAAACCCCAGATTGGTGTGGATCAAGCTGGATTTCAATTCACTGTGAAAAAATCTGGATTTTAGATGGCATATACACCGTAGACAATAATGGCAGGTTTCTCATGCAACACAGTCAAAGTGCTGTTATTGTCTGGCATCGTTTAAACTGTTTGTTGCAAAGCAATGTTTTGTAGGTCTTGATAAGATACTTTTGCAGTTGTTTCTGATTAAATTTGTTTTTATTTTAAGTTTCCCTTTTAATTACTGGTAATGATGAACAGCTTTTAATTGACTTAACTTTTGCATTATGACTTTATGCTATCTTAAAACAGTCAAAGTCATTCTTATGATTTGATTGCATATGTGTATGATTTTTCCTTTAATTGCAAATGTAATGTTAACTTGTCTACCATTTGGTTTCCTTTCTATAATGAATTTCATATTTTCGCTTGGGAATTGAGTTTTGTGTCATGGCAAATTTGCATATAAGACTAAAATCTAAGCCTTCCACTCATGTGTTTAGTCTCCTTTGCAGCCATTGTTTGGGCTCGACGTGCAACACTCCCTCCCCCAGGGAGGGATCATTGCATGACGAGCCCAAACAATGGCTGCAAAGGAGACTACTCGTGTGTCTTTAATCTTGGCAATTTTGATTTTCAGATTCAATTAACTTGAAGTGTAGCTATCCCAGTTTGTTCAAAAATATTTTAAAGCTCGCCTGTTGTAACCAAGTGGGACAGTCATGTCTTTACTATGCATTAAGACTAGTTAGTTTTTCTGATCCCTTGAAAAAAGGAACATGAAATAATTCAATCCTCATTTATGGCTCACTTTAGTAACATATTTTTAAATGCTGCAAAGATTAAAAGTCTTGAATCAAACTGCTAAACCTTACCCATGTCATTATCATGAACACCTGCAATAAGAAACTTGTACTTAATACGTGTAAAGCCTGGTTCTCATATGAGAACATACTGTACGCTGAAAGCAACAAAGTTCATCCCTGGTCTTTACTGCCGGCATGCCTGCAAAGTTGACTTGAGTTCAACTTCGCAGGCACTTTGGCAGTTTTTCTGGAGTGCCAGTGATAAAGATACTTTATGAGAACAGTATCCCAGGCATATACTGGTGGCTATGTCGTAGGTAGGTTGGCGGCATATGAGAACCAGACTTAAGAAACAGCACTTCTCAAAATTACTTAAAGTACAATTTGCCATACCTGTATTTTGGACATTTCAAACAAATATAATTCTATCGAAAACCTTTGATTGGTCCTCATTAGCTGTTCTTATCAAAAACATGACTGTTAAGCTTGTTGGCATTTACCCTACAGTATACACTGTAGGTACTATACAACTAGGAATGATTCATCACATTTCTGTTTTAGTGGTAATGGATAAGGATCAAGGGTTGGATGAAGGAAAGCAGACCAAAACCAAAGGAAGCTTTAGTAGAGAAGGGACTAGGGATGGTGAGTATTAACCCTTACTTATCAGTTGTTTTTTGGTAGAATTTATCAACATGAAACCCTAAAATTTTTGAGAAAGTGCTGCCATAACAGGGCTGCATGTGCTTTAAGGGTGCCCGGGTGCCTTGGGCGACTAACTTTTGCCTTTGGGCGACCTTTCATATAAGCTTTATGCTGGGCACCCTGGATCTCGTAGTTTGGAACCTTTGGGCTCCTTGTAATTTTCCTTAGAGCATAGCCTTGCATAACAACTTAGACCCAATTATGGATGGACAACAATAATATAAATTATTATTAAGAGGCAACTCTATGACTGTCTTTACACAATTAAACAAAGTACATTATGTGGAGGAAAATTGGTGGTCAGTCAAACTAAACAAAATAGGGGTTGACAGAAAACTGATGGTTGACAGACCTAACGCGACCAACTGCTGCATTTCTTTGACCTTTGTGGCACACAGCGTGACACCAATAATCTTCCATTTGCTAGCAATTACAGAAACTTTGCTTTGAAATTTAATTTGACCATTGAACACATGCAAACTTAAGAAAATGCTGAGGGTAGTTTTCAAGGACAGAAACAATATACACTTGATTAAAGACTTAATCGAACCAGAATATCTTGGAAATCCGTCTTCAAATTATGATCACATGCAGCGAAGTATGTGATCAAAGCAGTAACATAAGTGTGCAAAGCACAGTGACCCATCATGGGTCTTAGCATCCTCGGAGACCCAGGGGCAGTTAGTGGGGGCGAAGGAAAGTCGTAACGGGCGAAAAAAAAATTTCGGCGAAGAAAAGTAAAGTACGAAACGAGGAGCCCCTGGGGACACAGTCTTACCGGACCAGTTCCAAACGGTCGGAGTCGTTCTGGCTTCTGATTGGTGCCACAAAACCTTTGTTTTTTTGTGCCCAATCAGAGAGCAGCAAGACCAGGGAGTCGTTTCGTGTGTTCTTACACGGATTGATACAAGAAGGCCAGTTGCTCGCCATGTTTGTTTTTGCTCGAGGAGAAAAATTCTAATCACAGGACAAGATGCAGGGTAAATCGTGCGGCATATCCACAAAAAAGCCTCACTGGAAATACGCTGGATCTTCGCAGGTATTGTAAGAGTCGCGTAGATTGCGAGTTTTAATGCACTCACTGATCCACTGATTTCGAGAGGCTTTTCTTTGGACGAAATAAATATTGTTTTTCGAAATTTCTGACTGAAACTTTTCTTTCGAGTTGTTTACGATGAGTAATATTAATCTAAAAGAAAATGTTCCTGACCGTCAAGTCGGATCGTGTGCTCTTGTATAACATAAAGAGAAAATTGACTCGTGGAACACAACTCAAAGGTGATATTTACTGCTGTTTCTTTTTGTTTAAATCCTGTAGTATTTCATGAACCTGTCTGAAATGTATTACCCTTGACACCAAAACTAATCAGTAATGTTGAATACATTTGTATTTAAAATTTAATGTCCTGTACCAGTCTTTTGCTTCTTTCGCCTTATGCATCAAATACTGTAGTACTTTAGTGTACACCAAATCATTGGATTGTGTTTTTTTGGCCACTCTGCAGCTTACTGGCTACTTAAACTTGGATGGTATGTGCTGCCCACAACCTCCAAACTCATTTTATGTGAATTAAAAGATATCTTACTGCAGATTTTTTGATATAATAAATCAGCTTTGTGTTCCTGTTGGAAAAGGCAAATAACAAATATACATGGGCATATTCTTACCTCAAATGCTGCAGTCAATGTGTAATGACAGCCCTGCTTGCTATTAAGTCCTCATAAAATAGTTAGTTTATATGCTTTGCTGCATGCTCGTGTAACCCATATACCTGATTACTGTCAATTAATTACCCCAGTAAAACCATCATGAGGAATATATTGCCTGTAAATTTGCACAGCCTGGGGGGAGGGTTTAAGACTACTTCAGCTGTTACTTTGACAGCATAAACATTCAAAGGTTTAAAGCGGGCACTGATCAATCACTCTTGCTTGGAGTTGGACAAAGGACACAGAAAAATTGTAAGACAAAGAAGTTTTTATTGCACTGTTAAATGCACTTCCCTAGATGTCAAGAAATTAAATACTCTAAGCTGATGAAAGAGTTGGAAAGGGAGGCACCTACCCTATAAAAGGTTCTAAGGGTAATTGTAATGCTATCACAGTTTTTTAAGAGGAAAATGTAGTCTTTCGGGCCTTTCACTAGTTCAGCTGGTGCCACACTGTTAAAGGCAAGAAATACACAACACCTCATTGGACCTTCTCGTTTTCTTGGTGGAGCACAAAAAAAGGTTTGTAGTTTACTTGCTTCATGAATGCAGTTGAAAATAATTCATAGCATCAATTCTAGCAGTATACAAGATATTTGTCACAGGGACCTACAGTGGAGGTTAATGGTTGAGCTTCCTCAAGTCTCTTATAGATCAATCAACTGTTGAGACCATCCTCCACCTCCTTACTACTGTACTCTTCATCAGTCCAGTTTATCCCCAGAAAAGGGTATATGTGTCACGTGATTTACCCATTGTTCCCTGAAAATTCGAAAAACATTCGATGCGAGTTACTCGTGTCCCAAAACTCTATAAAATATCACGGCTACCAAACTTTCATTCGGGGTTTTCAATGTCCCGACTGAGAGTTTACACATTCAACATGGCGAACTGTGAGTGGAAACCGTGTTCCGAAGGTTTAGAGAAAAAACGCGCTGAGTTTTGGATCGTATTATCCAAGTCACTCCTACTCCCTGGGATGCTTTTTTCTCTCTCCCCAAGCCTGATCTCCTAAATTTGAATTTGACATGGCACTCACCCAATCAAAAAGGAAAAGCGATCGCTCGTTGAAGTACGCCTCCATTGCAGACTATTATTGATATATTTGGTATAAAAAAAACTAGGACACGTGGTGGCCTAATGGTTAGTTTGCTGGACTCCAGATCTGGTTGTCCGGGTTTGTGCCCTGGCCGGGATCATTATGTTGTGTTCTTGGGCAAGATACTTAACTCTCATGGTGCCTCTCTCCACCCAGGTGTACAAATGGGTAACGGCAAATTTACTCCTGGGGGTAACCCTGTGATGGACTAGCATCCCACCTAGGGGGGAGTAAAAATGCTCCTAGTCATTTCATGCTACGGAAACCGTGATAAGCTCCAGCCTGATGGGCCACTAGGCTCATGTGCAGACTTATAAAAAAGCATACATGTAAACACGAATGACCACTTCATTTTAATATATAGTATCACAGCCTGCACCTCTGATTGGTATTATCAAAATAAAGATATCAATTTTAAGATCAATTCTGAATGCTTATTGTCAATCAATCAATTTACTTCATTGTATACTTTTACAGTGGCTAATACTTGTTTTTAGTTATACAGTTATACAACTACATTATAAAAAAAACAGTCAGTTACATCGATGAGGAGGCCCTTAAAACCTCAGACATTGGAATATTTATGTAGACTGAGCTGTGTGATGGAATATTAAATTATTATAATATTATTCTTTTCTTGCAGTGCAAATTTCATATAAGAATTACTTGCACGTTACAAAATAAACTTTCAATCACAGTACTGGTGATATCATACAAAAGTATAAAATTAAAAACGAAATTATGTACACTTCCATATGTACTCAGTATGCCAAGGGAAAAATGTAAAACTTGGGTGAATTGCATCATGAAATACTAAAATTTATTAGCCATGTTGACCGAAGACTCGCGCTCGATAGCGTTAGCTGGAGTGTCTTTTTGGTGTGCAGAGAAGATCGTGCTGCATGTGTACGCGAAGCTTCCAGTTGGTTGACACACCTGCCTGCCCTGTGCGACGAAAACTTACTCAGGACTGGCAAATTTATAGTCTCTCGACATCAGTGAATCGGTGAGTATTTTAAAACTCGCAATCTACGCGACTCTTACAATACCTGCGAAGATTCAGCGTATTTCCAGTGAGGCTTTTTGTGGATATGCCGCACGATTTACCCTGCATCTTGTCCTGTGATTAGAATTTTTCTCCTCGAGCAAAAACAGACATGGCGAGCTACTGGCCTTCTTGTATCAATCCGTGTAAGAACACACGAAACGACTCCCTGGTCTTGCTGCTCTCTGATTGGGCACAAAAAAACAAAGGTTTTGTGGCACCAATCAGAAGCCAGAACGACTCCGACCGTTTGGAACTGGTCCGGTAAGACTGTGTCCCCAGGGGCTCCTCATTTCGTACTTTACTTTTCTTCGCCGAAAATTTTTTTTCGCCCGTTACGACTTTCCTTCGCCCCCACTAACTGCCCCTGGGTCTCCGAGGATGGGGTCTTAGAGACCTGTTAATTTCTGCCCTGCTTTGAGAAAATGCTGTAGCTTATAAACAATTCGCAAAAAACATGTTGAAACGGTAATTTGTCTGGTAAGCTCAGGCCCACAAAAAGCTTTTGTAGATAACTTGGTTCAGAACACAAATACATGCAAAAGATAGAGACTAGGGAGGGAGGATTGCCAGGGTACTACACTTATTTCAAATTCTATGTCAAAGTAAAAAGAAACAATTAATTTCATGAACTTAAAAAAGCAGTTTTTTAAGGCACAAAGTGTTCTGTTGAACCAAAGACAAGCCAACATGGTAGGAAGAATCGTGTTTAATGAAAAACAAATCACAATTATTTTGATCTAAAATACAAAATACAAGAAACTACGTTGGCATTAGCTTATAACATGAAGAACGTACACAACTTGACATGTAGAAATTTGTTCTAGAAACCAACTGTAAACTTACTTTTATGCTGCCTCCATTTTTGGTGTAAATACTGCAAATACTGGCCTGGTTAGCAAATACTGTTAATCTGGTAACTACTGTGTTTCCGGTTGGCAAACTGGTTAGCAAATCTTGTGAACTACAGGTTACAGTAGCAAACAACTGAAAATCAAAACATTCAATTGCGCCACTTCCGTGAGTTGTAAACGCGACCATTTAATTTGAAACAAGCTCGCTGACAACCTTTTTTTTTTTATTGCGGACACTACACCACTCTACAGTACAAGAATTACAATACACAACCTTAACAGTAACAGAGCATGACTGACTGACATGACATAATGTAATTATCGTTGAAACACAAAAGGCCGTTTTATTTTTAGACTTGTGTCTTCCCAAAATAATTGAAGGGCCGCGAAAGAAAACGTCCCCCTCGAATTTTGGCAAAATTGAACATTGTCAAAAACATTCCAAATTTCACATGCGGGTTTGTTTATGTGTGCTTTACACTGACCTGTATCTCATTTCGTGTGTCTTTGCTTTCCTGTCGATAATTATCGTATGCAGAAATGAAAATAAAGTGCTTGCAGCTTTCATTCTTCACAGTCAGCCAGTAGTATGAGTTTTTCAACACAATGCGTGGTCATCTTTCTTCGTAGGGTTTTGTAAGTGTAACGGGAAGGCGAGAAGAACTTCAAACGCGCCATTACAAGAAATTGCGATGCCGCAGCCATGTTTTCATTTTGATTTACCTTGGGGGGAGGGGGGGGGGGTTTAGAAAGGGACTGGATACCACATTGTGAGGTTGAGCTGACGTGTGAGAAAAGGAAAAAAGATGGCGATTTGCTTGTGAGAATAAAATGCTTTGAGTGCAACCGTCTGGTGGTTGAAGGACATCATTAAGTCTGGATACTCGCAAGTCAATAGCATCTCTCGAAGAACTGAGGGTTGTTCTGCGCTTTGTTTGCACAATAGCGCTATTTTAGGCGCTGGAGGTGAAAGTTGTCCGACAAAGGCAGGTTGATCCAGGCGGGAAGTCTAAGGCAGGTTTCTTGTCGGGAACTTTGTCAGCACGAGTTTTGCAGTGTTGGCTGGGATGCTGCGGCATCAAAGTTGCCGATAAGCGAGCTGGTTTTCGACTTATCAAAATTGTTGGAGTGTTGCGGGCAGGACCTCTCCTGTCGACAAAATTCCCGGTACCTCATTAAATATTCATCGATCGATCGATCAATCGATGCAGCCGAAAACCAAATTATAGATGTCAAAATATTACCAAACATTTTTTCAGACCACTCTGCCTTAACAATTTCTTTGTCGTCTAATAATACAGAAACAACACGCGGTCCTGGATTTTGGAAATTCAATAACTCTTTGTTAACAGATGAAAATTATATCGCAATGATAACAAAACAAATACCAGAAATTGTTTCAAAATATCAAGAAGTCCCAGACAAAGGATTATTTTGGGAAATGATTAAAATGGAAATTAGAGCGTCAACAATAATCTTCGCTAAAAGAAAAGCCAAACAAAAACGGGATGAAGAAAATGACTTATTGATAGAATTTACTCGCTTACAGGAAAAGATAAGATCTAACTTCAGCGAAGCTACTAAAATTGAAATGGATCGGGTTAAGAAAAAGCTAGCGAAAGTAGTTGCCAATAAAACTCGAGGCACAATGGTCCGCAGTAAAGCTCAATGGTATGAATTCGGTGAAAAGAACAGTAAATATTTTTACAACCTAGAGAAAAGAAATCATAAACGAAAACATATAATATCGTTGAAAAAAGAAGATGGATCTCTCCTTCACAATCCGGGACAAATATTAGAAGAAGAAGAAACTTTTTTTAAAGAAATTTACAGGTCAAGAGATGTATCTCCAGAATCAGAAATCTTTAATCACTTTTTTCATTCAGATGGTTTGAATACCCTTAACATCGAAGAAGCAGACAATTGCGAAGGACTGTTAACACTTCAAGAGTGTGCAAATTCTCTTGGTCAGTTTAAAAATAATAAAACTCCTGGTTCAGACGGTTTTACAATTGAATTCTACAGATCATTCTGGAATGTTATCGGACAATTCATGGTTGATAGTTTCAATTACGCATTTAAAAATGGGTCTTTATCAATTACTCAAAAACTTGGAGTGATATCATTGATACCGAAAAAAGACAAAGATAAAAATTATCTGAAAAACTGGAGACCAATATCGCTACTTAATAATGACTACAAAATTGCCACAAAAGCTATAGCTCTACGCTTAGAAAAGGTTTTGCCAACTATCATCAGTTCAAGCCAAACTGGATACGTGAAGGGAAGATATATAGGTGAAAATATCAGAATCATATCAGATATGATGTCTTTTACTAAAGCTAAAAATATTCCAGGCCTTGCCGTTTTTCTTGACTTCGAGAAAGCCTTCGATTCCATCGAATGGAAATACTTGCAAAAATGCCTAGAGGTATTTAACTTTGGTCCACAATTACGACAGTGGGTTTCAGTCTTGTATAAGGACATCACAAGTTGCGTCTTGAATAACGGTTTCGCAACTAAGCACTTCAACTTAAGTAGAGGAGTCAGACAAGGTTGCCCTCTTTCGGGTATCCTATTTGTAATTGGCGTGGAAATTTTAAATAATGCTATTACACGTTCAAACGAGATAAGAGGAATCCAGATTGACAAAGAACAAACGGTCAAGGTCTCCCAATATGCAGACGATACAACAGTCTTCGTAAGGGATGTCCAGTCAATTCATAATCTTTTTTATCTATTAAGCCAATTTGAAAGTTGCTCAGGTCTAAAAATAAACCAATCCAAATCAGAAATATTATGGTTGGGACGTTGGCGCCATAGAAAAGACCGTGTGCTAGACTTAAAACTAAGTGATGAGCCTATTTACGCCCTAGGGGTATATTTTTCATATAACGAAGAGCTTGCAACTGAAAAGAATTTCTTTGATAAGCTTAATCCCCTTAAAAAACTATTAAACATTTGGTCTTCCAGGGACTTATCGATATATGGAAGAATTAACATCGTTAAAACCCTTGCGATTTCTAAACTAACTTTCATTTGCAGTGTGCTAGACACTCCAAACGGATTTACCGATGAAGTCAATAACATAATATTCAGATATATATGGAAAAACAAAAATCCAAAACTTAAAAAAACAACTATCACAAGAAGCAAGAATGACGGAGGACTTGGCATGATTGACTTTTCACTATTCGATAAAGCGCTGAAAATATCATGGGTAAAACGTTTGTGCTCCAAGGAAACTGAACCATGGAAATCTATCCCATTATCATTACTTTCAAACGTTGGAGGCAAGCTTCTCTTCGAATGCAACTATGACATTAAATCTTTGTGTATTAATGAGCACCTACCCAAATTCTACCGTGATATAATATTGCACTGGCAAGACTTAAACAGAACTACTCCTGAAAAGAAAGAAGATTTCTTAAACCAAACAATTTGGAACAACCGATTCATAAGAATAGGCAAATCATCAGTTTATTATCGTAATTGGTATCAAGTCGGCCTACAAAACCTTGCTGATATTGTTAACGATGAAGGAACTGGCTTCATGTCATTTAATACTTTCTTGGAAAAATTCAAAATCAAATGCAATTTTTTACAATACTTAAGTTTGTTGTCGGCTATACCAATTCATTGGAAGAAGAGTCTGAAAAGAGACGAGCATCATCGTGTCCCGACAGACCCGCATCCCGCAATCGACAAGCTCACGTGTAAAACAGTTTATAACACTCTGGTCAACCGACAGCAATGTCCTCCTACCGCAGATAAAAGATTAATAGAATGCGGTTTTGATGCGCAAACGCGACAAGGTGTTTATTCGCTTCCATTTTGCGTAACGAAAGAAGTAAAACTATCTGTTTTCCAGTACAAGGTAATTCACAACATACTATATACAAATAACATTCTGTATAAAATGAAGAAAAAACCAAACCCTTATTGTCCCTACTGTACCAATGTCGAACAAACGATTGCTCATTTATTCTTCACATGTTCAGCAGCCACATCTTTCTGGTCCGAGTTCACTACTTGGTATAATTCGCTATCAAAAACAAAGAAGACTTCTCTTTCTAAAACAGAAATAATATACGGCGTAACAGAAAACTGGTCGTCCTGTTCAACCCTTAACCACTTGATTATAATTGGAAAATACTTTTTGTATACTAATGCCCTAACAGACCAAAGATTTCAGTTCGCCGATTATATCACTCTCGTTCGAGATAAAATTGAAACGGAAAAATACATCGCAATCATGACCAATAATCGCACTGCCTTTAATAAAAAGTGGTCAAATTTTCTTATTTAGCACATTTATTAGTAAATTTGTTATGCTTTTTGTGTGTGTGTGTTAATTGTAATTGTAGTTGTTTTCCTTTTAACGAGTAATTTCTATTTAAATTTTTCATTGTACTTTATTATTAGTAATCTTATTGTGAGAAGTGTAAATATTCGGATTGTTAGTAATGTGAGTAATGTCTGTAATTATAATTTGTATCCTTATCAATGTAAGCAATTTTAAAATTTGCCAATAAAAAAAAAAAAAAAAAAAAAAAAAAAAAGTGCGTGAAGTCCTGTCTTGATTTCGCGGGATTTTTTGTAGTGTGTGTGATGCAATGATGCAAGGATTGGAGAAGTGAGAGCAAACAGTGCTTTACTGAAAGCAAAACTAAGATGTAGTATGAAAACCAGCGTTAAATTTAACGTCGACGGCGACCGCCATGCATGTTTACTTCGCGTTCGTTAAATCGGATCGACAGAGCGCGTGTCGTGTCACAAAAGTAGTCGAGTGTTGTGGAGCCAAACAAGGAAAAAAAAAAAAACAGCTAACTGCAAGCACACTGGATGGAAAGCTAACCGCAAGCAAACCGAAGTGAAAGCTAACCGCAAGCAAACCGGAGTGAAAGCTAACCGCAAGCAAACTGCACTCAAGGCTAACCGCGGGCCTAGGGTTAAGCGTTTGGTTTATAGCTCAAATGCTAACCCTAATCCCAAATTTTAACCCTAAACTGAAACGCTAACCCTAAACCTTGGAGTTAGGGTTAGAGTTAAAGTTTAGGCTAGGGCTTAGAGCTTGGTTTAAAACAGCCGTAACTGGTTAACCGGTTAACCTTCGCTGATTTCATTGTTTCAACAAATGAAAGGCTTCTTTTGTTTATGCCTTATCCAATTACAGTCGAAACCGAAGAAGCGTGAACGCCAAAAATAATTTCTGGAATGTTTATTGTTCTACGACCAATCAGATTCGAGACGTTACCGCAACAAACCGCAACAGTAATTAGCTCAAAGGTTTCGATTCTTTTATCACGAAACGACTTTTTCGTCTACATTAAGTCTTGAGATCACCACCGATTAACAAACACTCTGGAATTGTTAATTTTCTTCTATTTCAGAGTTGAAGCATAATCAAAGGATAACTATAAACGATAAATACTGAAAAGAGAAAAATAATCGAACAGACATGGCTAGACAGCGTGTCTGGAAGCAGAATAGAATTTTTGATTATTTTTTTAAAAAAATACGGCCTATCCGGTTTTTTCTACTTACAAACATTTCTAGGTTTTATCCTTTTCCCTATTTCACCAAAAAATTTATTGAATAAACTTTACAAAAATGTTCTCTCTACCTTACTTCGATGCGGAGCCAGAACAGTTGACGAAGCGCGTTGCAGCAAAATTCTCTGGCCCAGTATGTCACGCAACGGCACCCATTTTTCAAGTTTTAACGGCACACATAATATTTGAATTTGCAACGGCACGCAAGTTTGCATTTGCTGTGAAAAATCAATATTATTCCGCTTCCAGACGCGGTGTCTAGCCATGTCTGTTCGATTATTTTTCTCTTTTCAGTATTTATCGTTTATAGTTATCCTTTGATTATGCTTCAACTCTGAAATGGAAGAAAATTAATAATTCCAGAGTGTTTGTTAATCGGTGGTGATCTCAAGACTTAATGTAGACGAAAAAGTCGTTTCGTGATAAAAGAATCGAAACCTTTGAGCTAATTACTGTTGCGGTTTGTTGCGGTAACGTCTCGAATCTGATTGGTCGTAGAACAATAAACATTCCAGAAATTATTTTTGGCGTTCACGCTTCTTCGGTTTCGACTGTAAGACGTTGCAAGCGAAAGCCGTGTTTTTTTGCATGCGTAATTTATGGAGAAAGAGACCAAACAACAGCGAAAGAAATACCGGGCAATGTTAAACACACATAAACAAAGCTACATGCAAAATTTGGAGTTGTTTTGACAATGTTCAATTTTGACAAAATTCCAGGAGGACGTTTTCTTTTGCGGCCTTTCAATTTATGTTTAACTTATTTTTGTCTGTCAAAAAATGGGTCTACATTGTTATTGCAGCATTTTCTCAAGAATTTTAAGGTTTCATGTCTAGTTAACTTGTAAGGACTTATGAATTCATTTATTTTTCTGGTACACAAAATACTCCAGCAATGCTAAGAGGAAGAGTGCAAACCAATTTATGTTAGAGAAAGCATTTACTATTAATAACAACTTTCGGTTAATTCTTTCAAAAAATATCTTTACAGAACCTGATTGAATTAGCCAGTTTGAAATCTTAGTTTTAATTCCTTTTCTTCTCTGCTATTAAGGCTTTAAATTTAGCTTAGGGAGAGTTTAGTACATGTACATGAAAAATTGATTGTGGTACCACTTTAATGCATGGCTTTATATCCCTGTGTAGCCAATAAAAAATACTTTGTTTTGAAAAGTTGTATAAAATAAAATGAAAAATCCTCAATCCTCAATGTAGTTTGATCAGTGCTTAATAACATGTTACCAGTGGTGGATCCAGGGTAGAGGCCCTGGGGGCCCGGGCCACCACCTTATTTTTTCGGAAATAGTGCATTTTCTTTGAAGTGCCGAAATTATTCTGCAGAATTCAACATTCATACAGCAGGCCCCTCCTTAGCTGAAGGTCTGGATCTGCCACTGGTTACATCACTGAGTGTATTAATAAAATCACTCTTATTTGACAGACGATAGCTGTAGCAGTTTGAATGGATGTTGCCAAGACAGAGCTTTTGTTAATATGGCTGGCAGTGGTCCATGCAGTAAAAAGAACAAACAAAAGAGAATACCATTGATGACAGTAATTTACTAGATGTGGCAGTTTTACTCTTTTGGCTTGATGAAAGGCCTGTGTGGGGATGGTCAAGTTCAATCGACAAAGGTTGTTGATGGTGTTTGCCTTATGTTTGGCAGTTTAGTTGCAAATGCAAAAAGGATGTCCAAGATGAATTTGAACTTCTGGGACCAAGATTTGGAGGTTGGCATCCTCGGAGTCCCAGGGGCAGTTAGTTTTCTATAATAGTATAAGAGCCCCTGGGAGATGAGTCTCTCCAGACCATTTCCAATCGGCTCTGCCAAAGCTGGCTCCTGATTGAGCAAAAAAAATCCTTTGTATTATTTTGCCCAATCGATGAACAGTAACTTCAGAGTCACTTTTGCGTGTTCTAACATGGCAGTTATTGTATCGGCTACATTTATGTGCCCCCCCCCCCCCCCCCTTGCCTGCATAAAAGTCATCCCCCTCCTCCTATTTGCACCCCCTGCCCCCACCCGCTGTCTAAATAATGACTGGTCTATGACTTAAAATTAATAATTATATGAAGAACAATACAACCAGACTTACATGTATTAATTCCTTTTTAATCCATTTGGTTCAACAACAACCTAATTAACATACAATTATTATAACAAATATTATGGCAGGAAATCTGAGCCCCTCCCAGGTGGGGTCCATGTTCCCTTGTTCCCGAAACAATTTCCGTTGTGTTCCCCTGCTCACTAAAAGTATTTCGTCAATTTATTGTGATCCCCGTTCCCTACATGTAAATATCAGAAACACAACTTTTATTCTCGTGTTCACAGCTTTATTTTTCTTTTATCCCCTTGTTCCCAATTATTTTATGGCCATGAAAGGGGTTCCAATCATTCTAAGCAAGCTTTTCTGCTTTTTCAGAAGATCTACATGTACGTTATTCTTTAAGTTACAAACAAAATGCAGTTGTACCATAGCAGATTAACTAAATAAGAAAAAAAAGGCACATGCATATACATGTATACTTCTATGATTATACATTCTTATTACAGCCATGTAGAATTTTACTTCTTGCAATTTCTGAATCTTTGGTGTAACTTATAATTAGTTTCTTACGATCTTCAGCTATTTCTATACCTTGATGTATACCTGTGGTGGTTACTTCCTTGTCTAACAGTTTAGAAAAATGATACAATAATTCTGACTACGGTTCCAGTATACTAAATTTTTCTTTAATATTTGAGTTATATGCCATTCATGTCGTAGACATTTCATTATCTGTATAACATTAAGTTATAACTTATTATTCTATGCTTACACACTATATCCTAAAATATGCATATTATTCGCATGCAACATGTATAAAGGTAAAATAATTAAGACTTAATTATACATGTATAACAGCTAAAAACTATATAAACATAAGAATCGAACATTTTTGATGTGTTGTCATCAGGCAGGAGCATTAAGTCAGATCAGATCAACTCGGATCATTGATTTGAATAAGAGTAGCTGCAGCTATTGTGCATTTCCTGGTTCTTGAACAGCTGCAGCTATTCTTGTTCAAACCACTGATCTGAGTTGATCTGGTCTGACTTTTTTCCCTGCCTGCTTGTTGACATCATCATGAGGGTTAGCATAAACACATTCATTGAGGTACTCTGCAATCTCTAATCTCTCAAGCTTGGAGATTATCATTTAGAAACTAGCTTAAACTTAAGCTAGCTAACTGAGACAATGAATTCTTTCAATTTCTGAAAATCATCATTATACTGGTCACCCAAGACAAATAATTATGGCCGATAGCTTTTCCTGATAATATTATTATGGCCTAATTAGTGATGCTCGTGCTAGCTGTTGGGATATAAAAAAATATATATATATTTTTTTTAGAGCATGCATAGATGAATAATGTACATGTACATGTACTTCCCATACACCAAGCAAGATAAGTGAGCAAATTTGACATTCTGCCATCTCTTTTGGCAAACTTGGTTCTTGTAACCAAATTAGTGTTTCAGAGGAAAATTAAATAGCAACCAGTCAATGTGATGACAAGTTAACATAAATTATGACATGCATGTACTGCCCCTTTAATCTGACCAAACTTAACAGAGAATAGCAAATATTACAAACTCCACAAACCACAGGACTTGGCTGTGTTGGCCCTGTCAATATTTTTTGTTCTCTTGACTAAAATAAATTACATAATTTACACATTAAAATTTGCTCCATCACAAAGTGCATAAGAAATTAGTCAATCAGAAATGGATACATAAATTCATGCAAACCTGCAAGACATCAGAGCATCTTAAGGGAGCTAATTGGAAAGATGGACTACATTGACTGTTTTTCGAGTAGCATGTCCACGGCACCTTCATGGAAAAAGTGCCAGCTAGTACTGAGCTGCAACTGGCGTGTACTGTAAATTACCTGAACCTAATCCCAATTCCCACAACCACCTTCGACAAAACTCTTTCACGATTTGGTACTTGGGCATCATCAGAGACCTGGGATCAGTAAGTGGGGGCAAGGGAAAGTCTAAGCCAGGGCAAACAAAAATGGCAAAGGAAAGTTATTTTTCTTCGCCATGTTTAGGGTTTTAATGCACTGCATCAATAGTCAAATCAAAAATTATGGTTCATTCGTCAAGTAAGCATTGTAAGGAAATTTTTGTGATTTTCTGTTGTACATGTTCAGCCCAAAACCATAACATGTGCATTAAATTGGTTTGTCAGACTCAATTACCTCCAGTAAAACAAACAAAAATGAAAAAAGCAATAAACCAAGTGCAAAAAAATTACAACCAACAGCAACAAATGAAAGGTGTTTAATTAGCATTAACCTTGGGAAGGTCAAACTGTTTAATGTACTCCAAATAGCTTTCTTCCCATGCAGAACGTTCTTGCTGTCTGAACGTGCCATTGACACCAAGTTCAAATGTCATGTTCCACCGTGTGGCATCTTCCCATCGGCCTGGCTCTTTGCTCGTTACATACTCTTTACATTTTTGTACCAAGGTTTTGGCATAGTTGTCAAGAGGAACTTTAATATGCTTGCCATGATCTTCTTCATGTATGAAGCTTGTACTTCCCATTGGTGGTTTCTTGTGATGAACAAGATTGATTCTTGTATGTTGTTTGGTGTTATCTTTTTTAAAATGAATGTGTGCACAGACAGACATATTTTGGTCACTGGGATCTTCAAGCAGAAACAGACCCATCGGAGTTCCAGAATATGGTCCAGACTGTAATTTCTTGAGCTTGTAGTCCAGAACAGTAAAATTTCTGGTGCTCATAAATGCATTTGCTGAGGCAGCATCTAGAACTCTTTCCTTCCCATTATCCTGGTGCTGGTAGACTTTGATGGAACAAAACTTGAAAAAAACAGGATCTTGAAACAGTGTCAACTTCCAACCTTGAACTTCCAGTTCTATTGTAGCAGCTTGAGGCTGAGCAGCCGATTGAGGCCTTGTGGTCACTACCATGGGGGATGGGAGGTCAATCGATCTGTACTTTGTTTTCTCTTCTTCTCCCATTTTTTCCCACTGATCTTTCAACTCGTTCAACAGACCATCATTCTTATGATCATTCAGGTAGACGAAGCAAGGAGTGAAATAGCCACCAAATGTGCGCTCATCAGGACCACAGGCAGCTTGTATGGTTACACTGTTTTCGTCCAAAAGAGTTGGGTCTATCCCTTGTGCTTGCTCTACACAGTCACCCAACTCTTCGGCAATTATTCCCGAATGGCAGCTATCCAGGATGATGACAAGATGCTTATTCTTCTTCTTGGCACCTTGAGCATTTGTTGACTCTGCCTTGACAGCTGCAATCCAAGGCTTCAGCAGGCCATAAAGATCACAAACACCAACCTTATGTAAACAGAGCTCTCCTCCTTGGACTTTTCTGTTTTCCTTCACAAACTTGTTTGCAGGATCATTAGGATTAGGATCCAACCCAACCTCACTAAGGCAAGGAGTTGAAGAGTAGCACATTTTCTTGGCTGTTTCTTTGCCAAGTCCATGACCTGCATAATACCAGAATACCAACTCATCGAGTTCAGGACTGAATGTGTTACGCATTGCAGCAAAAGCATTGTTGAACGCTAGTGTGACAAGCGAACCAAACTGAGGGGTTTCAATTTGCTCCGGTTGTTCTTTTACATAAAAACCAGTGTTCAGCAACTTTTCCTTTCTTACCCAGTCCTTCACCAGTGTAAAATCTTTTATAGTGTCTGTCTTATCTGAACATGGAGAGCCTATCGATTCGTCCAGCTTCTCAGGTGACGGGAGCAATGCACATCGAGGATGCTTTTCCATTGACTTGATCCTGTCGTTGTCAATTGCTTCTCTTTCTCTTTTCATGGCTATCGATTTTGCGTCTAATTCCTGTGCAGTGAGTGTGGATTCCTGACCTCCTTCAGATATCACTTTTTCATGATACTCCCTTACTTGCTGTGAGTGAAACTCATTAGACTCTTCAAGCGCCATATAATTAGAAGTGTACGTGTTTGATGCCCACTTCAATATCGTAGCGTTTTAAGAGGCATTCAAATTTTTCTTCATCAGAATAAATCAACAAAAAAGAAACCTCGGATTCGCAGTGGACAAGAGTTCAGTCTCGTTCAATCGATTAGCAACTGCAGCAAGCACAAGCCTGCTGCAGCACGTCGCTTTCGGAGCGGAAATTTAGTTCGCCTACGTCCGCAGTCAAGTAAATCAGCGCACGACTTTTTTTTCTCTAGCAACTGCCTAGCAACCGGAGCCAGCGCCTTTGTTAACGATTCAAAGGGAGAATGTGCTTTGTCTTTTAACCAATCAAATTCACCTTGGTTGACAGTATTTCATCATCCCACGAGCTAATATATAGATTTAGGCAGGGCTTAAAGCGGACCTTCTATTTATTGTTATTTTTTGCTTGAGTTTGCACTGTTTCCCAATTAATAAGTAGCCACACTATTTCTAAGCGTATACGGTTGCCCATATAGGTACATGTCGCTGCACTTTATTGGGTTGCTTATGCTCATGCACGTACGCACGTAGGCGCCATTCGGGAAAATGCAAATTAGTAAGAAAGCGAGACACAGAGCATGCGTTACTTAAGCCCGACCCGTCAATCTTACTGTCAATCAAGTAATCCCCTGTTTTAGGTCGACTAATGCGAGCATTGTCTTTGCTCAGACTACCGAATGGAAGCGCTTTTCATCGAAGAACAATAGACGTAACTTGTTGGCTTATCTTAATTACGCCGTATTGTTTAAAAATCTCTGAGTTGTAAAATCCAATTACCGGTAGCTTTCCGCTTTTTAATCATCCTCGGAGACCCAGGGGCAGTTAGTGGGGGTGAGGGAAAGTCGGAACGGGTGAAAAAAAAATTCGGCGAAAAAACGTCAAGAACGAAAAGAGGAGCCCCTGGGGACACAGTTTTATCGGACCAGTTCCAAACGGACCGAGTCGTTCTGGCTTCTGATTGGTGCCACAAAACCTTTGTTATTTTGTGCCCAATCAGAGAGCAGCTAGACCAGGAGTAGTTTCGTGTGTTCTTACACGGATGGATACAAGAAGGCCAGTTGATGTTTGTTTTTGCTCGAGGAGAAAAATTCCAATCACAGGACAAGATGCAGGGCAAATCGTGCGGCATATCCACAAAAAGCCTAACCGGAAACACGCTGGATCCTCGCAGGTATTGTAAGACTCGCGTAGATTGCGAGTTTTAATGCACTCACTGATCCACTGATGTCGAGAGGCTTTTCTTTGGACGAAATATTGTTTTTCGAAATTTCTGACTGAAACTGATTTCTTTCGAGTTGTTTACAATGAGTAACATTAATCTGAAAGAAAATGTTCCTGACCGTCGAGTCTGATCGTTTGCTTTTGTTGACATAAATAGAAAAAGAAACTTCATGTTGAGTAGTGTAATTATAAATAAAAAAAAAGGTCTGCAGCAGGTCTTCCATGTGTAGTGTGTAACACTTGTCGTTATATAGTGGAAATCATATCGAAAAGAAAGTCTTCAGTCGCCAAAAAAGAAAGGCTACCGCACGCCTTTTAAACATTTCCCAATAAAGCCTAATGCATCAGTCAATTCCAGCAGTGTCTATCCCCCCCCCCCCCCGGGCAACCGCGGGGCATTTCCTAATGTTGCTCGTCCCGAGGGTGGGGCATTTGCGTACCTCGGGTTGACCCCCGGGCATTTTCCACGTGGTTTCGAAACCGTGGAGTGAGTCGCGTATTCGCAGTAAGACACTACCTTTCTGGAACCTCTTTTTTCATTCGCCCGCTGTAAACACTACCTCTATTGTTATTCAGGGTTAGCGGCATTGTTATGACTTGTTATCTATTGTTTTAAGAACCAATGAAGTAACTCGTTCCGAGAGGTAGTGGGCGACCCGCCCCGTATTCGTGATGGAGGCATTTATAGGCCAAGACGTGGACTACGTTGCAGATTAGCTAGTCCATGAAGGACTAGAAAAGCTTGTGGGTGTTTTAAAGGTATATTTTCACAATTTTAGATATTTCTTCATTGCTAAGAAGCAACAACTTGTATTATATTCTTATATCACCTATCGAGAGATTGAAAACAATCAAGGAGATTGGGGAGAGCGTCATGGAGTAAAGACGTGTTTGAAGGAGCTCCGCAAACCGGACAACTTCTCATCTTTGAATGTCCATGGAATCATTTTCACCCCAAAAAGAAATAGAAACCGTAGTAGCAATTCGGAGCCCTCTCCAGAAGAAAACAAGAGACTCAAAAAGTCTAAATTCTGCGGCCGAGTCATCGAGCCAGCGACGAAGAAGCAGTGATGGAAGCTATCGTTAACAAAATCGATGTCGCGCTTTCGAAACTAACCAACCTCGAGACCCAGTTTGAAGAATTAAACACAGCGGTCAAAGGTTTGTAATGCAAAGTTGCTTCGTTGGAAGTTGACGTAGACGCAGTGAAAACCAAGCAGAAAATTTTAGATGACAATTCTACCTCTGGAAAAAAACACCACGTTTGTCGACGAACAACTAAAGAAATTGCACTGCGAGTCCGTTAAAATCAACAACAACGTCTGCGAAACTCGCAAAAAGCTACTTTATTTGGAGACTTACAGTCGACGTGAAAATTTGAAATTCGAAGGAATCCCTGAAAGAAAAAGATAGGGAGAAATACAGGACAGAGCGCCGACTGAAGATACCAAAGCGGTGTTAAGCGACTTCCTAGAGAATGTTCTTGGAATACAAGACGCACACAGCATAGAATTTCAACGCGTGCACCGCTTAGGGAAGCCGAGAACGGACAACGACAAGGACAGAGTCATCATTGCGCGCTTCTTGAGGTATTCAGGCAGAGAGAGAGAGTTTTAAAATGTGGCCGAAGATTCAAGGACATCGAGTACAAAATGTATGAAGACCTTCCGAAAGAAATTAATACACGACATGCGGAAACGTCAAATAGAGAAACTAAAGAAGGCCAGAAAGGATGGTAAACTAGCCTATTTCAGCAAATCCGAACCAGACAAACTATACATTGATGGTAAATACGTACAGATGTAAGCTTTATTTATTTGGTTTACTTCGGTAGGCAAAACAATTATTCGTTCTTGTTTTTTTTCTATTTAATGTATGCCTATTCGGAGTTGAGACTCGCGATAAGCGGTGTTTCCGCGCGTCCTTCCCTTTTGTCTAATTAACACCCCATGGGCGTTCCTATTCCATTCTATTTTTTCACATTCCGGTGAGAGGGCTGTGAGTTAATGTATGAGGCGATTGGTTGGGCTCGTTAACAGTTTGTCTGGAGCAAAAGGTATGTGTTTCCTTATTTTTTTCATCGTTGTTTACGCCCTCGATTTCTGTCCTTTGTTACGTTTTGTGTACAGTTGCTTTATCGTAGTCGCAGTCTACTTAAAGTTTAATTTCATGCTACTAGGTACCTTTCCTTTTCTCTGTCTGCTTGCTACGATAAATTTATTTTACTTGACAAGTAATTAGTCATATGAATAATAATGTATGCTTTAACGCTCTATCCTTAAATGTCAGAGGAATTCGTGATCTCACCAAACGCAAATCAATCTTCACATGGGTTCGGAACCGTAAAGCCGACATTATTTTCTTACAAGAAACCTACAGTACGTCTGAGGTGATCGATAGTTGGAAATACCAATGGCCGGGAGATATGTATTATTCACACGGCTCTAATCACATCAAAGGCGTTCTCGTGTTAATACGTGAGACCTTGCAATTTGAATTGAAATCAGTTTAAAAGGACAATCAAGGCAGATTCGTCATTGTCGAAGCGTTAGTCCAAGAATGTCCTGTGTTGTTGATCAATATTTATGCCCCTAACAAAACCAATGAAGCTACGGACTTTTACGAAAATCTTCGGTCAACTTTGCTTGAGAGCGACTATGATCAGGATTACAAGATCGTTATGGGAGGTGATTTTAACGCCCCTTTAAATCTTCAATTGGATAGCTGCGGAAGTAAAACGGAAAAAAGAGAGGTGGTTACAAAAATTCAGGAGTAGATATATGGAGGATACGAAATCCTGATAAAACGCGGTATACGTGGAAACAAAAGAAACCCGTAGTCCAACGTCGGCTGGATTATTGGCTAATAAGTGATGATTTTCAAGACGACGTTGATAGCGGCAGATATAATTTCGTCAATCAAAACGGACCATGGCCATGCTGCCATAGTGCTTTTCATGAACAGTATCGAAAAACAGCCTCCAGGCCCGTCTTATTGGAAGTTTAATTCTAGTCTCCTAGACGACCCGAAATATGTTTACCTTATAAAAGATAACATTCCTTTGTGGGAAACGGAATTTACAGATTTCTTCGACAGAAGTCTTTTGTGGGATTTAATCAAATATAAAATAAGACAATTAACAATGAAATATAGTAAAACAAAGGCACGTGAAAGGAGAAGCCTCCTTTGTGAAATTGAAAAGGAATTAAAAGAACGCCAAGAAATTTTTGATGCTAATCCGACGGAGGACAACTCTATAGAGCTTGAAAAGATTTCATGTGAATACAATTCTCTGTATGACTATATTACCGAAGGCCACGCTATCCGATCACGAGTAAATTGGTATGAACATGGTGAGAAAAATAACAAATACTTTCTCAATCTTGAAAGCAGAAAGATGAGCAATTCATGCGTCCGCAGAATTTTTGATTAACATGGTAAACTAATTACCAATCCTAAATTAATATTGTCTGATCTGCACCATTTTTACAGCGAATTGTACTCTAACCGTGACCTACCTGACCATCACGTTTTCAGCAATGCATTTCTTGACCACTGTCTCTTGCCAACTCTTAAGAACAATTGTGAAGGTGCTCTTACAAATGCAGAGTGCTTCAAAGCTCTGCAAACATTTCAAAACGGAAAGTCTCCAGGTAACGATGGGTTGACAGCAGAATTTTATAAAGTCTTCTGGCCAGTCCTGGGTCACCTTTTAGTCGACTCCTTAAACAGCTCTTTCGAAAATGGAGAACTGGCGAACTCGCAAAAACATGGTATTATCAAACTTATTGAGAAGAAAAATAAAGATAAAAGATATATTGCCAACTGGAGACATATTTCTCTGCTATAAATGTTGATATGAAGATCGCATCTAAAGCGTTAACATTAAGACTCGAAAAAGTTCTCTCAGAATTAATCAGTGTTGATCAGTGCGCATATGTAAAGAGAAGGAACATTTTTGATGCAGTTCTGACTATAGGCGACATCATGGATTACACAAAATTACGCAACATCCCCGGACTCATTGTCCCCATCGATTTCGAGAAAGCTTTCGATTCTTTAAGTTGGAGTTTTTTATTTAAGATCTTGGAAAAGTTTAATTTTGGACAGCCCTTCATTAACTGGGTACGTATTTTTTATACAAACATATCGAGCTGCATTATGAATAACGGAATAGCTACTCCGCTCTTTTCAGTCGGAAGAGGGGTTAGACAGGGGGATCCTCTTTCGCCCTATCTTTTTATTTTAGCTTTGGAGTCCCTTCTCACTGCCATCAAACAAAACAAAGACATCACAGGTATTGAAGTAGAAGGTAAAGAATTTAAGTGTACCGCCTTTGCAGACTACTTAACTAACTTTCTTAGAGATAAAAAATCATATGAAGCGTTTAATTTATTGTTGAACACATACGGCGATTGCTCTGGCCTTAAAGTCACCAAAGAAAAAAAGAAGCCTATTGGCTAGGAAAATCTCACATTAATCATGACACTCTTGATATAAATAAGGTAAACGAACCAATCAAAATACTGGGTATCTATTTCACTTATGATCAGCATAAAAGCAAAGAACTTAACTTTGACTCAACCTTAAAATCTATCAAAAAGTCTTTGAATTGCTGGCAATGGAGGAATTTAACACTGATCGGAAAGATCCAACTTGTCAAAACCTTCGCCATTCCAAAATTCATGTACCGTGCCTCCCTTATCCCTTTTGACAAGGATATAATTAAAAGCGTAAATTCGGTGATTTACAATTTTGTGTGGAAAGGTAAAGATAAAATTAAGAGACTGGCGTTAATCAGTGAATATGAAGATGGTGGTCTTAAGATGCCTCATATAGACTCCTTGATTGCTACACAAAGAATTGGATGTGTCAAAAGGTACCTTGACGATAGTGTTGCCCCGTGGAAAGTCTTTTTATCTCATTACATTAAGAATGTAGGATTTGAATTTCTCCTCAAATGTAATTTTAAATTATCTTATCTACCCTGCAAAATACCAATTTATTACAAAGATTGTCTCGAAGCTTGGTCTGATTTCAAAAGGTATACACCCATTACAAGACAGGAAATTTTAAACGAGACTATCTGGAACAACAAAAACCTCTTGATTAATAAAGAATCGATATTTAATAAGAAAATTAAGGATGTAGGTTTTGTATATTTGAGAGATATCCTTTCAGATGACGGAAAACTAAAAACTTGGGACGCTTTTAAGGAGAAAACTCTCTCTTTGTCGGATTCTTTCCTTCCACTCAAGCGTTTTTAGTGCTATCCCGCCTGAGTGGAAACTCCTCAAAAATGAAGATGATGAAATCAAATCGATATTACGGTTCCCAACGATGACGATGAACTTAACGATATTACCAGCATGAGTTCTAAATCGATTTATTCGGCCCTGGTTAAACGAGTCCAAATCTCTCCTACTGCTCAATCTAAGTTTGATTGCTTATATAATATTTCCGACTTCATAGGGTGGAAAAATATTTATCTATTGCCTGGTCGAGTCACTCTTGAGACCAGAACGCGAGCCTTTCAATACAAGATCTTAAATTGTATCCTCTACACAAATAGCATTTTATACAAAATGAAATTAATTCCTTCTCCGTTATGCACCTTTTGTGGAGATCACGAAGAAACCCTGGAGCAGAATTGTGGGAGCTTAAAATGCTGATCAGCAATTGGTTCATTTTTAACTGGTCGCAGGGACCAGTCCCGCGAACCTGTTCACACGAGGGACCAAGCAAAATATTGCGGGGACCAGTCCCTGCGACTGGTCCCACGAATTCAAACCAGTTTGAATTCGTGGGACCGATTTTGGGGACCAAAATTCAGTCCCTGCGACCGGATTTTTGACAAAAATTGGCCTGTTCACACGGTGGGACTTGGTCCCTGCGACCGGTCCCTGCGACTAGTCTCCTCGTGTGTGGCGACCTTAAAGTGTGCGTATTCAAAATAATTTTGGTCTGCCACCACTTCTTGGCTAAATAATCATAATATACAAGTTGATAATCTTGACGAGATAACCATATAATTCTTTTAGGGAAATATACTATTTACATATGCCGTAGCAAAAATATCCTTACTGAAAGCCAAAACAATACAAACTCGAAAGCTGGAGCTTCTCATTGCAAAAAAGATGAAGAAGGAATTTTTTCATTATAGAAAGTGGCAGAAAATGTTATTGTAAAATTTTTGAGCTTCAAGCAGCAGATAGATATACACATAATTAATTAGTCAAAACAATAGATGTAGGTGCTAGTAGGCTAAAAACTCGCTTACAATGAATGTAATCATTTTGGTCTGGCCGACTGTGAAATGTGCTTTGTAATTAGTGTTATCGTGAATTAGTTAGTGGTAATATGTCTGTTGTTATTAGAATGTAATGTAAGTTGCGTGGTTTGTAAAAAATCTGTTTAAAATGTTAAAAAAAAGAAAACAATCAACCCGGGAACGGGGCATTTGCCCGGTTCCTTCATCCCCACCCCGGGGAATTTGCCATTTTTTTTTAAAGAAATGCTAATGCCCGGGGGTTAGCCCGGGGGGGAGGGGATGGGCACTACTGAAATTGAGATGCATAACCAAGGTACAAACAGAACAGAGAGTATTCTGTATCTTTCTAGGTGATCTGTATTGATGTAAAATTTTGCATACAAGAACCTTGCAGATTAAATAACCTACAGCCTGGAAAGTACCATTTTGACACCCATTTTAAAAAGAACCAAATCACCCTGAAATTTGGAAGAGATTCTTGTTTGGTAGGCAAGTCATTTAATATTTTAAGGCTTGGAATTTGACTCGTGAAACACAACTCCAAAGTGATATTTACTGCTGTTTCTTTTTGTTTAAATCCTGCAGTATTTCATGAACCTGTCTGCGATGTAGTACCCTTTACACCAAACCTAATCGGTAATGTTGAATACATTTGTATTTAAAATTTAATGACCTGTACCACTCTTTTGCCCTATGCATCAAATACTGTAGTATGTTAGTGTACACCAAATCATTGGATTGTGTTTTTTTGGTCACTCTGCAGCTTACTGGTTACTCAAACTTGGATGGTATGTGCTGCCCACGACCTCCAAGCTCATTTTATGTGAATTAAAAGATATTTTACTAGAGATTTTGTTGATACAATAAATCAGCTTTGTGTTCCTGTAGAAAAAGGGAACAAATATGCATGGGCACATTCTTACCTCAAATGCTGCTCTCAATGTGTACACTGTAATGAGGGTCCCCTAGACCCCTTTGCAAAACTGAATCACGTAAAAATATTTGGCCTTTTCACGCGTCACGAATAATTACCAAAATGTTTTCACTTTCACGCAAAAATCAAGGCGATCCCAGTTTAGACTTTAGCGCTCGGAAGGCGTAAAACCGCAAAAATTTGATTTGAGTGTTGCATATCACGTCTAGATAGCTTTATACAAAGTTTCATCTGTTCAAAACCTAACCACAGAGCTGAAAACAAAGACGTACATTTACTAGAACACTGAAAGAATTGATAATTAAGCCACGAACAAGATATGATTCACCAATCACGTCTAATTCAACTCTTCGTTCACGGGTCACGTTTAAGTTGAAAATTGCTTTCACGTGCACGTGAAAAGATCTTGAAATTGGCAATCACGAATCACGAAAAAATAAAAGCCCCAATCACGTTTCACGGAAAAATAAATTACTCCAATCACGCTTCACGTAAAAAGTATAGGGGACCCTCTGTAATGATAGCCCTGCTTGCTGTTACTAAGTCCTCATAAAATAGTTAGTTCATATGCTTTGCTGCATGCTCCTGTAACCCATATACCTGATCTTTTAAATTTGATTACTGTCAATTTAATTACCCCAGTAAATCCATCTTGAGGAATATGTTGCCTGTAAATTTACACAGCCTGGGGGGAGGGTTTAAGACGGAATCCACCAGGAAGTCGAGTAATATTTATTTACGTTGGACAAAAATCGAGTACCAGAATAATTTAAATCCTATTGCGTTATTTTCTACCCTAAATAAAAGGTAAAGATGTAAGTAATTATCACTGACAACACCAACAACAATTTCTTATCAGAGTCTTAGAAAATGAATTTCAAAGTTCACAAGCTATAGGGAAATTCTCACGTGCAGCCATTTTGTAAAATCGTCTTTAAGCGATTCAGTGGAATTCAGTGAAATTTCAAAATTTGTTTTCGGTGTTTGGTGTTGTTAGAAAAGATTTCTTTTGGTAAGATATTTGAAGCAGTAACACAAAAGTTTGCAATAAGGTGTAAATAATTTTGGTACAACAATTTCTTATCAGAGCCTGAGAAAATGAAATTTAATGTTCACAAGCTATAGGCAAAAGCTCGCGTCTTTTAAGTGATTTAGTGGAATTCAGCGGAACTTCGAGATTGGTTTTCGATGTTTGGTGTTGTTAGAAAAGATTTCTTTTGATAAGATATTTGAAGCAGTACCACAAAAGCTTGCAATAAGGTGTAAATAATTTTGGTACATAATTTTGTCCAACAACTACTCGAAGTCCTGGCGGATTCCGTCTTAAGACTACTTTAGCTGTCATTTTGACAGCATAAAGATTCAAAGGTTTAAAGTGCATATGAAGTAAAAAATAATTACTTCTTATTTTTAAGGCTTTTCGAAATAAAGATGAATGGCGTTTTCCTTTTTGAAATATCTTCTTTCGTTATGGAGATATTTAGGTTTTTGTAATATGCAAATGAGGGAAGTGATGACGTCATTAATCGTTCCACAAAAAGATAAATCACTGAATCAAGCATATCTCTTGGAGTATTAAAGCGCTATTCTTCAAACTTGGAACCATCAATGTTCATCATAAAAGGCACAAGATGGCACCCGTTGCGCCGTTGCCATGGCAACAGTCTTGGATCCAGTCTCCTTCTGTTATAAACCCAAATATCTCCATTTGCAGCACTTAAAAAATGAACAGTGGGTCTGGCGTGGAACACACGTGTTACCCATCTTAGCTTAACTATCTTCCTTAGCTTGTTGGGAGTGCATCACCTTTGGTTTAGAATAAACTGGGAATGTCAGTGTTAATAGAAATTAGTCTTTGCGGCAAAACTGTTGCTATGGCAACGGCGCAACGGGGGCCATCATGTGCCTTTTATGATGAACAGTGATGGTGCCAAGTTTTAAGAACACCGCTTTAATTTCCAAGAGATATGCTTGATTAAGTGATTTATCATTTTGTGGAACGATTAATGACGTCATCACTTTCCTCATTTGCATAATACAAAAACCTAAATATCTCGAAAACGAAAAAAGATATTTCAAAACGGAAAACGCCATTCGTCTTTATTTTGAAAAGCCTTAAAAATAAGCGGTAATTATTTTTTTACTTCATGATCAATCACTCTTGCTTGGAGTTGGACAAAGGATGCATAAAAATTGTAGGACAAAGAAGTCTTTATTAAAATGCACTTCCCTTCAAGCTAGATTAATCGCAGTGTATCTGGAATAGTAACTGGGAGGTCATGGGTTCATTACATGTTGGGAGATGAGAATAAATGAATAAAGTTTAAATTATGCCTAATTAAACCACTGACTGAAAAATCATCATGATCAATGAATCACCAGGCACATTCCTATTGTCGTGCAGGCGTTTTTGGTAGGGGAGCATTGGATAATTTTATGTACATGTAAAGTGTTGAGAATATCCCCCCCCCCCCCCCCCTCCTTACTACTGTACTCTTCATTTAGGCTCACTCCTAGTCCCTGGGATGCTTTTTCCTCTCTCCCCAAGCTGAAGTACGCCTCCATTGCAAGCTATTATTGATATTGGTATAAAAAACCTGGCAGGTGTGCTGGCATTCTGGTTAGTGTGCTGGACACTGGATTGGGCGGTTCGCGTTTGTGCCCTGGCCGGGATCATTGCATTGTGTTCTTGGGCAAGACACTTTACTCTCATAGTGCCTCTCTCCACCCAGGTGTACAAATGGGTAACGGCGAATTTACTGTTGGGGGTAACCCTGTGATGGACTAGCATCCCATCTAGGGGGGAGTAGCAATACTCCTAGTCGCTTTATGCTACGGAAACCGGGATAAGTTCTGGCCTGATGGGCCACTAGGCTCATATGCAGACTTATAAAAAAGCATACATGTAAACATGAGTGACCACATCATTTTAATACATGGTATCACAGCCTGCACCTCTGATTGGTATTATCAAAATAAAGATATCAATTTTAAGACCAATGCTGAATACTTATTATCAATCAATCAATTTACTTCATTGTATACTTTTACAGTGGCTAATACTTTTTCAACTACTTTATAAAAAACAGTCAGTTACATCGATAAGGAGGCCCTTAAAACCTCATACATCGGTTTTGACCATCTCTCTCCAGCCTGTGTAGATTCACTCTCGGCTTAAGGCTTCCACCAGTAATTCTTTTCTAAAACACGTTGCAAATACGAATGAAGTGGTTGTAGTTTGTTGTCAATTCGCGGGTCAATTTCCTGTCAAATATGAGTTCTACAATAATTATTTATAGATTACTATTACGTAGTTTTAGTTTTTGCACATTGTGTGTCAGAATTTTTCCCACAGACTTTACACAAACGGACGGATTTATCAACCTTGTTTGGCAAACGACAAGCAAAAAGAATGGTTGTTCCTGATGAAAATTTAAATTGCACATTTTTATTTTTATCTTATTTCTAATATAACAAGTTATCGCGCCTATTTCGGACCTCATCCGACCCCGTTTCCGGGATCTCTTACTATGTGCATCACGGCTGGCATATTGCTGTTCCGAAACTATGAAGTTTCTTTTCTTTACTGACAAACGAATTCGTTTCTTATGTAGAAAAATTCTGTTGTTTGGAAAAACAATATAGACGCCGTGAAGCCGTTCTATGATAAATAACTTCATCATAATTCATTAAATTGTGCATTACAAATTTTAACAAAATTCAAGCTCAGTCGGTTTCCAATTTCTAAATTGGATTTTAGGTTCCGACATAATGTAACAAAGAACCTCTACAAGACTATAAAATTAATGTTAAGAATTATATAATACACCTGTTTATCTTGCTCCCGTGTTTTCACAAGCAACGTAAAATCAAGAGGAATTCCTTAAACATGACTTCTGATACGTTCGCATCCAAGGAGGAATACGACTGTTATAACACAGTCGTAACGGTGCTAAATGTAATAAAGGTGCTCTGACACGTATGCGCGTATTGAAAAAGTAGGCCTAAACATTAATGCATTGCGCTTGAAGTTACGAAGCATGGGAAAACCGGTTGAGCAAGTAATACCAAATTTATTTCTACAGCAACGCCAATGAATTAAAATATGCTTAACTACAACGAGTATTCATTAACAATTCTAACTTTCTTTCGTATGGATTGGTTACGAATAATATATTGATATTCTTGATGTGGAAAGAATCTTGCCCAGTCATGACTATAGATTAGCTTTAGCTTACAATGTGTTACTTATAAACTAAAAAAATATTACAGACGCATTATAAATCAGTAAGACACTAGTTCAGCTTGGAAAGCGCTCTTTTCAAGGTAGTCCCCAAAATAGCCCTTTCTTGGGTCGTCACGCAACTCCTCTTCGTGACAACTTTTTATTTTGGACGTCACACAACACTTCTCCGTGACCACCCAAATAACGGCTGCGAAGGGGGCATGGTATGGACACACCTCTGTATTTTAACAGATTTATGCATAAAAAGCACTTTACTTGTGAACGACAGGAATTTCCAACATGAATTGACCCATCGAAACTTTTGGAGCGACTGCCACTCAATCACTCCTGAAAACATAATGATCAACTGACAAGGGGGGAGTGGGGGAGGGGGGGGGGGGGGGGGATAAGAACTAGTTTCACCAGGGTTTTTTATCAGGAATTGACGGAGCCCGGAAATTTAGCTTACTGAAGAAGCCTGGAGTAAAAATGTACCTAGTACGTGCTAAACGGTGCCCAGTTCCTAGCGTTCCTAGTTCCTAACGTTTAATGAAATCCGCATTTGATTCTGCCATAAGTTGACAACGGAATGTAATTTTTTTCTGCTAAATAATTATAAAGTGGTTCTATGGCTACCGCAAGCTCGGTATATAAGTATGCGTCAGTAGACCAATTTAATAACGAATTTCCTGGTTATAAGTAAGGCTTGCATATGTACGTAAAATTACGTCTGGACTTTGAATTTCAGTTCACAAATTGTTTTTATAAAAAAAAGAAAACAGAAACTACTTTAATGTTTCTTATTTTCGCGGGAACTTAATTTCGCGAAAATGGAACAGGCATATTTCGCAGTGTGGCCCAAAAAATACGTTTAAAACGTTAAAACTACGTTTAATAGCGGGTCTTTAATTTAGCGATTTTTTAAAAATCGCGAAAATTGAGTCCAGCGAAAATAAGTAACAATAAGGTATAATAAGCTAACTCAATATTATAAAGGAAAACCTCGAACGGTACTTGCGAAGCACCAAATCACTGTTCCTTGTAAGCCCTTCTCAATAAAAACAAGAAGGAAATCAAACGAAATCCTACCATCAAAGCTATAAGACAGTAAATATCAAACAACATATTGTCCTGCAAAAACAAAAAACACACAAAAATAAGTTTGTTTCATAACTTACAAAACGACAAGCATAAAGACTGAAAAAAACAAACAAACAAAAAAAAAAAAACGGTGCAACACCGTAGGCTACTTTTTCCAAAGAATTTGCACTGTGTCACGGTGAAGTTTAAAACTAACCTCTCAAAACAGTGAAGGAACATTTCAGTGACACAGCAAATGCAAAAGAAGGTACGGATGGACAAAAATTCAAGAAGATTGAAACGGATTGCGATATGGGTTTTGAAATACTATGTGCTCCGTGACACATTTGGTTGTAACGAAGCTATGGTTTTGTCGTTTCGATCCATAGAAGTAATTTCTTTGCAAACATCAAATTTCAGAGCGAGTATGTGGCAAAACCTAAAATGAAGTTAACTCAGCCCATAACCATAACCATTTCTTTCCGGTGAAAACCTGAACAGTCAAACGTGTCTCTTCGTCCCGCTTGTCAAGTCATCTAGGAATAGACGCGCAAAAACTCCATACTGCACGTGCAGTTTCTCTGATTGGTTGTCCAGTGCTATGTTTCAATTTTCGCGCGCAAGCGAACAACCAATCGGAAACTACGTGAATATCGGACGTCTCTTGCGCAAAAAAAGTATGTAGATGATTACCACGGTCCTTTAATTGACACTTACTTCCTTAAATCCAAGGAACTTGATAGCTGCGTTTCCATTCGGTATACAAAACCCTCCATCTCCCATCCCCCCAGAGGAAACGTTCATCGCCGATGATGGCACAGCAGTTGTGTTGAGGTTACAATCTATAAGCAAACAACACAAGACGACGCGTGTAAAGACTTAGCGAAAAAGATTAGCAAGTTAGGATTTTCAAAGGTCTGAAATTGGCGATTTCGTTTTGCAGCACAAGGTGATGACGGAGTTATTCCACGAGGTGTAACAGTCGACAACAAATTTACTTGAATACTCACTCACTCCATTGTTAAACAATTAATTTATGCATTAAACCTAGATTATTCCAATTCAACCATGAGCTTGCTCACAGGAGCCTGTGATCATCACTTTTCGGCGAGAATTCTACTTTGAGTGGGTCGGGCAGCGGTACATTAAAGATTAGCACGCAATGTTTGATAGAGTTTTTAAAGCCTTGGAAGAAAGTTGAGTTTGACGGTGTTATATTGCCCACAAAATTTTCCCAATGTTGTCATGGCAAAAAGGAGGTTTATAGGCTGTATTAGGGGTTCGGTTAGTTGGGGACTAGCAAGAAAATAGGCGGAGGTTTGGGGTGAGGGGTTGTTACTCAGACCTCAGACTCCCCCATTCACTCCTCTCCCCAACCCCCCCCCCCCCCCCCCCCCCCTTTAAAAAAAGACTTGTTTTCACTCGCCTTTTTTCGCGCTACTCCCTTTAGCGGAGAAAAACGAAAGAAAGAAAAAAACGCAATGCCTGATCACAGGCCTAGGTTAGCTGCTCCCCAACTCGCTGTCCTGTCATATCATGTAAACTGTTCCGGCGGTGAATGCATACTTGGGGAGGAGGGGATGGTACGTACCTATCGGACCAAAATCTTTCCATTGATTGATAATAAGAGCCTCAAAGCCATACAAGAACCACGAAATGTACTTGAGCCACACAAAATAAACTGGTACAGTCCTGTGGGAACAAAGAAAACCTACCGTAAAATTCCGGTTATAAGCCCCCCCCCCCCCACCCCGGTTATAGGCCCATCTACCAGGAAACAAAAAAATACATCCGGTTATAAGCTCCTCCGGATATCAGCCCCCCTCTGCTGGATGACAGTACTGAACAGGGCTAAATGTTGCGTTATTGCGCCTTTTAACTTAAAAACGTATTTCGATCAACACTGCCGTGGCTCGTTTCGAAACGTACTTTTTATTCCGCTTATAAGCTCCCCCGGATATAAGCCCCTCCGTTTATAAGCCCACCCAAACCCCCTTACGAAGTTGTATAAGCCCAGGGCTTATAACGGGAATTTTACGGTATTTTCGAAAAGTTTTATGATCGTCTTCCATGGTAATAATCACGTTCAATTTGTTATAGCCCTGCAATTTGGCACACTGTAGACAGTCTTGTTTCTCTCTCAATAATCACACTGTGAATAGTCTTGCTCTTTTCTAAATAACTTCGGTTCGTCCATGCATTTTTGAAGTTGATATTTAGCAATAAGACTGCGAGATGAGCAAAGAGTCAACGAGGCAATCAGATTCGCGGATTGCCGCGAATTTTTCAAATTCGAGGTAATTGAAGTCGTGTTAATTTTTGTGAGCGTTAAGTTCCGCGCCCTTAATTTAGTGGAGCGTTAAGTTCCGCGCCCTTAATTTAGTGGAGCGTTAAGTTCCGCGCCCTTAATTTAGTGGAGCGTTAAGTTCCGCGCCCTTAATTTAGTGGAGCGTTAAGTTCCGCGCCCTTAATTTAGTGGAGCGTTAAGTTCCGCGCCCTTAATTTAGTGGAGCGTTAATTTCCGCGCCCTTAATTTAGTGGAGCGTTAAGTTCTGCGCCCTTAATTTAGTGGAGCGTTAAGTTCCGCGCCCTTAATTTAGTGGAGCGTTAATTTCCGCGCCCTTAATTTAGTGGAGCGTTAAGTTCCGCGCCCTTAATTTAGTGGAGCGTTAATTTCCGCGCCCTTAATTTAGTGGAGCGTTAAGTTCCGCGCCCTTAATTTAGTGGAGCGTTAAGTTCCGCGCCCTTAATTTAGTGGAGCGTTAATTTCCGCGCCCTTAATTTAGTGGAGCGTTAAGTTCCGCGCCCTTAATTTAGTGGAGCGTTAATTTCCGCGCCCTTAATTTAGTGGAGCGTTAAGTTCCGCGCCCTTAATTTAGTGGAGCGTTAAGTTCCGCGCCCTTAATTTAGTGGAGCGTTAAGTTCCGCGCCCTTAATTTAGTGGAGCGTTAAGTTCCGCGCCCTTAATTTAGTGGAGCGTTAATTTCCGCGCCCTTAATTTAGTGGAGCGTTAAGTTCCGCGCCCTTAATTTAGTGGAGCGTTAATTTCCGCGCCCTTAATTAAGTGGAGCGTTAAGTTCCGCGCCATTAATTAAGTGGAGCGTTAATTGTTTTATCAGGGTGGAGATCCACCAGTACCGTTGGCGCTGAAAAGAATGCTCGAAGTAGCGAGATTTGTTTGGGTTTTGGATTTTGCTAACTTGTTAAAAGTGTGTTAAAATAAATTTGTTCCTGTTGTTTCTAAAAGTTCCGTTTCTTTGTGTGGTCGCGTTTATTTCCTTCATTTTGAAACTTAAGCACCTCTCTCGCGTTAATTTCCTCTATTGGAAAGTAATTTTTTCTTTACGTCGCGTTAATTTCCAATACTTTAATAATCACGAGGGTTAATTTCCTATAATAACGTAAAACACGGCTGAGTTTCTATTGATTTATTTATTTTGGAAAATCGTGCGATTTGGTTGACGCAGTTTTCCACTTTTACTACAAGTTATTTTCTACAGATGCACTGCTTGTAATTATAAACTCGTTAGTATCCAGTAAACTGTTTTGCTGTTCTCTGCTTTGGTTGGCAATGACAAACCCGGAATATTAATAAATTGCAGATCTTTAAAGATTTTTGATATACAACGATCCTTAAAAGATTCATGTCAGAGAGTAAGTCATCGTGTTCTGGTTAAGACGCGAAACTTGCGAAATGACCTATGTTATCTTTATCTTTTAGCGAGAACGAAAGTCCGAACACCAGACATTTAGACTAATTTGACTGATTGATTGACTGACTGACCAACTGTCTGTCTGTCTATTTGTCTGTCTGATGGACTTAAATGTATTTACTGATTGTCTGACTGACTGACTGACTGACTGACTGACTGACTGACTGACTGACTGACTGACTGACTGGACACTCATCGATCATTTGATTGATTGAATGATTGATTGATTGATTATTGTAATCAGGTTGGCACATACACCCTCTTACGTCTTGATGCAATTCGTATGTTTATATGACGTCATAGCATGCAGATCTGTGACATGTGACTTACGTATTCTTTAGGAAGAATCCTCCGAAAATCAAAAGAGGTAACATGAGTGGTGGACCGAGAGACGTCGCTGCGGTGATGGTTGGTGCGATGGTTGATACGATATAACCTAAAAAAAAAATCCCCGCACACGTAAGTAAATTTATGTTTGGCAGAAATGTTTCTTGCTTGGCTTGTTACGAACACATGGCCTTTCAGATATCAGACGAGTGTACTAGTCACTTACCAAATGACACAGCCACATTAGTAACCAAAACAATGATAGCATAACAAACAAGGAAACGTAAGAAATCCTCACGCAAACCTGTTGGAAAAAAATAGAGAAGATTGGACGTGAGGCAAGGGAAGGGCAGGAGAGGCAAGGAGGGAAAGGGAGAAAAGGAAATTATTTAATATTGTTTATCAAAGTTAGTATTATACAGTTACTATCCAGTCATTGTTCTACGTGGTCAGATGTCAAGAACTTGTCCAGCAGAAAAGATCAATAAAAACAGGGACTCGCAAAAAGGAGTTAAAGAAAACACTCACCAATCATCCAATACGAAATAGTTATTAGAAGCAGTGGGGTGATGATAAAAATAGGTATCTGTTTAACATAAACAACAAAGTTGAATAAGGCATGGTGCATTATTTTGAAGTGTTTTGATTGACTAACAAACAATATCATCTAGCAGACCATGGCCAAACCATACTTTCTAGTGTACGGTTAGTTTAGGAGTCTCTCAACAACAACAACAACAAAAATGACAACAACGACAAAGACAACAACAACAATAAAAACGATGACGACAACAACAATAACAACAACAGCAGCAACGACAACGACAACAACAACAATAACAACAACAACAACAACGACAACAACATGCACTAACAACGACGACAACAACAACAACAACAACAGCAGCAACGACAACAACAACAATAACAACAACAACAACAACAACAGCAGCAGCAGCAACAACAACAACAGCAATGACAACAACAACAATAACAATGACAACAACAACAACAACAACAAACTTGATTTGTTCTCATTCTCTCAAGCTCATCTGGGAAAGAATCGAATGTGCAATGAATGAAAACAAAATCTCCATTAAAGAATCTGACCCACCCACTTTGCATTGCGCGCCTGTTGTTGTTTACGAGCGCAGAGGCCCACAATAACCATCTTTCCAAGATAATGCTTCTTTCAAAAACAGCGATCGTTCGAAGATAACAAACTGAAGAGAAGCTATAAGAAGCGATAACACTTGTTTCTAGCATTCACATCGCGATACAAACAGATTTCTCACCTTTGTCAATCCGCCATTTTTGGGGCCCCCAAAAAAGCCAGTGATAGCGACTGAGAAGTAAAATCTGTTTCCATCGCAATGTGAATGCTAGAAACAAGTCTTATCTCTTCTCTTCAGTTTGTTATATTCGAACGATCGCTGTTTTTGAAAGAAGCGTCATCATGTTACAATAGTTTTTGTGCCGGGTCCTCCGGGCTCGTAAACAACAACAGGGCACGCAATGCAAAGTGGGTGGGTCAGACTCTTTAACTGACAGACCAGTAATATATAACATCTAACATTTATGTCAGCTGAAAGAAGAAACCTTTTGGTGTTTTTGACCCAATATGGCTTTTGTATAATCCTTTATAATTATATGACAGTAAATTAACGATGTTAAAATACCACCGGTGTATATTCTACGAATTATTCAGATATGTCCAGAAATGCACGGTAATGAGATTCATGTTCATCATAATAGGCATCACAAAGTGTCCTCATTAATGAAATCCCATCAAAACACACAAAATTATATCAAACAGGGGTTTCAATAAAATTTGAAGTAGGCAGCTAGTTCGAATAGAGTAGCCGACTGCATCAACAAGGTTTGAAAGGATCTTTCTCTAGTTTCTTCAATTTAGGGGAAAAAGTAGCCGACTTCTCCGAGCAAAGTAGCCGACACTTTTCGTCGGCCGTCGGTGCTTATTGAAAGCACTGATCAAATAATGTCTAAAAGTCCAGTAGGACATGAAGTACTCTGTAAACAATACTTGCGTGCATTTCTGGACATAAGTGTAATTATTACCTCTGATAACGTCTTAGCCAGGTAGTAAACGTCTGTTCTGTACATTCCATTTTTGTGCTCCCTCAAGAACACTGGAAGCTCGACTGGAAACACCTGCAATTGAAACGATAAGAGAAAAGTTCAAAATTAACTGGTACATGCGGTAGAAAGTCTTTCTTATTAACAAATCGACGACATTTTCCCATGGTCCAAAATCATCAAAGCTCAAGTAAAACCACGAGTCATTAAGCTAGTCAGCGGTTTCACTACAAAGGTCAGAACATTTAATGATGTCATTTGCATGGGCTATTTTAGACCACACTTTCTAGGGGTTTACTGGAGCAACAGACCCATGCAGAATGTTGGAAGAACACGAGAAAAGCTTGTAAATCACCACTATCATCGAAAGTTTTTCGACTATAAATAAAAATGAAAACTGCATATCAGCACCCAGAATCGACTCCGGGACCTTTGACATGCTAGCACCACTTTCTTACCACTGCACCATCATGTTGATGCGCCAAATGCCCGAAAAAAATAATAAACAGATGACCCTATACCTATCCAGGGCCGTAGCTAGTAAACCGAGGCACTTGTCTCGGTCAAAATCTTGATTCAATAATAATTTTTTTACGTTCCTGTCAGAAAAGAAATATGAAAAAGTGTTTCTTTTTCTGATATCACCTAAAAATGGCATTTCCGGGCTTCTAGCTTCGGTGCTTTGCATTTGCCTCGGTTATCAGAAAAGTCTGGCTATGGGCCTGCTATACCTAACCTAAGCGTGAATCTGACTTGCATTTGATAATCGCCTTATCTGGACCTAATTTCAACTAATAATAAATGCACAGTTTCGACCTGATGCAGCCTAAACTAGAGCAGATATGGAATTGTCCATTCTGCATCTGCCGTTAAAAATGGCATTGACCGTACTTACGAAACGGGAAATCAGCGTCGGCAACCAATACCTGTTTTAAACACCAGACACTCACTCTACGCCTTACGTTATATGCGAAAACTTTTCCCCTTCTTAAGTAAATAGCATTTGTCATACAGCGCGTTTTGAATAAATGTGTACTAAACATTTTGTCACGAGCATGGTACAAAGAAAATATTCTGAGTCCCTGGTGGAAAAAGAACCCTTGGCCTCCCAGATACTGGTTGGGCGCTCTAACCACTGAGCTACGAGGGACCCTTCGTGAGCTAGGCCATTTTTTTTTATAGGTTAATGAAAATTGAAAAACAAAAACAAAAACAAAGCAAAATCGCTTAGCTTACCACGAGTCTCTCGTAGCTTAGTGGTTACAGCGCCCAACCAGGATCTGAGAGGCATAGGATTTTTCCCGTCGGGGACTCAGATTTTTTCTTTGTCCCATGCTCGTGGCAAATGAACATAATCAACCTTATCATTTACCCACCGAGCTTAAAAATTCACCATCTTCATTATTTATGTTACATTACGATGCAAGCCAACACGATGCATGCTGTAAATGTCTCAATTTTGTCCCATGGAGATTCTTAATTTAACATCCACTTTTTTTTGTTACGACTAAAGAAGGAAGTCTATCTTTCTATCTAGATGCACTCTGCTACTTACAAAGATAACTCCCTGAAGGCTGGAAAATGAAGAAGACGTCACAATAAAGAAATAAACACCAGCAATATTCTGGATCCCGTCTTGATCATAAGGTATTTGCAAGTAGATTAGTCCGGCAATCAATCCAGTGATCTATAATTAAAAACAAACACAATGAGAACGTTCAGATTCATTTCCCAGGGGCTCTTTCCTCGGTGTCTGACATTTGCAGACTGCAGACTGCAGACTGCAGACTGCAGACTGCAGACCGCAGACCGCAGACTACGATTGCTTTTTAAGCCGTTTACAGAGCAAAATAGTGTTGCCCCAAACAGCCAAAGAACAGCTAACCGCAAGCAAACGGCAGTGAAAACTAACCGCAAGCAGTCTGCAGTCTGCAAATGTCACACACCGGTTCGGTGTGTGACATTTGCAGACTGCAGACTGCTTGCGGTTAGTTTTCACTGCCGTTTGCTTGAGGTTAGCCTTCACTGCAGTCTGCTTGCGGTTAGCTGTTCTTTGGCTGTTTGGGGCAACACTATTTTGCTCTGTAAACGGCTTAAAAAGCAATCGTAGTCTGCGGTCTGCGGTCTGCGGTCTGCGGTCTGCAGTCTGCAGTCTGCGGTCTGCAGTCTGCAGTCTGCAAATGTCAGACACCGCTCTTTCCTCCCTTCTTGAACACTTTCATCGCTACAATTTTTTGCCCGGCTTACTTAATTTGGTCCCGTGGACTAACTGCCCCTGGCTCTCCGACGATGAAATCGTCATCGTCATCATCATCGTCATTACAAAAATATGCCAACCATGCTATTTCAAACCATACCCCTCAGTGCTATCTGTAACAATATTTTCCTTCTCCCCTTGGCAATTCAAGATTGCGGGTCCTACTGTAATAAACATTCAAAATAATGCCTGCTTTTTTGTTTGTTTGTTTGTTTCTTGTTCGGTTAGCCTGCTTGAAAACTTACAATGGCCTGAAAAAGCCTGATTCTGAAGATGATAACATCTCGATTGTTGGTTATCCATGATCTCCACAGCACTGCACCTAGTTGCCGACACCAGGAAGCCTTGTAGCTGCATGTACAACACAAGAGGTTACAAAACATTACGGTTTATAAAAACAACTACATGTATAGCATAGTTTAACGTCTGTATATGGGCCTAGTGGCCCATCAGGCCGGAGCTTAATTATCCTGGTTTCCATAGCATGAAGTGACTAGGAGTATTTCTACTCCCCCCTGGATGGGATGCTAGTCCATCACAGGGTTACCCCCCAGCAGTGCATGAATTCACGGGTACCCACTTATGCACCTGGGTCGGAAGAGAGACGAGTACCAAATAATTAACCATTTTGTAACCCACTGTGGGTGGAGAGGGGTGTGACCTAAATCTACCGTACACAAAAAGATGGGTACTGGTGGCAGAAAACCATAAAAACGCTCATGGAAATGCACAGAAAAGTTCTAAAACCATAAAACGGGGAAGTATTTCGCAAAAACATGGCTTTCTATGTGCCATAGGGGCTGTGTTAGTTCACAAGGTATTGTGGTCAAACGTACTGCCATCATCTTTTTGCTTACAGAGGATTGACTTGTTCTAGCCCACCCATTCAATTTTGAGTCTAATGCACTTAACTACTAAGTATTTGGCCACTGAAGCCAACACTCAATAATCATTGTTACCAAAAAAGCATCAGCTTGCAATTGAACAGGAATTTAAACAAACACAGAAACATGACATGTAAACAAAAGTTCATTTCTTACGGTGAGCGTTTCTCAAAATATACATCATCTGCTTTAAAGGAATCCTAGAATCGAAGAAACAACCAACAAATTAGATACAAGATGTAAAAGAGCAATGCGCATATGATTGTATATTGTACTAGTTAACAGAAAACAAATTTGAGAGAAACAATCAGATTTGGGGATTTCCAATAGAACACAGCCAAGTTTCTACCAACTGAAAATCTGATACATGTAGGTGACCTGCTGTGATCACACAGAATTAACATTAACTCTGCAGTGTCATTTAAGCCTCCCGTCTTACCGACTGAGTTTCAAGCTGTGGGAGCTCAACTCTCACTCACTTCGGTTTCTTAACTCAGAGACTCTAAGGACAGTGCAGAATGCGAAGTGGCTGATTAATTTAAAGTACGGTGTTTTATGTATTTTGTTTGTTTACCTTGTTTAACTTTCAATAAGTCGGTAAAATGCCAGACGTGATACTCATGCTTATCTTTGCTAGGTCTTACTACCGCAGCACAACTGTTTTCAGTTGAAACATGACACTTTTGTTTTTTCTGCAAAACGCTGTAACGGTATAATTTTGTTTTGCACTTCAAAGTATGTCACATGATCCTTTTTTCTTTCAAACATATTTTTCCGCTATTTTGTTATTGCTCGTTATTTTAACTATTGAAATATTGTTGGGACCAAGAAAGCAGAAAACTTAGTCCCTTCGACTTGTCCCGTGAATTTAAACTTCAGTTGGTTAAAATTCGGTTTTCTACTCCTGGAAATCCAAAACCGCTTCCGGCGTAATCCATAATAGGTTGTCTCGTTTTTCCACTTAACTGAGTTTTAACACGATGAACGATGTTTCAATTCAACTGTCACGAAAGTCGTTTCTCAACTCAAATCAAAAAACATCTCTTTCGGAAGGGTTTTCAAAGCGTAGCACAGCTGAAATATTTGTTCCATGGTTGTTAGGAAATTTGCGCCAAAAATGCCTGTACAGTGTTTGCATATTTAATTACGAAGACACTGTGCCTGATACTTAACAGAGCTCTGCAATGAGAAGCTGTTGTTGATTTTTTTTTTCTTTTTCAATACGAACACTGCGAGTTCTGGGAGAGTTTGATGGCAATTGTTTTGCTTTCAATAATAAAACCAGTTACAACACTGATGTTATAAATTAATAAATGGAAAGGTTTGGTTTCTGAAGAATATTAAAGTAAAGAATTATTTCACCCAAAGCACTGCGGCGCCATAACGTCAAATTTAATTAATTGCGGTTTTAACTTGGCACCACAGAGTCTACAACAATCGCACCACAGGGAAAGGCATGTGATGTCCGTGAGAGTTCAAGACTGTAACCTAGACTTATCTTCTGCGCATGCGTTTACCGCAAAGTTCCTCTTTCTTGGAAAAATAGTACCACATGGACAGCGTTGGGCTTTCAGAAACAAATATATAGTCTTTGCGTTCTTCATACAAAAGTAATGTAGAAACACTCCGCGTTTTACCTAGTGCATACAGTCAGCTGGTACTACCCACCCCTTGCCCCTTTCATAAGAATAATTAATACGTTTATCACATACGGGGCAAAATTACTGAACGCTGATTGGTTGAGACAGAGGGCATTTTTTCTTAATCACGAGGGCACTTTTTGGTAATCAAGAGGGCATGATTACTTGACCCTGATTGGCTGAGCGCGCGTCGTCTGCACTGAGTTGGTTTCCCGCTTAAAACGAGTTTGAAAAAAGTTCGGAAATGCAGTGCATCCGAGTTTGATATAAATGCGGTTATTTCATCAAATGTGAAAGAAAATCGGTAGGCAGAAATGAGTGGTGCCTTGGTGGAATAGAGAGAGGACTTTTCAATCCAAATTCGTTTGTCACAGCCCGAAAAAACTTCTGGACGATTGGCGCTGCACGGAGAATAGAAATTCACGGCGGCTGAGACCACTGAATCGACATTGAAAGATAACATTTCTTCGTTTTGCTTGCTTCGCCTTATTAGAAACAGAGCCTGGAAAGGGCATAAATTTAGTTGGTACTTACAGTTTTCACTATGGAAAGGAGAATGTCAGGTTCAAGAAGTTATTAAAGCTCGTTCGGACACTTTGTTTATGACTTTCATCGATGCAGCATTTCTGCGCGGTCGGACGCCTCGTAAACAAAGGTAAATAAAATTTAAACTGCATTCAGTTTTATCTGTGAAGGAACTATTATGAGTGAATTGCACATGATGTGTTATGCTTACTTTTACTGTTTCTCGACATAAGTTGATTATTGATGTGGTCATTTTGCTACAGCAAATATTCTTGCCAACCAGTTTACGCCATGGCGGACCTCGTTTAAGTTTTCTTTTGTACACAATTTTGCCCTTTATGTGATAAACACGTAATCGCAATGTGCCCTCGTGCAATTAAGGATTAATTTCACTTGCATTTTCAAAGTTTTCCAAATTGCCCTCGTCGCTTCGCGACTCGGGCAATTTTGTGAAAACTTTGAAAATGCGCGTGAAATTAAACCTTAATTGCCCTCGGGCCCATGCGATTACATATACTAATTAATTAATTGACATTAATTACTTAATTATCAACTATCAAAGTTTACACCATAGCACCTTAGGGCATTAGTGGTTTAGTAGACGGCAGCCCACAAAACCATCACAATAGTGCATTCTGCACTAAAAATGGAGTGACTACAGTTTAATTCTGCATCTCCCACTGGATGCATGCCATGTAAATATGGGAATTATTAGTTCATAAATTATAGTTTTCTCCATTATTAGTGAACTAACCTTCCATATTGCTTAACAATTTATGCATGCAACGCATGAGAAGGGTTATGTGGCAGTTGTAGCCCTAATTTCCATGCATTGCAGTCTTTTTACATTATTTAATATTCATTTGATACATTGTATATTCACGTTGATAAGCTACTATTTTGTCGAGTGCATCAAAGTAAGCAAATCTAGACTAGTTATGCAACACTTTGGAGTGGTATACTATGGAATAATTCCCATGAGTTGGTATACGCACAAGCCTTTAGGTGAGTGTGTCTATACCAAGAAAATAAAGGGACAAGTGGGGGACATTCCATGGTATATTTATTACAAGAAAGTGTTGCAAAACTATTTTATACCACGCTATAGAAAATACCCTTACTCAATTTCGTTGGGAATATGATTGCAGCACACAATAATGGGAAGGTTGTGTTTAATACCATCAATTATACAACAACTTCCCTGTATTCTGATTGGCTATATTTCTTTGGCATGGTATAAACATTAATACTAACCGATCTGTTGTATCCAATTTCTTCTTTAGCCTCCTCTGCCGCCCTTTCACTGTATGCATCACAGATTTCCTGCACACAAAAAGTCATAGTGAAAACAGTGTTGAAATTTAATGGAAGTTTAATAGTGCTTAATAGAAGCTCAACATTACAGGACCTGTAATGGAATAGCATATCCCATCAGGAAACAGTAAAAACGCCCAGTCTAGTTGCTTCATAATGATGAAAAAGGGAACAAGATGTCTCTGGCACGAGTTTGAGCATGCATGCATGTTTAGTCAGAGTACCACTAACAGTGTAAGACAAATGCAGACTGCAGACTGACACTCAACTGACTTAGCCTGATATAGTGTTCCATTTAGCCTGAATAGCCTCGTTAAGCTCCCAATAATGGTTATAAACGTAATACAACATAATATTATTATACTTAAAAAGTCTGCTGGCTTGTTGCCTGCATTTGTCACACACCATGCCACATAATTTTCCTTTAGCTATGCTGGATGATAACAATTCAAAAGTGTCTTGCCCAAGCTAAGGACACAAAAATTTATTACGGGACTGTCAGCCAGGCACACAGCCAGGCCTCTAAACCCTGGGTCGAACAAGTTCAATTACCTTCACTCTATCCTTGCATCGTTCCTCATCTCCAGGTACAATGGCCAGCGTGTGAACAAAGTAATCTGCAGGGTTAAAGTTCACAGGACAGGGATACCCAAGACTGCAATAGTAGAACATATCAAAGTTTTATCTGTCAAATTTCAAATTATCATCGGTGCATGCATCAAAATCAGAAATGTCTGATGAGCTTATATTATTTAACCCTATTATTATTAACATCTCTGTACAAGTTAATGACATTCAAAACATGCAGAGCTGTTAGTATAGGTAAATACATTTTTCATTAACAGCTTACAAACTTTATGCATAATTAACTCACTCTGAAAAGCCATGATTATTTAAAAAAGAATTTAAGTGCAACCAATTATCATAATTAAAGGTAAATAAAATTTAAATGCATGCATTATTTTACAAAGTATTTGCACCTTGAAAAATACGATATTGCTTCAGCTGTTGATCCCATGTATGCTGTTCGTCCTTCAGCGAGCAGCAAAATACTGAAAAATAAAAGCAGGGTGAAATCCAAAAGTCAGTTATCAATAACGAAATTTTTGGTAATAATAAAGACATTGAGTCGCTGATTTCTTTCCCCTAACACTCCAAAGTGATTTTAAAAAAACACCGGGGGCTGGGACCTAACTTAACTTGAAACAGCAGGGGGCTGGAACCAAACATAAAAATCCAATATGGCGACATGTTCGCTGAACATTACCGTGTTCGAGGAAATGCATTGAGGTGATGCTTCACTAACCAAATCATTGCCAGTTATTGTTCTGAGAAAAAGCATCCTTCCTGACTTAATTTCGGATCCAAGTTTTATTTGCTGAAAACTTTGAAAACGCATTTGTTTTACTACAAGTTCTACCGACAACTTACTGACAGCTTACCATCACTCTATCAACAGATCGCTGACATGTTACCAACTGTCTGCTGACAATTCAAGTTAACGTTCATGTGTACAAGTTCTGTCAGCCGACTGCTGTTGGCTGTTTGTCGGCCAACTGTTGGCCAACAGTTGGCCGACAGGCTATTTTGGGAGCTGTTATTCATTTACACCCAACTTTCAATTCAAATGCTTTCTCAAAGTTTGTTCGCAAGCACACAACCTAGCAAATTCAATGACAGCCCAAATATAAACTTGAAACTCTTGACTTGGACAAAATCTTAAAAGACTTCAACTCACGAGAGATTATATTGCAAAATGATTGTTCACAATTACAAAATATCCGCTTCATTGATTCTCTTGAGACAAGACCCTCATCTCTCAAGACATGATTCTTATATCGAGGGACAAGACATGTCTTGTCTCGTGAGAAATGAGACGAGAGATGGTAACTTACTATTGAGCAGTACCCTACTGTAATTTGCCAATTAATTGCAAGTTACAAGGGAAGGCGAAAATACCAATAGAGGTAACTTCAGGTTTACCTGTCAAACATGGCGTACACCTCAGATGAGGGTTGATGTATTGTGCACATGATGGTTCGTCCACTGGCTGCAAGTCGCTGAAGTGATGATATTAAACTCTGAGCCATGAATGCGTCCAGACCAGACGTTGGCTCATCGGCGAATAGCAGTGGAGGATCTGTTAGCACCTGGACATGAAATTCAAACTCAGTAATCAAAGCGAAAAAATTCATACCCTGAGCAATTGTGCTTGCATGCACTTTACTTTTTTTAAATAAAATAATTGTTATTTTTAGCTTTTCAGCCTTTCTATTCCATTTTTAATCTTGTTATGTACATTTCAACTTTTATAAAATTTGCGCATTATAAATGTAATTTTATTTGTAATTGATGAAGTTTTAAGAAAACTGCTGAAAATGAAATTGCCAAAAAAGAAAATTACTAACAGAATAAAAGAATGCTGATTTCTCAAAAGAGTAGCCAGGATTCTACTGTGCTAGGAGAATGCTCCTGAAGAAGTTTTGGGACAACCTAAGTTTATTTGAGCAGTGTATATTGGTACTGATAAAACAGTGTTAATGGAGGCAGCATGTTATAGTTGTATAAAAGTCTATACCTCTGAAGCAAATGCTAATCTTTTCTTTTCTCCGCCAGAAATTCCTCTCAACCTTCCAGGTATTCCGATGACTGTGTCAGCACACTTCCTTAGACCGAGCTAATAAAAAATGGAAAACAAAAATAAAAAAAACTTTTTAACTCTGAACCTCTAATGAATTCAGACTAAGTTAGCCAAGCCTGATTTTTAAATATTCATTTCCATAAAAGGTTAATTAAAATAAACACATCATGCAATTTCTACCTCAAGCATGACCTCTTCAACTCTTTCCTGTCTTCGTTGTTTAGGAGTGTGTTTATCCATACGAAGAGCAGCCTGAAGAAAAAAACAACTTCATGAATCTACTGTTGTTTACTGTACATACATGTAATTATGTGATTGGGTGTCCAACACACTTTGACTCAAACAAAAGGTTAAGATCAGAACTAAAACAAACAATTTTTTGTTAATTATTTAAATCTAACCAAATGGAATTTACATTTCACTGTAGTCGTTTAATTATCAATTTTTAATTTACAGTCAACTCTCGTTAGAGCGAACACGCTTGGGACTTCATTTAGTGTCCGTATTAGCAAGAGTCCGTAATAGTGGGAGTCATTTTCAGTCAAACCTCTATAGCCGGGGATCTGAATTTTGTCCGTAATAGCGAGTGTCCGTAATAGCGGGGTGTCCGCAAGGCGAGAGTTGATTGTATTTCCAATATGATTCCTGATTTTATGTCCGTTTATCAATAATTATTTAAATCAGCAGTTTTTACCTTACACTATCTATAGGAATTAGTCTCCTTCGCAGCCATTTTTAGTGTCGTCACGCAACGCTCCTCCCCACAAACGGGAGGAGCGTTGCGTGACGACACTAAAAACAGCTGCGAAGGAGACTATCTATAGGAGAGAACTTAATTAAAAGCCAAATAAAGGGTTCTCGCAAATTTTAGTGTCACATTGACTATATTTAGAACAACCTGACTCTTAATTCTCAATCCAGGAGAAACAAAACAGTGCTTTAAGTATCAATAAATATTAGCAAAATCACTGTCAAGTAACCAGAATTTGTATGTCGGACTACATAACAATACACATAATAATTAGGAATGAATACCTGGAAGGTCAGATGCTCCCGAACTGTCAGTGATCCAATGAACAAGTCTTCTTGTTGAATATACGCTGACAAGGCATTGATATCAAGACCAATTGGTCGACCATTCACTTCCACTGTTCCCGTCACCTGCACCTGGGCAATGTTACGATGTGCTAGCACATTCATGAGAGTGGATTTACCTGCACCACTTGAAAAGGAAATCAGATTTTCAGTACTTGACTTTTATTAGTGTCAGTGTCTACAGCTATTTCGAGAAAAGTTGTCGGAAAAAAGCACAAAACTGCACAAGCCAATCCCAAAAGATAGTATGGGTAGACGCATTGAGCTAAGTACTGCACATGTTGAATACTAATGAGATATAACAACAAAATAAGCGTGAATTTCAGGTTTTCTTTCTTTTCAGACGTGTAGAAACAAGGTACGTTTAGCCCCCCTGAACTTTAGAGGAATTTTCCTCACTCAAAGACATGCAACAGTAAAAGTAAAGCTACAGACTGATATAGGCCCCTGAGAGGAAAAACAAATTTTCCATGCGCAAAAAAACAAACTTGTAAATTTCCTTAGGCCAATATGCAAAATTCCAGTGAATACCTACGTAGATCACCTTTCGGTCTTGTCGAGTACACTTTGATGTTTTTTTTTTTTTTTTCTGACAACCTTTCTCGAAATAGCTGTATAAAAGTTTCATGAAGCTGCTACAAGACAGCTAGACTCAAACCCGAAAGGATGCTATGTACACTGGGCTGTGATTGGAGCAGTCACTTTTTTGCTCTGAAATCTGACAATGGAAAGGAAAATAGCAAGCATGCACATTTGAGTAGCAAGGGGTGTGCCAAAAGCCACAAGTAGCATGGGTTAGGTAATTTAATTACCTTAGCCTCTTTTTGCTCATCTAGTGGAGCTTACACTGCTGCTATCTTTGTACTTATCATGACGGTTGTTACAAAGTGTGAGACAGTGAGGCAAGCGAGCCAGCCTACATAGCACTTCGGTTAGCCTGCATGGCACCCCGGTTAGCCTACACTTTGGTTAGCCTACAGTTAGCTTAGGTAGCTTACAGTTAGCCTTTTTATTGGGGTAAGGGATTTTTGCCTTGCATGCCTCGCTACCTTGCCTCGCATGCTTGCAGCATTGCCTTGAATGCCTTGCATGCCTCATCATATAAATTCGTAAGACTCTTATCAATAGACCGTCCTATAAAAATGAATATTTTAGTAAAAATCAGGGCAAAATAGAGACTGCATGCTGTTTAATGTTACATTAACCCTTGTAATATACTTGTAGGCAGTATACAGAAAATGTAGTTTGTTGCATTGGTTAACTTACTTACAACCTTATTTTATATTTATTCACTTGTACATTTGATATTAGATCAGATAACATTACTATTTTTTTTTATTTATTTGTTTTTACCTGGAACCCATGACAGCCAACAAAGATCCTGCTTCAATTTTTCCACTTACTGTAAATTAGAAGTAACAAAAATGTTGTAAATGCTAAATTAGCTTTTGAAACGTCACATCATTCACTGGGCATCAGAACTGCACCTTAAAGGGGGGTCCTCGGCTCCTTAACTACAGATCTCAAGCAGTTGCTAAGGAATTGCTGAAGACTGTTTTTGGTGTCGTGGAATTCTCCCTACTCTGTCAAAGATTTTGGAGAGAGCTGTTTATAAGCAAGTAGTGACACATCTCGATCGCAACGGCCTTATTTCCGAACACCAGTTTGGTTTTAGATCTAATCGCTCAACTGAATTGGCGGTGACTCTGTTTACAGACTTAATCCGGAAAGAAGCAGATGGCGGGAAAGCTACAGGAGCTGTGTTCATTGACTTAACAAAGGCGTTTGACACCATCAGCCACTCAGTTTTATTAGAAAAACTGTCTTGTTATGGCATACAGGACAATGAACTGAACTGGTTTACGGATTATCTGTTTCTCCGGAAGCAGCTCGTCCAATTTAAAGGAGTGCTGTCTGAACCTAATCCTGTTTTCACAGGTGTTCCCCAAGGAAGTATTCTAGGTCCGCTATTGTTCTTGATTCACTTTAATGACGTTCATCAGCCGCTTCGTTACTCCAAAATTATCACCTACGCAGACGACACAGTTATTTTCACCTCCTCGAAAGACTTGGATGCTATACAACACAATCTCGGTGAAGACATCAAAAGTCTCGCTGACTGGTTTAGAGACAATGAACTTGTCATCAATCTTAAAAAAGGAAAAACTGAAGTTATGTTGTTTGGAACAGCGAAAAGATTAAATTGTTTTGATGGCAAAGAATTAAACTTGACGGTAAACGGATGCCGCATAAACACGACAACAACCTACAAATACCTCGGCGTTCATTTAGATCCCACACTAAATCTTGACACGCACTTTTTAAAAACGTACAAAAAAGCAGCTGGGAGAGTAAATTTATTACGACGAATCCGTTCTAACATTGATGTCTTTAGCGCTGAACGCATCTACAGGACAATGATCATGCCCATTTTCACTTACTGTGGTCAAAGTACGCTTGGTTGGTCAGAAACACGCAAGCGCAAAATCAGAGACCTGGAACAACGAAGTCACAGGACCATTCTGCCAAATCCTACATGTCTTACTTGTGTACTCCGCCTACCCACAGTCGAGAACACTCTAATGAGAAAAGCCTGTAATTTTGTTTTTGACTGCCTACAAGGCAACGTTTGCACCCCTTTTAAAAACTATTTTAATTTTTTAACGCATAATCGTGATACGAGGAACTGTAGAGCCACTGTTGTTCTACCTAAAGTGAAACTTGAATTTGCACGAAAAAGTTTTTATTTCTCTGGTGCAAATATTTTTAATTCTTTACCTTTAAAAACTAGACAAACTAGCAGTAGGGTTTTATTTAGGCAGTCTTTAAACGAATTATTTTTATAGGTTAAGTAAGCATAATTTAATAGATTTTTAACTTTTTACCTTTTATCCTTTTATATGATGTATTTTTATTTTTATATTGTTATATATATTTTTCTTTTTACAGGACCCCTTTGATAACAGTACGCATGTACTGAAGGGCCATCCTGTTTAAAAATTCGTTATTATTATTATTATTATTAAGCCATTTTGGAGGGTTTGGTCACAGTAAAGGTATTCCTTTTTTTCCGAAAAATTTCCAGTGGAAAGGCCCGTTCCATTTGATTTCCCACCGGAACAACCGGTTTTTCCACACAAATGGAAAGCGCTCCAGTTTTAATCAACTTTTAGAACCAATAACGTGCGTTTTTGCAAGTTTGGGCAACTATCAGTGGATTTCCAATTAATACCAACACCTTCACTGGATTTTCAAGTGGCACTAAATCTTGGTGAGACTGCCGAGAGTAAACCTTGTTGTTATTTAAAAACATATATATTAATACCATGCAAAGATTCATATTGAGACTGCTATTAGCCAAATGGAATACGTAATGAAATGAAAATAATATCCAAGTTCGCTTAAACCTCGTCCAGTATCTGCTTATTACGTAATCAGAAGCACTCTGGGAATACAACTAGAGCAAGACAATACAATTATTACACAAAACAAAACAGTACAGTAACTATAATTACACTTGCTAATAATACGCAACACTTTGAAAATTTTATCAATAACGAATAGCTTACATAGAAACACAGTAAGATATTATAAGCATACATGTACTGAGTTTAGCTTAGAGAAATTGCAGTAAATTGTTCAAAAACGCGGTGATAGTAAGTGTAGATTAGAATCCCGGGATTAGAATACGGCCTCGTGAGTTAAAAAATAACAATTCAGTGCAAATCATAAGTTAGCTAATGTCATCTTACCATCAAATAAGATCTGCCTGATTCTCGGCTCGTCGTCTTTCGCTCCACAGCACAATCGCCGGCACACAGAAGCTTTGGGTTGCGGTACGAAAACATTGATGTTCTTCCATGAAAGAGAGACCTTCTCTCTCAAGTCTCCAACGCTAGTCACGTTCGCGATGACATTCGTGGCGGGATCTTCGTATTTTGTGTTAAAAGTAAGGCTATTTCCACTGCTAGAAGCTCCTGCTATCGTATCAAGGCTCTCCTGAGTTTCCTCGTGGTTTATAAGAGTCGGACTGCCCGTTTCTTCCATTCTCTTCGCAGCCTCGTGCTCGAGCTCCGAGCTGTTCTGGTCCACTGCACAAGAAATTTTATTTGACGGTTGATCGCGATGCATCATATGTCTCGCAGTGAAATATGAACACCACAAACAGAAATTAGTTAAACATTAACTTGAAGCGCTCGCGGGATTGGCAGGTGCAGCGGCTCTTCGCGAAAAACGGCTTGCAAGCGAACGCAGAAAGCAGCCCTTACGTAACCGCTAAAAAGCTGTTTTCGTTAATTTCATTTCCTTTCACGAAATCACGTCAAAAAGAAATTTTACAGCGTGAAACAGACAAAAAAGCTTCAGTGAAGGATGTATTGAGTTCACCATCCCCATCTGCTCATGGCAACTGAGAATTAATTAGTTTGCAAAATCCCATCTGAAGTTGTTGTATTGTTTCTCGCCTGTTTTGAATTGGGCTTTTTACGGATTAATGCAATATCGTCAACCGCTTGTTTACAGGCCGGATACAAAAGATTCCGGCCTTTTTCGCATCTTATACCTAAGCTTCTAATAGGTCGTGAGTGACATCTGCTTAGGTTAATCCTACCTGAGCCATTTTCAACAGGAGCGGTGTTAACGTTGACAATTGTCCACATTTCTACAGCAGAAGGGTCGGCCATATTTGTGGTTGATTTGAGATAATGAAAGAAGCGTTCTTTTTGCCCCTTTCAATGGAATTTGCATACGCGAACAGGTACACAATCGGGTGTTTTTCTGACACCTGCAATTTAAAGAAATTTCCTGAAGTAAATGGCCAGAAAGAACTCAAGTTTTCCACAGCTCCAGTTTCTATAAACGCGTAACGTTGCTGATTTGACACGCATTCCAAGAGTAATTTAAAGTGAAGAGCTGAGGGTTCTTTAGCCAGAGGGGGGGTCTTTGACGTACAAATATGCGAGGCTGCGAGGCTGCGAGGCTGCGAGGCGTGCGAGGCATGCAAGGTAAGGCAACGAGGCATGCGAGGCAGAAATCCCTTATCCCAATAAAAGGCTAATCGCAAGCTACCAACGCTGACTTAAGGCTAACCGAAGTGCTATTTAGGCTAACCGAAGTGCCGTATGTAGGCTAACCAGAATGGCTCGTATGCCTCGCTGCCTCGCACTTTGTAACGACCCGGGGTCTTGGGTCTTTTCGTGAACCGTGATTTGCCAGGTGTCAGAAACGTGAAATGGCTGTTTTCTACCTCGTGAAACGTGATATACTACCCGTGTTGTACGAGGGTAGAGCCATAATATGGCATTGTAACAACCAAACAAACATCACGAGATGTGAACTGACAAATGCATGACTTACCCCAATTCCTATGTTTATTTATTTATTTGCTTGTTTGGGTTAAGGTGCTAAACTGATTAAAAGGGAACAAACACTATTAAATGGTCAATTCATATCTGAAAACATTCAACACCCATCTACAAAGGCTTAGTTCTTAGTTTCCTATGTTGTCATAGAAAATGTTTTCCAGAGCGGGCGCGCGCAAAAAAATATTCGAATGACAAAGGTGTCCATTATGACGTTACTTTGTTTTAACTTCGTTTTGCGTCGCAACGCGCGAGTTTTATCGTGTCGCGTTTATCAGAAGGAAAAAGTTTTTACAAAAACATGAAACCACCTTGGATTTGTGTGTTTTTAATCTTAACTGCTTTAACAATCAAGTCTGCTTCAGGAAATATTCCTAAGGAAGGTAAGTCTTATTATTATTATTTCAAAAAAGAATTGTACTTTTTCAGCGGGGCATACTTAGTTAGAAAAGACCAACCCCCTGCCGTAAGGCACTAGATTCATTTGTTTTAGACAATTAATTCCTGACCAAAGTTATAAGAGGAGAGTGTATTAAATTTATGAGTTCGAGTTAGAAATTTCGAGTTCGAGTTGGAATTAGAATTTCGATTTTGAGTTAAAATTTCGAGTTCTAGTTAAAAGGAAGGGCCTGAAAAGTTACTGATTTCGTGATGGAAGACAAAAAAAAAGAAAACGAAAAGAAAACGAAAAGCCCACAACATGGCGTGACATTTCGCAGTTGGTCATGCATAGTGTCGCCCTAATCAACAAATGAAAGCTAACCGCAAGCAAATAGGAGTGGAACTAACCGCAAGCAAACCAGAGTGGAACTAACCGCAAGCAAACCAAAATGGAGCTAACCGCAACAACTCGATATTTTAACTCGAACTCGAAATTTCTAACTCGAACTCATGAAATCGACAGACCCATAACAGGAATGTGTACTTTTGATGTTACGTAGTCACTAGATCAATACTCTTTTAATTTGGGTTTAAGTTTAGAAAAAAAAGGTCGATCTAAAGTTTCTCCTTATTGGGCCGATGAGTTGCAGAATTCCAATTTTGTTTTGATTCCTGTTGCTATGGTACCTTCTGACGTCATTATTTCAGAGCGCGCTCTTCAAAGGCGCCTTTAGTTTTGCACTTCGCTTCCAGTGTAAGTATCTCGTTTTTCTTTTTTTTTTTGTTTAATTTATTTTTTTTTAATTTACCTGCAGGAGTCCACGTCGTCGATGACATACAGGACCCACTCCGTCCAAGGATTATGATTTCCAGAAATGTCAATCACCGTGAGGTTCTTCTAGAAGTCGAATCAATTGCAATTGAATTAGGAGAACTGATGGTGAATTTACTCTATGGAGATGCCTTAAACAGCAGTAGTAGAGTGAATATAACACAGCTACATGGAGATGACCGAAATGATGAAGTAAGTGAACTGATCGAAAAAAGTAAAGTATAAAATATCAAAAGCTTTATTTATATAGTTTTATTGTTAAGACGTCTTAGATGCGCGCAGACCGTGGGGAAAGACTGAAGGAGGGACTCCCCCCCCCCCCCCCCCCCCCACCCACCCCTTACAATAACTGAGCGAATTCTCGCGCGCTGATTGGCTAATATTTTTATCAGATGGATGAAATAAAAAGCTGACGCAATCAGCAAAAGTTTTGTCGAACTTTTCAGCACTGATTCAGCGCTGCATTCTTGTGATAAGGCGAGAATCGTACCACAAACCTAGCAGTCTTCAACGAGGAAATCATCTAAAATTTATTAGCCTGTGTACAGCCGTCCCGCTCCCCTCAATGTTATATTATCAATAACGTTAACAGACGCATTAAAAAAATGACGTCAATTTTTTTTTTTATTCTAGCTGTCAGTGGATCAGGCAAACCACCCTACCACCAAAAGTACTGTTGTAAAGGAAGTGACCAACCACAATGGCAGTCCTCAATCAGCTGCTTATTCAGAAGATGTTTATGAATTGACTTTCGAAATTCAGTTCACAAGCCACAGGAACATGAGATCTCGGTCACAGAAGAAAGAATTTCGCAGCAATATGCCCGATGACAGCCAAAGCATCATTAATATGAAGGAAGACAAGTCAAGGACGACTCGCACTATACCACAGGACATTGCTTCAGATGGCAAATCACTGCAACATGAAGATGAACGAAATAAAGTAAGTGTGTAGAGATACGCCATACGTTCTCGCATCAGAATACTTCCCCTTTCTTGGATTTGATTTTACTTCCAACATCTTCTTTCTGCTACGCTTCGATGTCCAGGATTGAACGCAAACTAGTATCGTTTGTAAAATAAGAACTTCATGTTTGACTGGGTATTGCCCATTTCTATGTTACCTCACCTTATTATAGGAAATTAACGCTCGTGTTAATTAAGGTATTGGAAATTAATGCGACTTAAATTAACGCGAAGTGAAGGAAAAATTACTTTCCAATAAAGGATATTAACGCGAAAAAGGTACTAACATTTAGAATTTTTCAAATTCGCGTTAATTTCATGAAGCGTTAATTTCCTCTAATAAGGAATTTGACGGTACATGTATTAGGTGTGTTTTGATGAATTTTATTAATGAGGACACTTTGTGACGCCTATCATAAGGAACGTGCATCTCATAAGCGTTCAATCCTGGTCATATCTGACGCTTCGGCGGCATATCAGGCCGACTTGGTCAAACAATTGTTCACATTTTGCGATACTGCCGTTAAGCCAACATACCATGTTGAGACAAACCGAAATCGAATGTTATCTGTCGGCCGAAAAGTTTACCAAAGCTAAGAGGTACAATTGAGTACTTACCATATCCGAAATTCGGCCATTAGGTCATTGATCTGATAGGAAGAATCAAAGAAGACAAAGAAAAAAACGATCTTTTTTTTTTTACTTTTTGTTTACACAGACTGGTCTGTCGAAGGAACTACCGAAGCTGAACGTTTCTCTTCATACATACTTTCAAGGCAATTGGAATGACGAACGATTCATTTCCACCTGGTTGAAATGGTTTCCTAAAATATTGAAGTCCTTGTATGATAGGATAATTTACGTATTTGGATGGAAAGAATTGCCTAAGGACATTAACCAGAATTGCTTTAACTGGCGGTCAGGGACAATGAGCACGATGGATCATCCGTGTCCAGGATACGGGGTAGGTTGTCTTGTTATTTTCTTAATTGATAAAAATTGATTAACATTTGACATCAGAAATTTAGAATCATCTCTGATTGGTAAAGCGCGCATGTGGTTAATGATAACAGGAAACTAGAGGATCACGGGGCTTGTAACGCCCCTTTGTATCAACGAATCAAAATCATCGCTATAGTCATCAGTTTTCTAATTTTCACATCAGATCAAAAGTTTCTAAAAATCAGATCCTACTATGACTAGAATACCGTAAAATTTCGCTTATAAGCCCTGGGCTTATACAACTTCGTAAGGGGTTTCGGGAGGGCTAATATGCGGGGGGCTGACATCGGGGGGTGGGGGGGGGGGGAGGGTGCTTATAAGCGGAATAAAGAAAACGTTTCGAAACGACCCACGGCAGTGTTGATCGAAATACGTTTCTAAGTTTAAAAGTCAAATTAAATCAACATTTAGCCATATATTGAAAACATTTCTAAGAAGATAGCTTGTGCCATTGGTGCAATTAAAGGAATTCGGCATCTCACTCCATTTAATATTTTGATCAAAGTTTATAATAGCCTTATTCAACCACAATTTGATTATTGCAACGTAGTGTGGGGAAGCTGTAACAAGGGCCTTTCTGAAAAACTGCAAAGGCTTCAAAACCGCGCAGCTCGTACCCTAATGTCTGCGAGCTATGATAGTAATTTAGATGATTTGTTCCGGACACTGGGGTGGCGAAGACTCTATTATCAAAGATTGGAACAGAAGTCTATCCTAATGTATAAAACATTACATGGTATGACTCCTGATTATCTGAGATCAAGATTCGTATATCGTGACGATGTTAGTGCTTATCGTTTAAGGAATACCGAAAACAAATTAGTTCTTCCACAACCTCGAACTGATTATCTCAAGAAAAGTTTTTCGTACAGCGGAGCTCAGTTGTGGAACAACGTACCTACAGGCCTAAGACAAGCATCTTCACTGGCCGATTTCAAATCTAAATTAAGTCGGCACAGTTTGAAGTAATATCTTAATTTTAAGTAAATTTTAGACACGGCCTCCATGAAAAGCAGACTTTTCTTTTTTTTATTTGAATTTGTTGTTATTAAATGTTTGTAGTTAGTTAGATAGGTAGATAGTCCAGTAACTTAATTGACTGATGGAAAAACCGAGTATAAATAAAGTTATCCTATCCTATCCTATCCTATCCTATATTCAGTAGGAGGGTAGGTGGGCCTATTACCCGGGGGGGGGGGGGGGGTTATAACCTGGGGGCTTATAACCGGAATTTTACAGTACCCGAGAAACGTCCAGTATAAAGATATTAATTGATTTCATTATGAAAGTGATGACCCACAAAATACTCTTTTAGGGACGGACCATTATTTTTCTGGAGGGGGGGGGGGGGGGGGGGATGAAAAATATTGAAAAAAATTGTTTGCAGGGCCTAAAAAGACAAAATAAATTGTTTGCAAACATCATATGTATTAAAAAAAATAGTTTGCATAGAAGTCAGAGAAACTTTTTTTAATTTTTTAATTTTTTAACGAAGACTAGTGAGCAGCACAAGTAAAGACTTCTTGTAGTTGTAAGCTTGTCGTTTATTTCCGACGCGTTTCGTCTCTAACTGAGACTTCTTCAGGGAAAGCATACAACTAGCAAAGAACAGCATATATAGCACATTCGCGTACCTAGCTACAACTTCCCATGGAAGTGGATAATAACTAAAATATGCCCCCCAAAATATAACAACACGCAATAACATATGTATTAAGGCGTTTTCTGTAACGTTCGTTTACAGCATATTTAAGTTATTATTCACTTCCATGGGAAGTTGTAGCTAGGCACGCGAATGTGCTATATATGCTGTTCTTTGCGTCGGAAATAAACGACAAGCTTACAACCACAAGAAGTCTTTCCTTGTGCTGCTCACTAGTCTTCGTTAAAAAATAAAAAAAATAAAAAAATAAATACTGCCGCCAATCTTCGTAGTGTACGTCTCAGGAAACAAAAAAGATGAGTTCAGAGGTGTTTATTGGTCCTCACCATAAAATATTGAATTAAATAATGATTGATGGTAGCAAAAGCGAACCTCCTTTTTGTGTCAGATCGTGGTTAAAAAAGATCGAAAAAAAAATTGTTTACAGGAAGGTGTTGTTAGAAAAAAAATTGTTTGCAGAGGTGCATAGATAAAAAAAAAAGTTTGCAGAGAGAGATTTTTCATCCCCCCCCTCCAGAAAAATAATGGTCCGTCCCTTAAATGATTTGACAGTGTCGGTTTTCAATTCGTAACCTAAGCAGTCTAGCTCTGATGCTTCGCGAGCCAAGCATAATTTTAAGCTATTTGCTGTTTGAGGAAAAGCGTCTAAGTTCCTAAATAAGTTGCGCGCGAAATCTAACACAATTTCCTTTCTTTGTATATGGCCAGTGTGTGGATCCGGCAAAATACGTCACCAGTGGGAACAAGAGTCCTGGGTTAGCTGAGAGCTCGAAGCCTGCTGTTCAAGATTTCGCCGCTACTGAAAAGACAGACGACTATCGATTACCAGGCCACGCTTTCTCACATAACATCTCTAAAATAACGCCTCGAAAACTCACCGACAAACAGAACAGAACCATTTCATTTGAGAGCAAACATAACCCAACTGCAAATGAGTCGATGGAAAGTGTCGCCACACCGGTTAATGGGAGTTCGTCTACCATTAACGATGAATCGAAGAAATCGCGGAATGTAACCCGCATGGAGAACGATGATAGGGTGTTCTGATAGGGTGGGGAACAAATTATTTGGGCCGCTTCTATGGAAACACATCCAAAATCGGGACGACAGACTTCACATTGGATGATTTGTTTGAAATATTGATCGTGTTCTGGATAACTGATCTTTGTCACATGGATTTGTACTGCAGCACTTGTTTCATCAAGGGATTCATTTGGCTACTAAGGTAAAACTTTTAAAATAGAGGTATTCTTATTACCAAAACCCAAATTAATTTTTACTGTTTGCGACTTCAACTTTGAGATTCTCTTACTTGCTTCGTCCCCAGGCGCCAATCGCGGGGAAACAGGGAGCGCTGAGGTAGATGGTTAGGGACAGCCCCATAACTCCAAGCGAACAGCGCACTATCAAGCGCTCACCGTTCATACAACCTCAGCGTGATCTGAGAGAACTGGAGGGAATCTAGGCGAAGTTTTCGTTCCTTCATGCTTTTTTCATGATTCTGCCTGTCTGCTAACAAAGGTTTCTGCGATTTTCTGTTTTGCAGATTGCCGCATAAACGGAGATTGGAGAAAGAGCGAGAACGCTTAAGGAAACTCGAACAAGCCGCCCAAGCGAAATCGAGGCGACCTAAAATTCGACGACGAAAAAGAAAACATTAACAGGGGCTGGAGATAACTTATGATTGTACTGAATTAATTTTCCAATGATGAGGGAAGTGTATATTGTGTAAATAAACTCAACTTTGTTTTGTCATATACACAGTTGTCTTGTAATTTCAAAATGCTAGGTGCGTCTCTACAAGATGTATTGGAAATACCTTTTTAACCCCCGGACATACCAGTGGAGTGGGGAGGGTTTCGTGTATACCACACCCCCAACAGACTTGTTTTGGTAATGTCGAAGCGGGGATTTCCTGTATGGTTCTGGCACTTTCAGTAGCTGTTCATTAATCCCTTTTGGAATTTCGATATGTTACCTGTGTCCACGATTTGTTGTATCAAGCAGTTATGGCCAAACATCGCAATTTCTTAAATAATCCGATAATTTTTCCAGGTGTACGATTCATATATTTTTACACCTCAATAGCATTTTGGCTTGATTTTGTGTCAATTTCCGATATTTTTCATCACTCTAAGAAAATGGTGAAATTCAAGATGGCGGATCTAAAATTCTAAATTGGCGGATCTAGTGACGTCATACGAATGCACAGCCGACAAAGATTATGCTATCTTGTAGAGTAAGTTAGGGGCTTTCCACCAAATGCGAGATAATTTCGCTGTGAATTAATATAATAGAACGAAAGCTTTATGGAGTGTCCATCAACCCTCCCCATAGTACCACGGTGGGGGTAAAAATTTGCTTGTACCTTTAAGGGTTAATTATGTTATTAAATGGCAGCTTTCCCTGCCTTTTTCTAAGCTCATAAAAACCCCTTCCTTTCATATTACCTCCAACCTGAAAAATGTATTCCTTTTGTGCAGAGCCTCCCCGCATATTCGATTATAAGATGTAATAAAAATAGACTTTCTATCGAAACTTGATGGGTAATAGTTAACCTGCAACCACGGAAATTTTGTATCGGGCCGAGTAAAATTAAGGATTAATATCACTTGTGTTTTCAGAAGTTGCAATTTATATCTTATAACATTGAGCCATCTGGTGATCTTTCTGTGCTATTAAATGGTTGTTTGGTATCTTTCACAATACTGATGAAAATATACTTGTGACGTCATTCCACAAATGATTCACCACTTGCGGTGAACAATGCCCCTCTCAGAAATGAAACTGCTTCGAGAACTAATTAGTCGCAGACGAAGGAACTCTTGTTCTTTACTAAGAACTGAATGCAATCAAATATCTGCATGTGTATGATTGCTCTGGGACAAGCGTGTTTAAAAATAATATTAGGGGTGGCACTAAAAAGATTTCAATTTGTGTTAAACATTATGATAAAGGATAACGATCGGGATGATCTCGACAGAGCTTGCATAGAATTAAAACTTCTTAAAAAATAGCTATTTAGTTGAAATAAAGTGAAACCTTGCTGAAAGTTGAAATGACGCAATTTTGCTGTCGTTCCTTCGTTTGCAATGGGGACTCAAGCCAATTAAAAAAAAACTAAACAATCAATCCAAACATGACATGGTTTGAAAACCATCTTTAATTTCTCTTCTCTACTGAGAACTAAATGCATTCACATCTGTGCATGATTTTGGTTGTTCTGGTAAGAGCATGCCCTCAACACTAAATACGACAAATTTGCTAAAGCACTGAAAGATCTCGACGAAGCTAAGAAAAAACAGATCGTGGAAAATGCAAGCCTCAAAGCAGAGCTACTTAAGTCCACGAACGAACTGAAGCTTCTCAAGAAATCTCTGAACGATCTAGAGCAGTCACACAAGACGAGATTGCTTAGAAATTCGTGGAATACCTTTACCGTCGACATCGACGGATGTGGACCTAACAGATGATGCTGTATTGAAAATTGGCGAAAAGATTGGTGTTCCTATGCAAAAGAGTGACATATCAATAAGTCATCGAATTCCCAGCAGAAAGCAATTCGATGATGAAGGAAATCCTATACCTCCGGCTATCATCGTCAAATTTGTGAAACGTCAAACAAGAGAAAACTTTTACCGAGCAAGGAAGAACCTGAAGTCCATTTCTACAGCTGATCTTGGCTATTCTGTGGTGAACAAGATTTACATTAATGAAAGCCTGACTGAAAAGAACAAGGAACTTTTCAAACTTTGTTTGAAATGCAAACGAGATCACAGCTACAAGTTCCTTTGGACCAATGCAGGCAGGATCTACCTAAGAAAGAATATGAGCTCTCCTGTGATACCTGTCAATGGTGCAGATGATATACCGAAGACCTAAGAGATAAGTACTATTGATTCACACTGTGATAGGTGTCCTGGCAGAGACTCATCCCCTGATCCCCACAGTAATAGCAGTTATACCTTATTGCCTTGCTTGAATATTTCCTCCTCTGTTACTAATATAGCCCACCTCACAAATTTAGATATTGACCTTCATATGCCTTCTGACTCAAATTTTAGTTATTTTACTACACATGATTTTCATGTCAATAAGGATATCTCAGCTTGTCTCTCCAGCAATGCTTTTTCTTTTCTAAATTGTAATATAAGAAGTATTCAAGCAAACATAGATAACCTAATTAACATGCTGTCTGAACGGTACTTTCCCTTGTCAGTGATAGGTCTCACTGAAACCAAACTAAAGATTGATCATGAAGAAATACTAAACATTGATATTCCAGGCTATAGTTTTTTATCTCAACCAAGCCTTTCCAATGCTGGAGGAGTGGGTGTTTTTGTTAAGAATGGCATAAGCTATAGCTATCGTCAAGATCTCTCTTCGGTTAAGGAAGGATATGAATCCTTATGGATTGAAATTCAAAATAATGCTGAACATAATACTATTTGTGGAATCATATACAGACACCCCCATGGTAACTTAGACAGTTTCATGATCCACCTAAACACAGTGATTGAAAAGATTCATCGTGAAAACAAATACTGTGTTATACTAGGGGACTTTAACTTGGATCTTCTCAAGTTTGAGTCACATCCTGGTACAAATGATTTTTTAAATACTTTGATTTCGTCATATTTCCAGCCCCAAATTTTGCAACCAACCAGGATTACAGATCATTCAGCAACTCTTATTGATAATATTTTCTTTAACTCTCTAGAACATTTTACTATCAGTGGTAATCTAATTTATGATCTTACAGACTATTTGCCAAACTTTCTTATTGTCAGTAAATTATCTTCTTTGCCTGAAAATATTAAGATCTTCAGAAGAGATTATTCAAAGCTTGATGAGCAAGCCCTAATTAATGACATCCAATCAATAGACTGGGATTTACTGTCCAGCTATCATTCTGATCCAAGCTGTATGTTTGATACTTTTTACAGTAAGATATCAGAATTTATTGATATACACATTCCGCTTAAGCAATTGTCAAAGAAAGAGTCAAAACTCAAAACCAAGCCATGGATTACTTCTGCAATTAGAACCTCTATTAAAATAAAAAATAATCTTTACAAGAAATTCATTAAGACAAAATCTTCTTATTACCAAACAAAATTCAAGGTTTACAGAAACAAATTAAATCATCTCATCAAAATTAGTAAAAGAATTTATTATAATGACTACTTTTCAATACATTTGAATAACGGTAAGAGAATCTGGAAGGGAATAAAACAAATTATCCGATCAACCCCACAAGAAAGACAGGCCATAAATAAAATTCTTTTGAATGATGTCGAATTAACAGATCAAACATCAATTGCAAATGCTTTTAATAATTATTTTGCCAAAATTGGCAGTGATTTGGCAAGTGCTATTCCCAGTGTTGACAAGTCTGCCTACGAGTGGATGTCATCTTCTCCTCGAGATAGCTTTTTCTTGTCCCCCATTACTACAGAGGAAATAGAAACCGAAATATCAAACCTAAAGATTGGTAAAGCAGTAGGACCTTCTAGTATACCAGTTTCAATTTTAAAAATTCTTAAAGGTGCTCTGTCAGAACCCCTACAAATAATCTTTAACGCCTCATTCCTAACTGGCATTGTTCCTGAGAGGTTCAAATTAGCCAGAGTTATACCAGTATTTAAAAAGGGATCACAGGTTAGCTTAAATAACTATCGTCCTATTTCTCTTTTATCTATTTTTAATAAATTGTTAGAGAAATTTGTATTTAATAGACTATCCATTTATTTAGAAAAGAGGCACCTCATTTACAGCAAGCAATTTGGCTTTCGTTCCCATCATTCAACTGTCCATGCAGTTTTAAGTATTATTGATAAAGTACAAAAGGCAATTGAAGACCGTGAGTATTCCTGTGGAATATTCTTGGACTTCAGTAAAGCATTCGATACTGTAAATCATGAGATACTTATTACAAAACTTGAGTTCTATGGTATCCGTGGTATTGTTAAAGATTGGTTCACTTCATATTTGAGTAATAGAAAACAATTTGTATCTCTTGGTAACACTCAGTCTGATAAGGTAAATATCTCCTGTGGTGTTCCTCAGGGATCTGTACTAGGACCTTTGCTTTTCTTAATTTATATTAATGATTTCCATAACTGCTCAAAACAATTAGATTTCCATCTGTTTGCTGATGATGCAAACTTATTTTTTAAGCATAAGAATATTAATATACTAGAAAGTAATGTTAACAATGAACTTAGTAAAGTTCATTCCTGGCTATGTGCAAACAAACTCTCCTTGAATATCGACAAGTCAAATTTTCTACTGTTTCACCCAATCCAAAAAAAACTACCTAAGTCAGTTACTTTATCGATTAATAATAAATCATTAACACACGAAAATTCCATTAGATACCTAGGAATTTACATTGACTCAAGTCTTAACTGGAAAAGCCATATTAATTATATTGCGAAAAAGATTAAACGTAGTATAGGAATTCTATCTAAACTTCGCTATTATCTTAACAGCAAAACCTTACTGGACCTATTCTATGCTCTTGTATATCCATTTTTAACATATTGTTTAATAGCTTGGGGTAATACCTATCAAACTTCTTTGCAACCTCTTTTTGTATTACAAAAAAAAGCCATTAGAATCATAACTTTCTCTAGCTTTTCTGATCATACAAGTCCGCTTTTTAAAGATTTAAATGTTATCAAATTATTTGATGAAGTAACTTTTCACATCGCTGTTTTTATGTACAAATTTAAAAACCAACTTCTTCCTTCTAATTTTGATGTCTTTTTCACTTCGGTTAAAGAAACCCACAATTACAACACAAGACTTTCCTCTAGAATGACTTATGCTTTACCCATAACCAGAACAAACTATGGAATCTTTAATATTAGATATCAGGGCGCTAAAATCTGGAATGCTATCAGTGATAACATTAAGCTTCTGTCACTTAAGCAATTTAAGAAAAAGTTCAAATCAAACATTATTGCAAGCTATTAACGGAACTATTTACTTATAAGTCTAATTTTAAATTCCTTCCTTCTGCTAGTTAATCTGTCCATATACTTTATTCTCCACCTTTTTTCACTAAAGTTCTTAAGTAAACTTATATTATGTTTGTGTGTTTGTGTGTTTGTGTATTTGTTAACTAAATCTTTAGTACACCTGACCCCTTTAAAAACTTTTGTTATAAGCACTAAGGATGTCTGCCCAACCTTATTAGCCAATGATGGTTATTTTGGGCAGGCATGCACTTTATTTTATTTTAATTCTTGTCTGTATTGTAATTTAAATTAATTAAGGGTGCAATAAAGTTGTTGTTGTTGTTGTTGTCATTTCTGAGGGAGAAATTAAATTGGGCGTGATGCTTACAAAGTTTCAACATGTTTCGCGTTTTGATTTGACGCTTTGAACTTTTTAACTACTTTTTGGTCGTTCTTTAAATAAAACTAACTCAAAATAAAGGGGGAACAATGTTTGAAAGCTGAGATGACGCGAGCAACTTTTTTTTATAAGGAAAAACTAAAAAGGCGTTTGCTACAAAAAATAGGCAACCACTTGGTTCAAGGGATAATATCGTTCTAATTATATAGCACGGAAAGATCCTCTAACCTCTCGTTTGTATTCATTAAGCAGTGATTAATTTTGTATGGCTCCGGGCTAGACATTTGTCAGTTCTTACCATTGTGATTTGAGCAAAAAGCATTTTATTAACTGCAGGGAAGGCGACAGATTGTTACGTATTACCATGCATGACCAAATATGATATTGGCCCCCAAAGGGAAAGTCTAAAGTTTCATTTGGCTTCTTTTTCGTGCCATCAGACTGCTTTTAGCTCAAGGAGAACTCGGAACTGCATACCGTATTTAATTTTCAGGTAATGTAAACGTAGATTCTTAATTTGCTTTTTGTCTCTCTTCTTTCGGCTATTCGGTGTCTTTTAAAAAAGTAGCTGATCATTCTGCCACATGTTATTCTGCTATCCGATGATTTTGAGGAGAAACAATTGTTTGCAGTAATGAATAAACATTTTGCAAGTTCTTGAACATATGAAATTTCAAATTCAACTGTTTGATGAGATTTGAAGTACCTGGTTTAGGAAGCGTCGGGTTCATTCAGCAAAACGATGCTACTAGAGCATGTACAGACGATGCTTATAGAAGCAATAGAATCCAAAAATACACGACAAGGAAAATATATTTTATTGCTGCCGATTACTTGTTTTCTTTTCTTATCTCCTGCATTGAAAACAAAAGAATCTTCATTTGTTCTTCGTAGGAGCACACCTGACCGACATGAAAATTTTAGCAATCAAAATGACGGCAGTTTGTATTATTTTTAGCTTGGATTATCTTGAATTTTCTTCTTTTCAAGTCATTCAGTAGATCCATTCTTGGCACTTAAATCACTCTTTTTAGCTCCAATAAGGGAATGTCGATTGATAATTGCAACGTTAACTGTGCTAAAATCATCGTCTTATGCGAAACTTGGAAGGCAAAGAATCAATTAACACTGGTTTTCAGTGTATTTTTTTTAATTGAATTCGGTGTCGAAGAAATAAAGTCATAAATATTCAAATTTTGTTTCCAACAAGTCTCCGTTTTATTTTAAGGAAGTTTTATTTGATGATAATTTATACCTAGATGGCCGTCTGATCGAATCAACCGAAACAACCTTTTCCTTCCACCATTTTTCTCCTTGATAGCAATTTGTTTTTAGAAATGAAATTGAAATCTAGTCAGTATCATGCAGAATTGTCTTCCTCTGTCATGGGTGACAAATTACTCCGTAATGACCTTAATTTTGGCACGAAATTTTAGCATTAAAATTTCTCATAACTCAGTGTCAAGATGGCGTCCAGGTTTAGCGATGTCCCTAAAGCTTAAACTTTGTATGCACATTTTTGCTTGAATTTCTCCTGAGCCAGTTTGCCTTGGTCATGTAATCAACTTGGGACGATTGTTTACAACTTCAAAACGATTTCAAAAATGAAATGGCATCGAGCGTATTTTGTAGCGTTTTACACGGGCACCGTTTTCAGTTCAATCACTTCGAAATATAGCCAATAATGTAAGGAAGATTCGACATTTGACTCAACTTTTAAAACTTATAAAACAACAAAAAAGAATTCTAAGGAGTTCTGTCGAAAAAAAAAATAGGAAATTGGGAACTTTAACCGAAATGTATACTTTTAACTTTTCAAAGCTTGGAGTTCTCGATACAATAGACAAATCAAGAGCGCGTTATTTGTCATCCATGATATTAAAGGTAATCGAATGGTATTTCACTTGTCACCATTTAATTACCCGTACAAATACTTCCTCTTCTGGAGTGATCAAGAGCATGCAGAGATTTGATTGATTTTTGTTCTCAGAATAGTATTAAACCTTACTCAAACTCCTTGCAGTTTACGGCAGGTTAGTTGGTGAAACCATAAAAAACAGCACCTTCCAGTTCACAGCACGTGGTGGTGAATAATTTGCTTGTGGAAAAACGTCATAAGCAAATTTTCTGTACTATTGTAAAACATGCCAAATAAACATTCAAAACTTGAAAAATATTTTGGGCTGTTGATTTAGACGATGCCTTGGTACTTTTTCCTAAACGTCAACTACACATATCTTGCCACTAACTGCACCATTTCAATTTCTAAATAAAGAATTGAACATATTTCGATTCTACGATGTGAAAAGCAAGAAAAAAATCGAAGCGCTATTGCAACGCTTACTCGGAAGGATACACCTCACCTTAAAGCACTAAGACTAAGATTTTGAAAATAGAAAAACCACACACATTTAATTCTACATTTTGAACCGTTTTGGTTTTTAAAAGTTTGAGATAGATTGTAAATGATAAAATTAAAATTGCTGCAAACTGAAAGACCCTTTTAAACATTTGAACAGGCTTTTGTGCAGTTGTTTCAACTACTTCGCTTCGAAATATAGTGAAATAAATCTAAATTTTCTTACTTGATTTCAATTTTATCCTTGCCTTCTTCCAAATTAGTAAGATCATTGTCATAGCAGCAGTTGCAGCAGAAACTCAGAAGCGTTTTTATAAAATAAAGCTATTCTACTTGAAATATGGAATATTCAACATGTCGCGAGCGTGGTTCGACAAGGTACATTTACCTAGTACATGGATTCTCGTAGCTCAGTGGATAGAGCGCCCGTTTGGTGTTTGAGAGGTCATGGCTTCGATTACCGTCGGGGACTCAGATTTGTTCTTTGTCCCACGCTCGCGACATGTTGAATATGCTATCTTTTATATTTCACTACCGAGCTTAAAATTTTCCATCTTTCCTTATTTAGCTATTCTACTTCATCCATTGTCTCTATCCACAGGAGCAGTGGTTCTATGCAGGTAGATTGTTGACGTAATAATGGACAAACGGCCATTTTGCATCATGCAAATTATTTCCTTGCTAGTCCTTTTAATGTTGACCGTGAATGGCTTTTTCCTTCCAAATGTACAAGGTTAGTACCCTGTTGTTTTCGTAGAGTCACGTCTATCAACTGCTTCAGTAGAACGTTTAAAATCGTCAAGCTCACAACAACCAATCATGATCATGACAAAGAACAAGGCTGGTAACGCATATATTCAGAATGTTCTTGATTAATTACCTTGCGCAGGGAACTGGGGTAAGTAGTATAGGGTACGCCGCGGTTACCTTTTCTTTGTGGAATTAATTATTTTTTTTGTGGAATAAATTAAGTAGGTGATGTCACAGGCTATTGTTTTGTCACCGCGAGGGGCGGAAGTGACAAAGAAAAGGTAACCGCAGTGCACCCTATACTACTGGGGTGAGTTTCAAATTTTAACCAATCGATAAACGGACACCACCACATGAGAGATCACGTCGAGATTGGTCATTTAATCAAGCATAATGCCTTTGGAATGAACAGGGGCCAAGTTATGTACCTTGAAACATGGTTCAAAGTCCTTGAAAACGTCTCTTAGTTTGAGAAAGCTTCCACCAAAACCATCATGATATAAACTGCTGAAATATTAATCAGTGTTGTGGCAACTGTAAAATCCTGTCATGGGCCTACTATTTGGTAGAGGGGTGATATGAAAATCACTTGCCTAGTTCCTATACGGTTTTTTTCCGCTTCGGTGATGTATCCGAGGCGAGAGGCTGGAACGTTTTCGCTCGGACCACGTGACTAGAAACGGGTTGACCTCGATGAAAATAAAGGTCTAGAAACTAGGCAAGAGAATCAATATGTTTGCCCATATTTAATAGAGTTGAAGAAATCATAAAAAAATTAGGAGTTTATATGGTTTTAGGGGTCGCTGTCTCTAGAGACGCTTTTTAGAGACTTTTACATGGATTTTAAACCATGTTTCAAGGTCCATACGTTGGTCACTGTTCATCCTAAAAGCATCAAACTTGGTCAAATGACTAATCGTCATGTGGTGGTGTCAGTTTATAAACTAGTTAAAATCTTTTTCAAAACCAGTTGCAAACTGGTCAAATTGATCAGCCCACGATTTTCTCTGCTGTGAAAGACAGTTGGGCCACCGATGTTGCTTTAGAAAACGCCTCACAAGGCGACGATGACACAAATGTGAAAGAGGATGAAGTTTGTCAAGACATTTAGTACAGCGACAGAAAGTGTCATCAAATGACACAAACGGAGCTGCTTTCACTTTCAAAAATTGTTACCATCAAAGAGTTGCAGAAAGAGCGACTGTGAGTATAATACTTCTGGTGATGCTTGCGGTCATTATTTATTTTACTTTTAAAGAGCTCGGGCATCGCTGCATTTTATCCTATCTGTCATTAGATAGGCAGCATAATCTTGTTTAAAAAATGTATGAAACATAAAAGTATTTAAGCAACAACGACCAAACTCAGAGATTGACTTGGGAAAGTTTTGGCACAGGCAGACAAGGCTTTGTGTTTGAGACCGTGTGACGTTAGCGTCACGGTACGCGCTATTTGATCTCATACATTCACTGTAATTTGTAACGACTGACCTCGGCTTGATCCAACTGATCGCGAGAAATGCTCCATAAAATACTGGATTTTGCATCTTTTAATCCCAAATTGTGATCTACTGTAAGCCAGATAAATAAAGTTTACTTATCGTTTTTCTTTTGCGAGGTATTTTGCGATTTTATGGGGTTATTTGGTCGTTAATTCCTCGCTAGCCGTCACCGACCCCATACAAAAGTAAGAGAAAGAGACAAGCTTGCTTGCGAGGAATTAACGACCAAAAAACCCCATAAAATCGCAAAATACCTCGCAAAAGAAAAACGATAAGTGAACTTTATTTATCTGGCTTACAGTAGATCACAATTTGGGATTAAAAGATGCAAAATCCAGTATTTTATGGAGCATTTCTCGCGATCAGTTGGATCAAGCCGAGGTCAGTCGTTACAAATTACAGTGAATGTATGAGATCAAATAGCGCGTACCGTGACGCTTACGTCACACGGTTTCAAACACAGAGCCTTGTCTGCCTGTGGTTTTGGTATGTCCATCTGTGCACCATGTTCCATATTGTTTTTCAGGCTGCCTTACCGAAATTTTGCTTATTTTATAGTTTGTCTAGTTAACTTTATCGACTTTTAGGTATTTTGCTCTATAATATTTAAACTCAAAGCGGTGAATCTTAGGCGTTGAAATTCATGGTTAATGTCTCTACTTTGTCGTGATATGAATTGACACTGGGTACAGTGCTACCACTAAAATAAAAACGCTTGCTTACTTTACTGGCCCTACAAGTTTCTTTACTAAAATTTATTGGTTATAGACAAACTGTAACTTTACAAGCTTTGGCAACATCATTTCCCTTTCTGCTACCCCATAATTATTATTTAGATAAACCTCAGGCCTCTAGCTTTTTCTTATCACCAGTAAGTCTAACTGAAATAGAGAATATAATTATGTCCTTAAATTTAACCAAGGCATGTGGTCCATTTAGCATTCCACCATCTATTCTCAAGATCTTAAAAAGTGTTTTGGCAATACCTCTTCAATTGCTTTTTAATTACTCATTTTATTCTGGTACAGTTCCTGATCAATTTAAAGTTGCTAGAGTAGTCCCAATTCACAAGAAAGGATCCACCTGTGTAGTATCCAACTATAGACCTATTTCTTTGTTATCCATATTTAATAAATTAATTGAAAAATTAATGTATAATAGAATTATTTCCTTTCTTGATAAATTTTCAATTCTACACAACAATCAGTTTGGTTTTAGGTCACAGCATTCAACTACCCAAGCTCTTCTTCTTTTGACTGATAAGATTCAAAGATCAATTGATAAAGGCATGTACTGTAGTGGTATATTCCTAGATCTATGCAAAGCATTTGATACAGTCAACCATAAAATTTTATTAACTAAACTGGAGTATTATGGCATACGAGGGGTTTCAAATGATTGGTTTTCATCTTATTTGAGTAACAGAAGACAGTTTGTCTCTCTGTCTTGTATTAATTCTGATTACCAAACTATAACTTGTGGTGTCCCACAGGGGTCAGTCCTTGGACCACTTTTATTTCTTTTATATATAAATGATATGCCTAAATGCTCCAATATTTTAGAATTTCACCTCTTTGCTGATGATATAAATCTATTTCTGAATAATCCTAACATTCTAAATCTAGAAACAGACTTAAATATTGAATTAGAAAAGGTGAGCCAGTGGTTATATGCTAACAAATTATCCTTGAACATTGATAAAACAAATTTTGTTGTGTTTCATTCTCCACAAAGACGAATAATGCACAATATGAATCTTAGAATTTCCAATACTCCTATTAAATCCGACACTCGTGTCAAATATTTGGGACTTATTTTAGATTCAAATCTGAATTGGAAAGCATATATACATGAAGTAAGTAAAAAAATTTCAAGAGGTATTGGAGTTCTATCCAAACTTAGATATTATGTAAAGAAAAATATATTGAAACAACTTTACTATTCACTTATCTATCCCTACTTAACATATGGCTTATTACTCTGGGGCAATACCTATAGTTCTTCGATCAAACCTTTAATAACTCTTCAGAAGAGAGCCATGCGTATAATAACTTTTTCAAAACCAGATGAACACTCAGAGCCTCTCTTTAAAGAACTAGAGATTCTAAAATTAGGTGACCTTGTTAGCTTGCATAATGCACTTTTTTTGTATCAGTATCATAAGAACCTTCTTCCGTCTTCCTTTGATAACTTTTTTCAATCTGTTTCATCAATTCACCAGTACAAAACCAGGCTTGCGTCCAGATCAACTTATTATATTAACTCTGTCAAAACAAACTATGGTAAATTCAACATTCGCTTTGCTGCTGTAAAAGTTTGGAATGACTTGGATGAAAACATCAAATACCTCCCCCTCAAAATGTTCAAAAATGAAGTTAAACTTAACATCTTACAGAAATACTGCCAACATTAATGAGTGTTCATCTGGCACCTAGTAGTTACTTAATATTCAATACTTATTTTCTTTATTTAGCTTTTATATATTTTGCTGTAGAATGTTTGTTAGCTATTAACGTTTTCCATTAACCGTTTCATTTATTTATTTATTTATTTATTTAATTTTGCTTTATTGCCAACCACCGTCCTAGTTTTAATCTAATTTAACTTCGCTCATCTCGATAAGCTTTTTAGTTTTTCTGAGTGTTGTTACCAATATCCTGTTTTAATTTATTTTTTTTATGAAGCATTGTATGAAGTCTTTTTTTGGTAATAAAGTTGTTGTTGTTGTTGTTGCTAGGTCTCAGCACTCAGCAGCAGATCCAATGCAGTCAAACAATGGTTGTGACGTCAACGCCAAAGGTGAAACGGATCAAATTGCAAATGGAGTCGGATAAGAACTGATTATAGGGGCCTTGCAAGGTGCCCGTGCACGAGTGATCAGAGTGCATAAAGTATTTAATACTTCAGTTAGCTAAAAGTTAAGTTTAAACTCAAGGTTAACTTTTTTGAAACCCAAGATGTGTCATGTTTGTAGAAAACAATTGCTGTTAACAATAGTTGAATAAACAGTCAAACATGCAAAGCAAAGATAAGTCATTGCGTCTTATTGCCGTACCATGGTGGTTGCCAGGTAGCCTGTTGGTTTGCTGCCAAGCAGTGCGTAAAGCAATAAATGGCTTAATTTTTCAATTTTTAACGCAAACCACTAGCTCTTTATGATGGCGAGAACGGAGCTTAAGGACGTTAGCGCGCAAATTTTCTAACATTGATTTTTTTTCTAAAACTTTCGCCACTTTGAGTTTATGCATGGGTTATTCATGTCAGAAATGTAAAAGAAAATCGTGGGGTCACCGAATTTTGTTCCGGAAATATGATTTTCAAATGACCACCTTAAATTTGAAAAATCGGGCTTCGTCACTGAATATGGCTGCAGCATCTGTCTGTCGAAAATCTATATTCTATATTCCTGCAGTACACCATTCCCTGTGAAATATTATTTGTGATAATCTATTAATAAAACTGATTTAACTGGAAACGTTTCTTGAAGTCAATCTTTTCATTTAGTGATCACATTTGCACTCGCCTTATAACCTAGTCATAAGCAGAACATTAGCACTGGGACAGATTTTGCTTATTCACCTGATTTTCTTGGAACTCGACGCTAAAGTAAATTTCCATATATACTTTAAAGGCAGAAACGAAACAATGAAATTTGGGCAATGCATAGCAAGTCAACGTTTTAAAGTGAGCTATTTTACTCTTTAGATGGTTGTAATTTTTATTTAATCTATTGCGTTACTTACGTACGTCTATTTTTTTGCCTCGATTTCCAAGAACTAAAGGCAGGATCTTTTATATGTTCAGCGTCAGGTGATTCGAGAACGCACCAATTAAACGTGGGCACATAAAGACAACTTGTGATAACCTCGTGATATTGATAAAACACGCACAATTAAACGTTCAGGAGATCAGAAACACATCGCTCATTTCGTTCGCAGTCAACTCCCAAGCTTTACACGACTTTGTGGGTAGGTAGTGTCTCTCAGATATTCCGCAAATACTTTTGCACAGACAGAGTAAGTTTGCAGGTTTAAGTTCAGTCGAAGCCCTCGAATAAAAAGCGTCTCTTTGATAAGACAGTCTAGTTTGTTGTTACACTTAGCAAGCACGCGAGACTGTTCCAGAAAACACGCAGGAATTATATCGTTGTGTTCGTTTAAGTAATGTTTGTACATGGACGACGATGTCTGTTTATATCCATCAACGCTTTCAACTGGTTTTCACCAATTTTTACCTGCTTTTGGCTGTCACGGATTTGGCAGGCTCAGCCGTGATGGATACGTTTACCTGTTTTTACCAGTTTCCACCCCTTTTCACCTGTTTTTGGCTGTCACGGATTTGGCAGGTTCAGCCGTCACAGATAAGTGTACCTGTTTTTACCGCTTATCAACAGTTTTTACCTGTTTTTGGCCGTCACGGATTGTGGCAAGCTCGGCCGTCACGGATGTTTTACCAGCCTCACCAGTTCGTCACGGATCTCACGATAAACCAATATGGATTTCACCGCTTTTACCGGTTTCTCCTGTGCTTTATATGTTCCTATGTATCGTCTTAGCTCATACCAGTTTTTACCATTCTTACCAGTCAGGTGATTTGAGAAGGCATCAATTGAAAGTGGTCGCCTGGAGACAACTTGTGATAACCTCGTGATATCGATAAAACATGCACAAATGAACGTTCACCCAGAAATTAAATGAAGATATTGCTGTATGGTTAACAATAGCTGGCTTAATTTCTTGCACTTTAAGATCCTCAGCCGGAAATTAAATGAAGATCTCAAAGCGCAGGAAATGAAACCAGCTATTGTTAACGAGTAACGTTTAGTACATAAATTTCAATGTAACCTGTGCGTTTAGTATATAAATTTCAATGTAACCTGTGCGATGCGCGCAGGCTATGTTGGCTACACTCGGGCCGGGGACACTTGCATAAACGCGTTGATGGATTTAAACGAACACGGCTACAATACGCGCGTGTCTTTTGAAACAGTTTCACGTGCTTGCTAAAGAAAGAGATGCATTTTATTCGCAAGCTTCGACCGAACTTAGGGCCTGTTTATAATCGGTCAAAACTAGGTGGCTGAGGATTTCAAATCGAATTCAGCGATAAATTCGTCCAGAAAATGTTTTGCTTGTCCTGATTTTAGAAAAGGCCGCCATATTAGATGTTTTAAAACAAATCTCGCCAGTCTTCTGAACCATGAGGGCCACAGTTTGGCTCGGTCAACAAGAACAACTCTTCCCCATAAAAAAACAGGCCCTAACGAAATTTTTATAACAGTTGTTGTTATGCAAATCTAGAGACTTTGAAAGTAATATTTCAACATATCCTATATGAATTATATCCTTTTGAATTCCAGTGTCTTATTGAGTATACTTTCTAAACTCTGTTTTTGTTTTGGTGCAGGTCGATCATCTTTGACAATGTGATATTTTATTTGTCTTCTCAACCTGATGATCAATTTTCTGTCAGGCTTTACAGAGTTAACTGGGCCTAGGATACTGGGGTTGTTCAGCACATTATTGTTCACACATTATTTTCTCTGAATGATGAATATGATATATGAGAGTCAGAGTGATGTAACTGAAACTAATTATAGCATACAGTAAAGTTTGAAATACATATTTTTGCATGTGTGCTACCTTTATCTTTTATTGCCTACCTGAGATTTTGGAGCTTGGGAGCAAACAATGTTCAATTTGGCAGCCTCAGTTTACTTTGGTTTCAGTTAGGGCCACCTTTCAAACTGCATACTAATTTTAACAGCCATTTTAATGTTTTATTTTCGAGTCTAATGCGCATGCGCATTAGACTCTATGTAGTAGAAAAAAACTGTTAGCAATCCCAAGGGAATGGTTCGGGATCGATAATCGTTCGGTGTAATTGTGCTTAAACAATAGCCCGCCTCATTGCGGGCTTGGTGCAGTGATCGTAATCCAATCAGGAAGCAAAGATATTGTTAACGAAGCAACGGTTGAACGGAGCTCGAGCACGACACGCACTTGTAGAAGAAATTGTCATGTATGTAATTGGAATAAATGTTTTAAAGTGCAAAATAATATGAATCCTCGTTTTCAAGTGTGGAGCCACTGAAAATATTCTCCTTCCAGCTGCATGTTTTTTTTATAATCCCTGGGAAACGCAACGTGAAATCGACATCTTTTGATGAAAAAAATCCGGAAGTGACATTTGTGTTCATAAACAAAAAATAACTTTGAAAAAAAAAATGGAAAATTAAATAAGATTGTAGTCAGCAATTCAATACAAATGAAGCAGGATTTCATTCACAGAATGCAACTTTCATTAAAAAGAGTTTTGTTTTCACCATTCAAGGTTCAATCTGGAGCTTGAAAACAAGACAGTGTAATCAAGTTACATTTCTAACTTCTTGTTCTGTTGACTGAGAACCTGATCATGATAATAATGGTAAGTACCCAAAGCAGACATCGCTAGCAAAAGACTCCCTCAAAATCTCGTCAAAACGATAACGATAGTAAACAGACAATAATAAGACTGGAGCTTCGTATGAAGATGATCTATCAGGCACTTCAATCTTTCTGCGTAGTCACAATCCGTTCACTGCACCATGACGAATGCTTTCGAAAGCATTGGCAAAAAACAAAATTGCACAAAACCAATAAAACACACTACGCACCATTTTCTAAAATTAGTGTGCCGAAGTGGATCAAAAAGGCTGGGTATATTGTGAAGTTGGACCATCGAAAGTATGTAGCCTGGACTGTGGCTTTTGATCACTTCTTGTCTTCAGTAATTCGCGGCTTCTTGATCGTTCGTAATACACGATCATTGTACGATTGAAGGCCTACATTTTCTCAGTTTGTTGGAGAAAAATTTGACTCGGAAGGCAAGAATTCCACCACAGAATCGCCAAACATTTTCCAGTGAAATCTTGACAAAAACAAACTAAACATCGCAAAGGACAGGTCACGTGTTGGGTGTTTGACGTCACAAGCGGACCTGCCGCTGTGAAATATGCGGGCTCAGCTGGAACCAGTTTCGAGTAATGGCGGACGGAAAATTGCAGTATTCGAAGCTCAAAATTTCAATGAAGGAAGGCTTATTATTTTTTTGTTTCTGGGTAAAAGCGCATAACAGTCACCGGTAAGTTATTCTGTAACAAAAAAATTCCGAAAAAAAAAGTGAAATTTCGTCGGAGTGGCACTTTAAATTAAAATATGCGACTGAATATGAAATTAGGCATTATTATCAACATACGCGGCCAAATTGAAAACCGCCCTCTTGAAAACACGCCCTTTGCGGGCCGCAAATGACTCCTAGCGAGCCGTTAATGCATTTAACGGCCCTGCAGCTGATTGGTTCTCGGTTCACGCTCGCGCTTCGCGCTCGGGGCGCAAATAAACAATATTCCCGAAAAAAGTCATTTTATTGTCCTATATACATCTCTTTAAAAGCGGATATACACCTAATTGAAGAAACGATGACCATATAAAAAGCACAAACCGTAAGCGATATGCCCCATTGGTAACCTAAGTAATATTCCTTTTATTGATAATCAAGATATTTTCTTTCTCTGAGAGCCTTTAGAACATGATTTATGCAAATTAGCTTTTCACCATTTCACAGACGACGATTTTTTCTACATATTTCCCTCGTGGTTTGCTTTTCATGAGTCAACGATTCATTAATCAGGTTTATACTGTTTGGGAGATGCATAATCTGTAGATTTAAGTTTCTCTGATATATCCAATATTTATTGTCTCGGTTCCTATCTCCTTAGCAAATCAACTAAAAGGTTAAGAAAATACAGCAGTTTGCATTCTTATTAATGGCAGCTGAAAACCACCACATTTCACAAGCAGTAGACGGAGCCTTGGAGCAAATCAAAAAGAATGCTCCCAATGAGTTTTCTAAGCTGAATGCAGATGGTAAAATGAAAGATGCCATAACTGAAGCAGCCAGAGCAGCAGCCGCAGAGCAAATAAAGCTCGCCCATGAGTTCAGTTCCCGACCTTACCTAAACGTCCGGGAAAGGCTTGCCAAGCACTTGCCCCGGGACAGAATAAAGCTGATAGAAAAAGCGCTCAGAATCCCAACGTTTCGCATGGAATTCACCCAGAGAAGCAATGGCAAACACTGGGTGCACTTGACAAGAAAAGGGGAAGAATTCCTGCCTGGAAGAGAGCTTGCACTAGTTGATGATACCGAGTGGGCAAGTTTCCTGCAGAAGGCCAGTATGTTAGTTGAGGCTGTGCTGTTTGTCGTACATGTAGTAGGCATAGAGCTATGTCCGAGCGACTTCGTCATAAAAGAAGTAATTAAAGAAACCGTTAAGGCAATTGAAAATTCTCCAGAGTTGCAGACGGCGATTAAGAAGTTCATCTCTTCATGGGAAGCAGCTGGAGGCAATGAATGGGAAAAGGCTAAAGCCACCTTCGTCCTCGTGAAGGACCTCAACGAAGCTGGAATCCTGTGGGAGATCGTTAAGAGTTTGTGCAAAGAGATGAAAGGGTACGACTGGCTGCTGACTGCTGCCAAGGTGACCGCCATGATCATCGCTGCTTTGGCCACAGATGGAGTGGCACTGATAGCGAAGATTGCCTTGATCGTTTTGGATGCCATGGAGTTCACAAGGAAAGTCGCCAACCTGTTGAAGCTTAAGGAAATCAAGCAAACTCTGTAGCAAGTACTTAATGTTGATCAGGCACATAAGTGTGCTAATAGAAAACACGTTAACCATGCAGACTGCATAACTGTTTAATTTGCCATAGAAATTGGCAACATTTTTAAAGAACAACACCCTGATTGTTTAGCTATAAATTGGGTAAAACAGCTGATTAAAAAAATATATATTATAAAACTGTTAACAGAATTGATTATTGCTAGCAAGTTCACTGTTAATGTTATGATTTTTTTATAGAGCTCATAAAGTCTCTTCACTTTATGTTAAAAAAAAAAATCAGAATTATAATTGCAACGTAACATTTAATGTCCTTAATCTTGTTAATAAATCATTGAAATCACATCTGCTTGTCTGTAGGAATAGTGCATAGATTTGTTTTATCAATAAGCCTTATACATCTACTATCCTGTGTACTAAGCGTTCAACTAAAAGTTATTAAGAAAAGCCTTAATTCTGTGTTGTTAATATCTAAGTACATGTAAATTAAGATCATGCAAAATGAATGCTTTTTGCCGTGCGAGAAAGTCATGTCATTACAACAGAGAAAACATGCCACTCAGTGACTAGTAATACTAGGAAAGCGAGAAAAAGTTTGATTGTAGCTTATGCAGTGTATTATAGTTACTGCAATTAATAATGGGAATCAGCAGTTTCATATACTGAGATAGGAAAAAGCATTAAGCTATAGCTCCTTAAGGTCAGTGCAGCCTTGTCTTCGTGCGTACACTTTCTGTTCATCACGACGGTATCACGGGATGGCCCCACGGGAAATCCGAATGTTAAGTTGTTTTTTTTTATGTAGTTTGCTCAGTTTATCCGTTTAAATATTGACTGACATACACCAAGGAACAAGTTTCTACGACTATTTCCTGCATCAAGTTCCTTGAAGAGTTTTCCCACGAGAAAAGCTTCAGGGACTTATCCCTTTAATTAATTCAGACTAGTTTGAATTTGTTGGCAAGTCTCAAGAGGCCACGTCGCCCCCGCAAATTTCCGTTTCGTAAACGGTCCCTGCCATTTTAGCGACACACTCATCGAATTTGTTTTCTGCTAAAAAGAAAAATGAAAATTATACGTCACCACCCAGAATCGAACCTGGAACCTCTAGCATGGTAGCAGCCCTTCTCACCACTACACCACCACGTTGATCCGCCAATTCGAAGGAAAAGAGGTGATTTGTAAAGGTCACATTGAGTATCAAGTCTCATGCCCAATGATTTGATTGGTTAATTAAAATTGTGTTTTGGTGTCGCTAATCTAGAACGTTCATAATAAATATTACCATTCGATATACAATACTTTCTTCATTAGCTAAATACATGTAGTTGCAGAATCTCCTCATTGTTTTCAAATATTCAATAAAAATCCTTCGTTTTAATTACCTCGAGGAGATCTGTGTACAAATATTTGCTTTTCCTGATGAGCCTGAGTGAATTCAAAGTCGTTCGGTTCAAAGTCCTATCTGTTAGCTATTTGTAAATGGTTTAAAGTTACAAGCTTTTTTATGATTGACAACGATAAGTTATGACATTGAGCCATCTGGTGTCGTATTTTGTGGTTAAATTGTTATTTTGTATCTGGGACGATAGCGAAAGTCAAAGTCATATCTTCTAGCCGTTTGTAATTGCATCAAAGTTGCAAGTTTTTTTATGATTGATAATGATAACTTATGACATTGAACCATCTGGTGTGGTAAATTCTTCACAATACCGATGAAAATACGCTTATGATGTCATTCCACAAAGCACCACCCGCTGTGAACTAGCTAGAGGTTGCTTTCAGAAATGAAACGGCTTCAAGAACTAATCAATCGCAGGGGAAGGAATAAGTGTACTCCAGCTAGGACGAAAAGCAATCACATCTCCGCAAGGTTTTGATTGCTCTGGGAAAGCGTGTTCAAAAATAATGTTCGGCGCGATACTGACGAGATTTCAATTTGATTTACCTATTAACTTGAACTAAATCGGAACCTTGCTGATCTGGCTAAGATGATGCAATTTTGCCGTCGTTCCTGTGCCTGCTATGGAAACTCAAGCCAGTTAAAAAACATCCAATCCGAACATGGTTCAAAAACGATTGAATCAGAGTACTCTACTGAGAAATAAATGCATTCACATCTGCGCACAATTTTGGTTGCGTTTAAAATAGCTTTCTTATGACAAATAATCAGTGGGCGCGTGAGCCTTGTTGAACTAATGTGCTTGAACTTGTGGAACTAGCCAATCCATCATTTGCAAAGAAGCGCAAGCCAATTTTAAATGCTTAAAACAAGAAACAATTCAGAAAAACTGCTTTAAGAAGGATATTGATTTTAATTGATACTCTTCTGTCTCACCCTGACACCCGCTTGAAGAAAATGGGTACCCTTCTTAGTACTAAAAACAATCACAAGTGCGAGTTATACTGGCTTCTCCGGTAAGATATTTTTCTTGTGGTGGAATAGCATGGTAGCTAGTGTTCCTGACGAGGTTTCAATTTGTCCAGCGCATTTTCAAAGGTTATACTAAAATCGGTAATAAACTTTGAAGCTTTTATAAGGGAAAACTAAAAAGGTGTTTGCTACAAAAACATGCAACAGCTTGGTTCATGGGATTATATAGTAGTAATTATAATAACATGGAAAGATCCTCTAACCCTTCGTTTTCATTCATTAAGTATAGTGAAATGATTTTGTATGGCTCCGGGCTAGGCATTTGTTTTTTATTATTATGATTGAATAGAAAGCATTTTTTTAGCTGCATGGACAACAATAGATTATTAAGTATTATCGTGACCAACCACGGTATAAGCTTCTAACAGAACTTACTGAAGTTTAATTTGATTTCGTGCCTTAGCCAACTTCAAAGTATCAGACTGCTTTTAGTTCAAGGTAAACGCAGAACTGCACATCGTATTTAATTCTCAGGTAATGAAGACGCATTTTCTGTACTTTGTTATTTGTCTCTCTTCTTTTTGCTATTCAGTGTTATTCTGTTATCCGTTGCTTTTAAGGAGGAGCAATTGTTTGCAGTAATGAATATACATTTTGCAAGTTCTTGAACATATGAGATTTTAAATTCAACTGTTTGAAGAGATTTGAAGTACCTGGTTTACGAAGCGGTCGGTTTCATTAAGCAAAACGATACCACCAGAGACGACGCTTATAGAAACAATAGAATACAAAAATACACGAGCAGGAAAAATATATTTTATTGCTGGCGATTACTTGCTTTCTTTTCTTATCGCCTGCACTGAAAACAAAAAAATCTTCATTTGTTCTTCGTAGGATCGCACCTGACTGAAATCGGATCAAGCGAAACAGTCTTTTTCTTCTACCATTTTTCTCCTCGAGAGCAATTTTTTTTATAGAAATTGAAATCTAGTCAGTATCATGCAGAATATTCTTCCTACTGTCATGGGTGACACAATACGCCGTAATGACCTTAATTTTGGCGCGAAATTTTAGCATTAAAATTTCTCATAACTCAGTGCCAAGATGGCGCCTAGGTTTAACGAGTCCCTAAAGCTTAAACTTTGTACATTTTCGCTTGAATTTCATCTAAGCCAGTTTGCCTCGGTCATGTAATAAACTTGTGACGATAGTTTAAAACTTCAAAACCGATTTCAAAAATGGAATGGCATCGAGCGGATTTTGGAGCGTTTTACACGGGCAACGTTAATTTTCAGTTCAATCATTACGAAATATAGCCAATAATGTAAGGAAAATTCGACAGGTGACTCAACCTTCAAACATCTTATAAACAGCGAAAAGGATTCTAAGGGTTTGGCGAAAACAAAAATGAAATTAGGAACTTTAGACGAAATGTGTGCTTTTAACTCAAAGCTTGGAGTTCTCGTTACAATAGACAAATCAAGAGCGCGTTATTTGTCATCCATGACATTAAAAGGTAATCAAATGGTATTTCACTTGTCACCATTTAATTACCCGTACAAATACTTCCTCTCCCGGAGTGATCAAGAGCATGCAGAGATTTGATTGATTTTTGTTCTCAGAATAGCATTAAACCTTACTCAAACCCCTTGCAGTTTATGGCAGATTAGCTGGCGAAACGATATAATAACAGCACCTTCCAGTTCACAACAAGTGGTGGTGAATAATTTGCTTGTGGAAAAACGTCCTAAGCAAATTTTCTGTACTATTGTAAAACATGCATGCCAAATAATCATTGAAAACTTGAAAAATATTTTGGGCTGTTAATTTAAACAATGCCTTGGTACTTTTTCCTAAACGTCAACTACACATATCTTGCCACTAACTGCACCATTCTCTAAATAAAGAATTGAACATATTTCGATTCTACGTTGTGAAAAGCAAGAAAAAATCGAAGAGCTATTGAAACGCTTACTTGGAAGAAGAAACCTCACCTTAAAGCAGTGAGACTAAGATTTTGAAATAGAAAAACCCCACACATATAATTATACATTTTGAACCGTTTTGGTTTTAGTTTGAGATAGATTGTGAATGATAAACTTACTGTAAACTGAAAGACCCTTTTAAACATTTAAACAGGCTTTTGTGCAGCTGTTTTAACTACTTCGCTTCGCTTATAGTTGATTTCAAGTTTATCCTTGCCTCCTTCCAAATTAGTAAGATCATTGTCATAGCAGCAGTTGCAGCAGAAACTCAGAAGCGTTTTTATAAAATAAAGCTATTCTACTTGAAATATGGAATATTCAACATGTCGCGAGCGTGGTTCGACAAGGTACATTTACCTAGTACATGGATTCTCGTAGCTTAGTGGATAGAGCGCCCGTTTGGTGTTTGGGAGATCATGGCTTCGATTACCGTCGTGGACTCAGATTTTTTCTTTGTCCCACGCTCGCGACATGTTGAATATGCTATCTTTCATATTTCACTACCGAGCTTAAAATTTTCCATCTTTCCTTATTTAGCTATTCTACTTCATCCATTGTCTCTATCCACAGGAATAGTGGTTCAATCGGTACAGGTAGATTGTTTGAGGTAATAATGGACAAATGGCCATTTTGCATCATGAAAATTATTTCCTTGCTAGTCCTGTTAATGCTGACCGTGAATGGCTTTTTCCTTCCAAATGTACAAGGTGAGTACACTGTTGTTTTCGTTAAGTCACGTCTATCAATTGTTTCAGTAGAACGTTTAAAATCGTCAAGCCCACAACAACCCAATCATGATCATGACACAGGCCATTTCGGAGTTGCGTAGGGAACTGGGGTAAGTAGTATAGGGTGCACCGCGGTTACCTTTTCTTTGTGGAATTAATTATTATTATTAATTTTTTTTTGTGTGGAATAAATTAAGTAGTGATGTCATAGGCTATTGTTTTGTCACCGCGAGGGGCGGAAGTGACAAAGAAAAGGTAACCGCAGTGCACCCTATACTACTGGGGTGAGTTTCAAATTTTAATCAATCGATAAACGAACACCACCACATGAAAGATCACGTCGAGATTGGTCATTTAATCAAGAAAATGCCTTTGGGAAGAACAGAGACCAAGTTATGTACCTTGAAACATGGTTTAAAGTCCGTGAAAACGTCTCTAAGTTTGAGAAAGCGTCCACCAAAACCATCATGATATATAAACTGCTAAAATATTAATCAGTTTTGTGGCAACTGTAAAATCCTGTCATGGGCCTACTATTTGGTAGAGGGGTGATATGAAATAAGTTGCCTTTTGTTCCTGTACGGCTTTTTTCCACAGTGTCGTATGACGTAACTATGTATCCGGGGCGAGAGGCTGGAACGTTTTCGCTCGGATCACGTAACTAGAAACGGGTTGACCGCGATGAAAATAGAGGTCTAGGAACTAGGCAAGAAAATTAATATGTTTACCCATATTTAATAGAGTTGAAGAAATCATAAAAAATAGGAGTTTATATGGTTAGGAGGTCGCTGTCTCACAATTAGAGACGCTTTTTAGCGACTTTTGTATGGATTTTAAACCATGTTTCAAGGTCCATACGTTGGTCACTGTTCGTCCTAAAAGCGGCACACTTGGTCAAATGACTAATCGTTATGTGGTGGTGTCAGTTTAGAAACTGGTTAAAATTTGAAGCTCGCCCCAGTTCCCTGCGCAACTACGAAATGGCCAATTTAGATCGACATTCCTTTCGTCAAATATATTTATAGAAATCAGAGTCTGTGAAAGATGAAATATTCAACAAGTCGTGAGTGCGGAACAAAGAAAAAATCTTAGTCCCCGACGGGAATGGAACTTTCACAGATCATTACCGAGCTTAAAATTTACCATCTTTATTTATAACAACATCAGGGTCTGTAATTCCTATTAAGACTATTTAAATCTTCAATGAATGAAAAAGTTCTTTAACTCGTGAAACTGATCATGATATTTAAGGATCAAATTACTTCTCACTTAACAACTTTCACAAAGCGCATAACATAATGAAATATATTCCTCCGATGGGTGCAAACGCTAACTAATTAAAATTCGTTTTAAAGTAGTTTCACCTAAAGTCATGCTACCAGCTCCAGTTCTACGAGTAATTCCAGGGTACCCACTGTCCTGTTCAGCCACTGGAAGCCCTCCAATATACATAACATTGATAAGAATGACAAGAAAAAGGAACGAAATGCTGGTAAATACAACAAGAGTTGCTGAAATCCTGGTAAAGCGAAAGGGAGAAGGAAACTATACCTGTGTGGCTACAAACAAGTATGGAACTGACATTGGAGTGGTATCGATACTTTTTACAGGTAATACTACGTTAGTGTTGAGTTCACTGATTTTTATAAAAATTTTAAACTTTTATTTAAAAAAAACAGCAAAAATTACAGCAAGCAAACAGAAACAACACCTTTTTAGTTAAACTGCACGGAAGAATGAAGCAATTTTTGTTAAGTATTATATAATTAGCTAACTATGTCAAAATTCTTTTAGCAACAACAACAACAACAACAACAACAAATGTTATATACTTCCGAAGTCGTCGTTGCATAGTTTCATTTTTTTCTTACCCTTGACTAGCTAGTGAATTACTTTAGCTCCTCAACTGTTATTTTGGAAATAAACAAAAGTCGTCCTGGAGTATTTTTTTTGTTTTTTTATAGATTGTAACCTTCAATGCTATTACGAAGGTTACTACTTGTTTCCAAGAACTCTATGCTGCTGGAATGTAACATCACCAAGGGAAATTGTGAAATGTGCATCAACGACTACTAAAAATATGTAAGAATGCCCCGTGAGGGAAATAACTATTTTATTAATTTTTTTTTTATAGTTAACTCTATTAGACTCTTAATAAGTTTGGAGAAGAAAGTAAACCCCTTTTTGCGTGACGTAACGAGAAGGGTTTGCGCCCTTTCCGATCTTTGTCTTTAACGTCGTTGTTGTTGTTGTTTTAAAATCTGTACACTATTTGAGAATTTAAAACTTCCGAGAATTTTAAAGATCAAATTGAACAGTCTGTTACCCAACTTAAATACATATCGAAGATGAATGCTGTTGTCGAATCGAGTGGAGTGTACTACGGGGACACATAGAGTTAACTAAGAGCTGCTTCTGGGCAGTACAGTGGAGAATACTTAGCAATTTATGCGGACAATCAGGAAGCAAGCGACTTATTTTCTTGACCGAAAATTGCACAATAGCGGGGGGGGGGGGGGGGGGGGGGGGGGGGGGCGGTGGTAAAATAATCGCGCAACTTGTCAAATTGACTCTTTCTCAAATTGGGGCCTTGACGCTGGAAACAAAGTTTGTGTACGCTACCAAGGCTGTAACTTTAAAAAGCTTCTGTACCTTGTGCCAAGGGAAGCTTTCCTGCGTTATAAAAACCTCTTTCAAAACCGTGTTGCTGTTTGATGGAATCAGCTGGTCGACCTTGCAAAGTCATTTGCTTAACAAAACATAACCGCAAGGAGCATTCAAAAATACGTTTTATCATTCGATGCATTTTTCTCTTTCTCTTTCTAGACCGAACGCCTACCACGTGACCTGCAAATATCTGCCGGAAAATAATGGTCTGCTCGTGCGCATTATCGTCCGACAGTGATTTTGCTGCAAATATTATTGTGCTCATGCGTAGTTGTGTCCAATTCTGTCTCGCAGGTCAATTATTAAAATAATAGATCTGTTCACCACTGACAATCAGGATATTTTGCTCAACCTCGCCCAATAATTGTTAAATTTCTGCTTGCAGTAGAGTGTTTGAAAGCAACTTTTCACATATTCCTGTTGGACTGTTTTCTAACCTGACGCATCTACTGGGTCTGTAAGTATGACATTTCTTTTTTCAACGTGGGATGGCGCCTAGCGGAATACAGGAGGGAATATGTTCGCAACAAGATTGCCGATACCTAGATAAAACGATTGAGAATATAATGTGCCAGAACTCTACCTAGGTGATAAACCCAATCTAAAGAGTTGTTACTTTTATCATTTCGCTGACTGAATTAAATATTTCTAACAGAGTTTTCTCTGGAAACGCTATTACATCAATACCTGTCAGAGTGTTTGCCAATCTAACAAATTTGACAGATCTGTAAGTAAAACAAAGCGTGCCGTGCGCAGCAAATCTTGCACAGCATCACATATCAAACAATAATTTCAACTTTACCCGACGAAGTGTTTCATAATTTGCATCTGTTAGACTGTTAGTGGAACTAAGCGCGCTGCTCTATATGACAATGATGTGATCACTTCTGGTCACTTCTTGCATTATGAATTTTACAGTTATTTGTTTTTAAATGTAAATGCCATTTTAATGATTAAAAAATCTCTTCCTAATGAAATGTTTGCAAAGGTGACAAATTTGAAACGACTGTTACTGTTGATGAAACAAAGTACACTGCACTGCAAAGCTTGCATTGAATTGTGTCCATAAAAAAGCGGAACACAGATACATGCTCATTGTCAGTTTTTCCACAGAGACTTATCTTCAAACGCTATAAAATTTCTTCCTGACATATTGTTTGCTGATCTCATAAACTTACAATTACTGTAAGTAAACTGAAGCTCATTTTTAAGGGTTTATGCCACGATAAACGAATGCCATAATTCGATTTAAATTAAAAATGATGTTAGATATTAGTTTGTGACCACGTTTTGTATTATTTTCACAGTAATTTGTCTTCAAATGGTATTACATTTCTACAGGGCACAGTGTTTACCAATCTGACTGATCTTATAGAACTGTAAGTTAATTGAGGTGAACAGCACTTCAAACCTTATTTCTCATTTCATGGCTAAGCCTGGCAGCTATGCCTGGTTTACTCATGGATACACTCTAATTTTTTTGATTTTATAGAGATCTGTCCTTGAACGCCATTACATCTCTACCTGACACTGTGTTTACTAAGCTGACAAAATTGGAAGTTCTGTAAGTGAAGCGAAGCACCCTGCACTGCAAATCATTCCACAGGTTTCGGCTCATGAAAAACGAGACATCATGTAAAATGATGTTAAAAATTTTCACGCACTTGTTGTACTGTTTATTTTCACAGACATTTGCCTTGAAACGTTGTTTAATTTCTATATTTCTATATGAGTTAACCTGTTAAATGACATAAATCCGTTGGAGCTGCAAATGCAACGAAGCCCACTGCGCTGTAAATCCTGCATGGGTCTATACTCATAAAAAAATAGTCAAAAAATGTGCTTTAATTAAAACTCAAATCATCAGACTTTTTTGCTTTATGCATTTTCACAGATATTTGTCTTCAAACGCTATTCAATTCCTATCTGATAGAATGTTTGCCACACTGACTTGTCTTGAAAGGCTGTAAGTGAAGAACACTGCATTGCAAACCTCTGCACTGAGTACTTCAGTACTAGCTCAATCCAGAAAGTTGTTCCGTCATTATCACTATTTTTTTGCATTTTGTATTTTTGCAGATACTTGTCCTCAAACGGTATAACATTTCTACCTGGCAGGGTGTTTGACAATTTGATAAGATTACATTATTTGTAAGTGAAACGATATGCACTTCATTGCAAACCAGGCTTATTTGTTCTCGTATACTCGTCGAAAGGAGGGCATCGCGTACTAGAAAACTTCCCAGCTTTTGTTTTTTTTATATATATTTTGTCCACGACACAACCATACAGGGACTGATAAACCTCAAATCACCAATTCTGTTAAACATTTCACAAATGTCCGGAATTGAGAGAAATAATTCTGACAAAATAGTTGGACAAAATACGTTTTTCTTTAACGTCGATTTGATTAAATAACCTCGTTTGAACAGCAAAATTCAAAGAAGCTATTACTTTTAAAATTGCTGCTTTCGTTTTGATTTTTCTTGTTTGGGAGTAACGTTTCGAAGAATGGCATTGCCCCCAAGCCTGAACGATAGAAACATTTTGTTATTTATTTTCTAATAAAGATTAAGTTTGCGTCGGGCCAAGCTGTTTATCAGGCCGGAGCATATCCCGGCTTCCATAGTATTGAGCGACTACCTGTGTTTCTACTGCTCAATGAACGTATTGTATTGCAAGTCTTGCATAAGTAATAAATCTGGTGAAACAAAACGCGTGGTTAAGGTAATCCAATTGAAAAAGCTGTGAGTTGACTTACTGCATTTCGTATTTTCACAGATATTTATCATCAAACTCTATTAAATCTCTACCTGACAGTTTATTTTTCAACCTCCGTAATCTTTGGACTATGTAAGTAAAGCGAAGTTCACAGCACCGCAAAGCTTGCCTGGCATGGGTTTAATTCAAGAAAAAAAAAACATAATTGTGGCTTAATATAATCCAAACAGTTGTCAGTTATTATATTAATTTCTGTTACATTTTTATCAGACTGAGACAGAATTTTTCAATTTGACAAAATTTAAAGGAATTCGTGCACTCATCTGTTTGGACGGTTGTTAAAACACAAAAAGATATTAAAACTGACAGCACTTTTAACCGACAACAATTAGCTTTAGTTTATGTCTTGAAGTTTTTTCCCGAGAAATCAAGGGTGTTTACTATTAGCCGAATTCTCTTTTTCCAAACTCAAGAAATCAAGCGCAGGAGATGGCGTTCACCATTTATAATTCGGCTTTCGGTTATTTAAAATTTAACTACCTAATCGAGTCTTGATATCTGCAGAGATCTTTCACACAATAAAATCCAGTACTTGCCGAAGGACTTACCAAGGTTAACTTTTTTCTTGTAAGTATCTCGTCAAACTTAATAGCTGAACCTTACCTTATTTTTTTTTCATGAGATAAGATTGCTAGAATTTTCTGATCGTTAAGAAAATTATTGTATTTTTTACACGAAAATGCATTGCCTTGGTTGGAGATATATTCTGATATATCTCCATAGTTGTTTTGTTTAATCAGAGACAAAATTGTTAAAAAGTGAAGAAGAATTACATATCAAAAACACCTTTGCAGGTGAAATCTATACCCTAAAATCGTATTCATTTGTGGTGATCATTTTACAGTCTGCCAACCGTCTGGAGGGAAATTAAAAGTTCGTATTTAGCAGAAATGCTAATTTACTTTCGCTTACTGATTTGCAGGTTTCTGCAAAATAACATGATAACCTCTATATCAAACGAGACGTTTGCAAAGACCACCGAACTAATATACATGTACGTGTTATAAATGATATGCATTAAGTCTTTTTGACGTCTTTTATTATGATTAGAGAACAATTGCAGGGCCGAATAGAATACAGTCGATGCTCTCAGTTCGTTTGCGACCACTTCGAGAATTCGACAAAGGGTTGAAACGAAAGTGCGTCATTTACGTGAATGAGCTCTGTAGGGGACGCATGTTTCCCTTTCGATGCACGTTTCCACTCAGAATCGAACCCTGAGACTCTGGCATGCTAGCTTCCCTCCCTCGCCACTACACTACCACGTTGACCCACCCATCCCACCTCTGGCATGCTAGCATCCCTCTCTCGCCACTACACTACCATGATGACCCCCCTCCCCCCCCCCCCCCATCCCGTCCCTAACATAATCGCGAATCTAACTTAGATTGAATAATCGTGTTATCTAGGCCTAATTTAATCTACTAATCAAAGCACTGTCTCGACCTAATCCAGGCCTAAACTTGAGCAGATATGGTGTCATCGTCCACTCCGAAAAGTCAAGGATGGCATCGATCGTTAAAAATGGCATTGATCGTTTACGAAACGGCAAACAGCGTAAACGACAACGCGCTAAAACAACAGACGTTGGTCGCTTACCAGAGCCTTCTAAAGTATCAAGTTCTACCTCAGTCATAGGATAACGCTTTTCTCCAGACGTAAATCATATCTTAAATATGAACAGTTTTAGGCAAATTAAATATATATTACGGTAAACCGTTGTGAATATTCTATGTGTTGACTATTAATAGCCAAAATAATCTTTGAATGGTCAGAATTAAAGACAGCTTCAAACCGACCATCTGGTAAGTCCTAAGGATGAATGTTGTCGCTAACGAGAGAGCTCGAGTAATGATTCAAACGGGATTTTTGAATACAATGGTGGTCGAACTAGAGCTGGTCGCTTGAAGGAAGGAGGTCACAAAAGGAATTTTGCCTGTATATCCCGCACAATCTTCACTGTTTCAAAAATGGTCGTGGTTTTATTTTTAAGTAGGAGGAGATGAGAGATTTGTTTCGTTTAGGGCGCGTTTGTTTGGGAATATTCTGGGAATATTCTGGAATAAGAATATATTCTGGAATATATATGAATGGAAATCCAAGTATTCCGGAATAGGAAGAGCAGCCAAACGAACGCTAACTTGCATTATTCCAATTATTCGTATTCCGGATTTATCCCAAACGAACGCGCCCTTAAATACCAATGCTTATATACTAAAGGAAAGCACGCCACGAAACCACCACCCGCCCCTCCCCCCATTCACCCCCAACCTCTCCCCGAAGAAGAAATACGTTGCAACAGCCATGTGTCACATTTTTTTTTTTTTTTTTTTACAATTTTACAGTCATATTTTCTGTCAACTCCTAGATTTCTGAGTGGTAACAAATTACAGAATATTCCACGTCGAGCCTTCTTCAATGTTAACCCAAAGATGCCTGTTATTACTGATTATATCCCTCGTATATTGTGAGTATCAGCGATCAGTATAACGGGCGTACAGAGTTAAAATGTAACGTCATAAGTAGCTAGGGGGAGGGGCACGGGACGGGAGAAGGCTCAGTGGTGAATTTTGAGCACATGACATTATCAAGCATAAGGCTTACTGACCTATTCCGGATATTTACTAATTGCATTGTTCATCCTATTATATATTGTTCTAGAATGTTTTCAGATAATCCTTTAACGAAAATCGGACCAGAGGCAATTAGATGGGGCAGTTATGCATCAGGAATGTATTTGTAAGTGAACGAAGAGTATTTTTACATCGAGAAAAAAAAAACATACAGGTAAGCACTGTATTATTTGAAAGGTCTTTTGCTCCAGTTTTTTTGACATGCAATATTTTCAACCAGTGGTTTCCCTACTACACAAAATATTCATCTATGTAGTCATCATTCTTGTGTATCATCGTCGATGCATATGAGCCCAAAGTCAGGCCTTTAAATCAGCGGCTATTACCAACTTTCGTGACCACTAAATGTACGATGCATCAAAATTCGCCGACTCTAATGTCCCCGATTTCTGGCCATGCGTTGAGAGGCCGGAGGCTTGAAAAACGGAGGGTGGGGAGGAGCTGACACACAGCGAGAACTTATAAGGAGAAGGTGGGGGGGGGGGGGGGGGGGGGGAGGGAGGCTTGTTTTAAATCTTGAATAAATTGGTAAACGTAAAAAAAGATGTGTGAAAATAGATGTACGAACGAAGAAGAGATGGTTGACGGATAATTCCAAAAACACAAAGCCTTGATTGACTTGAAATTGCAAAAGATTAAATTGAGATTGGACATGAAACGTAGCGATCGGCCAGCACAAAAATTACATAATATCTATCAGTTATGTCTAGGATTGAACGCAAGTATTGTTTAATAAGTACTTCATGTTTGACTGGGTTATTTGACATTTCCATTTTACTTCATATTTGACAGAATTAGGTGTGATTTGGTGAACTTTTGTTAATGAGGACACTTTGTGATGCCTATCGTAAAAAACGTGTATCCATTAGCGTTCAATCCTGGGCATATCTGACATCTGCAGTAAAGCAATAACGATAACGACAAATATATACCGGTATTTATTAAAAACTAGTAATGGTATAATGCAATTCCTGCGTTTTGACAGGTTAACAGGCAATGGTAAATGAGCTCATATACCATTGACCACAAATATCTTAGCTGATACGCGTCAACGAAAACAGCTGGGGAGCTCAAATAATGCAATTCTTTTGGGCGTTTTTAAATAAAACAATTATTCCACTCGCGCTTGTTGGATATGAGGTCGTTATAGCCAACTCGGCTATCTACCATCTCATATCCAACGCGCGCTCGTGGAATAATTGTTAAATATCCTCACTTTGGCGTTGAAACCGAGGTTACACTCGATATAAAGGGCACATGTTTGGTCATAAATAAAATATATGTCAGCTGTTAATGGTGTTTCTATGTAATTTCTGTTTCTGACAGATACATACTACGGACAAAGCTGAAGATTTTGAGCCTTGATTCTTTCTTTGGCCACAGTCTTCAAGATTTCCAAATGTGAAGTATTCTTCCTATGAAAAAAAAAAAAGATGTGGATACTATCAAATTATATGAGGTTATTTTCTTTTCTATATGACTAGCAGATTTACCCTGAAGAAAAGTTGGAAACTGAAATACCCCTGATTACGGCTGTCGTTGATATTCCATGCTTTTTTTTCAGGGTGTTCAAAAACAGAAGGATTGCAAAAGTGGTATTTTTAACTCCAGAAAAAAGAAATGTCACAATATATGTGTTAGTACATGTTAAATACAGAAATTTGCTTTGACATGCATTTTGTTAATAAATTCCTTTTATGTTCAAGATAGAAGCAAGTGTCTGAACAGGAGAGAAACAGGCACGTCCACCCCCACCCCCTCTTACATAGTCGATTTTAATTCTGTGTCACACATAAGAACCTAGTATATGACCTTGCTCACCACGAGTCCACCATAGCTCAGAGGTTACAGCGTCCAACCGGTATTCTGGAAGGCCATGGGTTCGACTCCCGTTGGAGTTTTCGATTAAGAAACCTTCCTCATTGAATTATTAATCCTGTGATAAAAAGGTAAATTGCTCTCTCCTAGGAATCCTATTAACTCTGTAACAGAAGCTATTCGCGTTGCAACTAATCCAATTCTTGGTACACCGCTATTTTTCGCTCTATTGGCCTCTGGATTCAGATAGACACCCGACGAAAACCCGGATGTGGCCACAATGTTACCATGCCCCCTGGGCACTTTTTCCAACTCTTCCGCGAAAGGGTCTGATGGATGTACACAATGCCCTCCAGGTACGCTATAATACTCTTTGCAGGCGTTTTATAAGTTTAATCCAAGCTTAATAAAAACTGGTTTAGATGTTAGGCAGACTTCACTTCAGTTGCACGTACTTCTGCTGACTGGTAATGTTTTTCATTTTTTCATAAAGAAGCTCGATTTCTCGTGGGTACCTGTAAGAGAGCTATTAACAGTCACTCTGTAATGTAGCTGTTCCATATGCACGTTAGGATTCGTTGGTGTATTATTAACGAGACACAGCTGAGTTAAATATTCACCGATGTTCACAGAATCTAAGGCGAAAAAATATTCAGCATAATTTAAATTTATAATTTTAATTCAGTTTAACTTAGGCAATCAATTCAAGAAGTGTCAGCTCTGAAATCTTTTCAAATCGCGTTGTTAGCTGACAATGGTGGAATTTAATCAGGGAGATTTGATACATGACATACATATATGAGAAATTGTCAGAAGAGAAGCTAACCTGAGAAGCAAAAAAATAGGGCAAAACTCCTTCAAAAGTACAAAACTTGGTGGAACGTAAATGCAGCGTAGCGAAGCGAGGAACTTGGAAGATATTCCTCGCCATGAGCTGGAGGCAATTCTTTGTCCTGTTTTACGAATCAGATAGTGCATGGAAAGGAGGATGTCAGAAGAAGTTATAAAGCTCGTTCGGATACTTTGCTTACGACTTTCATCGATTTATGCAGTATTTTCACCCTGTAGCATCTTCCGTACTCAGGTGAGTGAAATGTATTGCTTTGATTTGCATCTTTAAAAAGTTTTATTTGTGAAGACAATGCTTTGAGTGAGTTGCAGATGCTAGCTATGCTTGCTATTACTATAAGCTCGCCCGTTCTGGACACAAGTGTTTACGCTGGATTGACCGACTAGCTGTATAATTAATAGGTAACAGGACTACATGCTTGTCCTACTGGAAATAATTAGATGATAAAATTCCCAAAGCATATAGAAAGATAAAGGGGAAGTTGGGAGGGGGATGCTCGCCACAAATTTCTAAACACCCTTTAAAGGTACCAGAATCGTTTTACCCCATAAAAGGTAAGACGACCACCCTGTCATTTTTACAAAATTATGAGTCCCCGGAATGTTTATCTCGTACTTACTATTGCTTGATCATTGGTGATTTCGATAGGAGCCAAATCTCTTTTGTGTTATCTAAACTTTTCCAATGAATCTCTGACCTTAAATAAGACGTACCTAAAGGAAAATTGATACTCGTCCGCATCATGAACGCACGCCTCATTGTGGTTAAAATTGGTGAAAATCGCTCCGACTTTATTGCTATTTTTAAATTTAAAAGTCTCAAGTTTAATATACTTAATTTATTGAAATCAGCTAGCCCTGCATAAAGTTAACTATAAAAGTTTGCGTTCGTGTCGTAACTTTTTTTGTGGATAGACTTATGTAAGTAAAGTAACGGTGATTTCCTTTTCAGGGGGATTTTACTCTGATGACATCGGCTACGTGGCCAAAAGCTGCAAGAAATGTCCCAATGGATCTTTTGTTCACTTTGATAAAACACCGGGCACACGAAAGCAAGATTGCAAGTCTTGTCCTGAAGGTAACGGTAACAAGAAGCCGGCTTTGTTAACAACATTGAGAAATAATTATCGGGATAAATACATTAGGCCCGACAATGAAATTGCCAGAGCTACTGCAGAAAGCCTTAATGAAACTTTCACTTTCCTCAATCGCCGCACTTTTTTGTGGCTCTGAGATAGCCTTGAAATGTTCCCATAAGATTGTAAAATTGGATCCATTTTCTTAAAGGTGGCCTTTCTGAGATGTTCCAAGGCCAACGTGTTCTTTGCTGATTCACAGCTTGTTGTCCACAGTTCTAGGTGGTGTTTCCATGGCACCTGTATTTCGACACTGGCCCAAGCTTTAGATGTAACTTATTTTTTATTATTTGATGTATTCACCTTTTTTCTTCTGATATTGCAGAATTATTTCATTTTGTTTGGGAATACATTTATATCGGTTTATGAAATTTTCTGAAGTTATACCAAGGTAGCAAATGTCATGAAGGCCCTGCCAAGTTCAATATGACGGAATTCATGACATGTCATACGCCGTTATAAGTTATTATAATCAACCCATATCCATCTGCTTTGTAGGACTAGCTCGATGCTATCTACAAGGATAGTTACACCCCTCCATTGTACGATCTTAATTGGGGGGATTTCTAGCTTTGCATGTACGTAGGTGTGAGGGTTTTACCGATACAGAGGCCCAGTATTCACTAAGACTAAATAGACTAAAATATTGTTGAGATAGTTTTCTCTGAAAATCGTCAATACCTCCAACAGGAACAGAAACTGATTTCTTTGCTGGATACCGTGCTTGTAAATGTTTAGAAGGATTTCATCGAACACACATGTTCGAGGAATGTCACAAGTGTGGACAAGGTGGACTGAAATGCCAAGATGATTACGCTTCTTTGAAATCTGGTTACTGGTGGGAATGGCGAAACCTGTCACACACAGATCGATACAGAGATTTCATTGCAAATCTCCTAACATCTTCGCCAGCATTAGATGCATCGAGCGTACAATACCCGTTTCCGATACCAACGCCTTACAGGTGCCCAAAAGAAGAGTCTTGCGAGGGTGGTTTAGATTCCCCATGTGAAACTGGATACGAAGGTCCTCTCTGTGGAGTTTGCAGTTCAGGATATTATAAACAATTGCAAACATGCACAGAATGCCCATCAAAGAAGTGGATGGTGGGACAGTTGTCGATTATTGCGGTAATTGTCGTAATAGTGATTACAATTTTGGTGTTGATAAATAAAAGACATAATAAAAAGGAAGGGCGCCGCCCTCTGATAGACATGCTTTTGTCGAAGCTTAAAATCGTAATTGGCTTTTATCAGGTCACGTACGGCTTGCTACACACGTTCTCACACATACAATGGCCAGGTTCTTTGGAGGTTATCGCAAAATATTCAGCAGTACTTCAGATGGATGTACTACAGATAGCACCTATTCACTGCCTTTTCTCGCGACTTCGAGTGGATGCCTTTGGAAGTTTGTTTGCCATAATGTCGATAAATGCTGCTGTCATTGGCTTTTCCGTTATCGCCTACGCAGCACGTAAAGTCATAATCCTACGAAGTCGAAACCTGCAAGAAGATGACAAGTCTAGAGAAATCTCCCAGACAAAAGAGACTGTGTTCAGGAACTTGTTTTTCTTCTTGTATGTTACTTACCTAAGCACATGTGCCAAGACAGCCAATGTTCTTCCCCTTGCTTGCCAGAAAGTCTGCCGAGATAAAAAGGAAGAGGTTTGTTACAGCTACTTGAAAACCGATTACAGCATTCAATGCCATGGTACTCAGTACAGTCATTGGCTTATTGTGGCATACATTTCTGCCGCTTATATCATAGCCCTCCCTGCCTCCTCGTTCATTGCACTTTGGAGACAAAGAAAAGTATTACAAGCTGCAGCAGACGCCGATGCTTTTCAGGATTCAGGCTCTGGCATGATGATCTCAGGATTGCGTTTTCTTTATGAAAACTATAAACATCAGTCGTGGTATTGGGAATTAGTAGAGATGTCTCGTAAAGTAATCCTGACATCTGCTCTGATTCTTGTGGTGGGGCAAGAGAGCAGGTCATACATTGGCTTAGCATGGGTAATCGCCGGGATGTATGGAATGCTTTACTCCTGGATCAAACCCATAGCAGACGTGACCGAGAACAGACTCATGGCTACGTCCCTTGCCGTTACTGTTGTGAACATGGGTATTGGAGCTGTGAGCAGAATTCCTGCAGAGAACATATCGGCCTCGAATGACATGTACACGGACGCACTTTTGTTCAATTTTCTGGTAGTGGGAGCAAATACTTCGGTGGTTGGCCTTCTCGTTGGTAAGATTCCTAAGCATTAGTTGTGTAAATAAGTACTCTATACTATATTTAACCCTCATGCCTAGTAGCAACACGTTTATTAATAAATAGATGCTTGAGGTTCGGTTGAGTAATGGTGTCGCAAAATGAATTGAAGTTGAGTGGCGTGAGTGGCGTGAGTGGCGTGAGTGTTTTCCCAACATGTTTTGACGTCTTCCGTGCATTATAACTGGATGAAAATTTAGCCAAATCGAGAAAATAAATTTGTTCTATACAGCTTTTCACAACACACCTTTCATAATAACAGTCTTATATTTCCCGTTCACTTTCAGTTCAGTATGCAGTGTTCCAATACCGCTATCTTAGAGAGTGGCGCAAAAACCCGCATTGGTCCCTTTCTTGTTGTCTGGCTTGGCTTCTGCCCCTCAACGATTTTCATGGCGAAATATCTGGTCTCGCGGAGGAAAATCTTTTTCAAAACCAGGTGAAAACTAGTCAAATTGGTCAGCCCACGATTTCCTCCGCCGTGAAAGACAGTGGGGTCATTGATGTAACTTTAGGAAAAGACACACAAGGTGACGATGTCAAAAAATTGAAAAAGGATGCAATTCGTCAAGACATTGAGGACAGCGACAGAAAATGTCACCAAGTGACACAAACGAAGTTGTTGTCAATTTCAAAAATTGTTACCATGAAAGAGTTGCAGAAAGAGCGACTGTGAGTATAATATTCCTGGTGATGCTTGCGGCCATTATTTGACTTAGAAAACTTTTAAAGAGATGTGGAATCGTTGCATTATAGAGATAGGGAATCGTTGCATTATGGGTAGACAAAAAGATCTTAGAGATTGACTTTTGTTAACATTGTTTGAGAACCTTTTGTTTTTGCTGTTTTTAGGCTGCTTTACCTAAATTTTGTCTTTTTGTGTTTTTTGTCCAGTTAACTTTATCGACTTTAAGGTATTTTGTTAGGCGGTGAATGTAAGGTGTTGAAATTCATGGTTAATGCCGCTACTTTGTCGTGACATGAAATGACACTGGGCACCGTACAACCACAAGAATAAAGACGCTTGCTTCCTTTACTGACCCTACAAGTTTCTTTACTACAGTTTACTGGCTAAAGACAAACTGCAACTTTACAAGCCTTAGAAACCTCATTTCCTTTTCTGATAGGTCTCAACACTCGGCAGCAGACGCAATGCAGTCAAACAATGGTTGTGACGTCAACGCCAAAGGTAAAACTGATCAAATTGTAAATGGATTCGGATAAGAACTGATCATAGGGGCCTTGCAAGGTGCCTTTGCACGGGTGACCAGAGTACATAAAGTATTCAATGCTTCAGTTAGCTTATAGTTGAGGTTAACTTTTTTGAAACCCAAGATGTGTCGTGTTTGTGGAAAACAATTGCTGATAAAAATAGTTGAATAAACGGCCAAACATGCAAAGCAAACATAAGTCATTGCGTCCTATGGCCGCACCATGGTGGTTGCCAGGTAGCCTGTTGGTTTGCTGCCAAGCAGTGCGTAAAGCAATAAATGGCTTCATTTTTTAATTTTTAACGAAAAGCACTAGCTCTTTATGATGGCGAGAATTTAAGGACGTTCGCGCGCGAATTTTCTAACATTGATTTTTTTTAAACTTTCGTCACTTTGAGTTTATGCATGGGCTATTCATGTCAGAAATGTAAAAGAAAACTGTGGGGTCACCGAATTTGTTCCGGAAATATGATTTCCAAATGACCACCCTAAATTTGAAAAATCGGGCTTTGTCATCCAATATGGCTGCAGCAGCTGCCTGCTGCAAAATCTTGCAATTAAATCCCTGTAATGCACCCTTGGTGACGTACCTTGAAGTAAATCTTCGGTATCATTTAGCGATCACATTTGCACTCGCATAACAGCCAAGTATTATGCAGATCATAAGCTCTGCCACGGAGACCGAAACTCAACGCTTAAGTAGAGATTTCTATATTAACTTTAAAGACAGAAGGGAAAGCAATGAAATTTGGGCAATGCATAGCAAATCAACGTTTTAAAGTGAGAAATTTTACTCTTTCAGATGCATGGTTGTAATTTTTATTTAAGCCATTTCGTATCTTGCGCAAGGCGTTTTTTGCCTCGATTTCCAAGAATTAAAGGCAGGGTCTTTTATTTGTTCAGTATCAACATTGTGTAGTCAGGTAATACGAGAATGCGCCAATTAAAAGTGGGCACGTACAGACAACTTGTGATAACCTCGTGATATTGATAAAACACGCACAATTAAACGTTCAGGAGATCAGAAACACCTCGCTCATTTCGTTAGCAGTCAACTCCCAAGCTTTGCACGACTTTGTGGGTAAGTAGTGTCTCTCAGATATTCCACTAATAAGCGGATAAATTAAAACATTCCTTAGTCAAATACTTTCTCACGGACAGAGTAGTTTTGCACGTTTAAGTTCAGTCGAAGCCCTCGAATAAAAAGCGCCTCTTTGATGAGACAGTCTAATTTGTTGTTATACTTAGCAAGCACGCGCGAAACCGTTCCAGAAGACACACAGGGAATGTGGCATTGTGTTCGTTTAAGTAATGTTTGTATATGGACGACGATTTATGTTTATATCCATCAACGCTTTCAACTGGTTTTCACCAGTTTTCACCTGTTTTTGGCCGTCACGGATTGTGGCAGGCTCAGCTGTCAGAGACGGCAGGCTTAGCCGTCACTGATATAAGTTTACCTGTTTTTACCGGTTGTCACCAGTTTTTACCTGTTTTTGGCTATCACGAATTGTGGCAGGCTCAGCCGTCACGGATGGCAGACTTAACCGTCACGGACAAGTTTGCCCGTTTTTACAGGTTTTCACCAGTTTTTACCTGTTTTTGGCCGTCACGGATTGTGGCCAGCTCAACCGTCACGAATGTCTCAAACAGCCTCATCAGTTCGTCATGGATATCATGATAAATCATTATAAATTTCACCGGAGAGTTACCTTAACTTTTTGATAGACTTTTTCGCTGATAGAATTATACCATTGCATAAATAGCAACTGATAAAGAGTTTTAGTGGTAGCCCATCAAGATTGTGCAGCTGCCAAATTCAATATAGCGTCAAGAAGTTGTGGTAGTCAATGAGGGAAATTCAATAGTTATGGTCAAAAGTGGATATTTAGACATGTAAAGAGAGCCGAGAATGGATGGATGGATGGAAAATTTTTATTTTCACACGGTTAAATCATCAGCTTTTAAAAATAACACAATCTGAAGGACTGGGAGAGACGTCATAAACACATTTACCTATACATTCTCGTCCCCAAAGGGCCGCGATCCTTCTGGTCTGCGCCGTGGATCGAAACCACTTGTCGGTCCCAATTTCTAACCATGCGCATAGTACTTGCTCTGTATATTTTCAGCCAATCAGATTTGTCAGATTAGTAAATGATTGCGTGAATCGCGGACTTTCGGTGTTGGAGGCGGCCAGAGGTCTCGTTGCCTGTCACCGTCCAGAAGGATCGCGGCCTCTGGAGACGAGAATGTTACCTAGAAAGTAATATTTTCAAAGTGCAAAGGCGAGCTTGTGCAGCTCATGACATATGAATAAAGATGTTGAAAGCGGACATATAATGTTTGGGAGATGAATTATTCTCTGATATATCCAACATTTATTGTTTCGGTTTTGTTTCATTAAGGTTAGGATTCTCATTTCCCTTTAGCAAATAAACTAAAAGGTTATGGTAATAAAGCAGAGGCGTGCAAAGAGTACAATTTTTTTGCATTCATATTTACAGTTACTGATCCCTGAGAATGGCAGCTGAAAACCACCACATTTCACAAGCAGTAGACGGAGCCTTGGAGCAAATCAAAAGGAATGCTCCCAGTGAGTTTTCCAAATTAAATGCAGATGCTAAAATGAAAGATGCTATAACTGAAGCAGCAAGAGCAGCAGCCGCAGAGCAAATAAAGCTCGCCCATGAGTTCAGTTCTCGACCTGATCAAAACATCCGCGAAAGGCTTGCCAAGCACTTGCCCCAGGCTAGAATAAAGCGGATAGAAAGAGCGCTCAAAATCCCAACGTTTCGCATGGAATTCACCCAGAGAAGCAATGGCAAACACTGGGTGCACTTGACAAGAGAAGGGGAAGAATTCCTGCCTGAAAGAGAGCTTGCAACAGTTGCTGATACCGAGTGGGCAAGTCGCCTGCAGGAAGCCAGTATTTTAGTTGAGGCTGTGCTTCTAGTCATGCATGAGTAGGCATAGAGCTATCTCCGAGCGACGGCGTCATTAAAGTTGTAATTAAAGAGACTGTTGAGGCAATTGAGGATTCTCAAGATTTGCAGAGGGCGATTGAGAAGTTTACCACTTCATGGCAAGCAGCTGCTGAACGCAATGCATGGGAAAGGGCTAAAGCCATCTTCGTCCTCGTCAAGGACCTCCACGCTGCTGAATTCCTGTGGAAGATCATCAAGAGTTTGTGCAGAGAGATGAAATGGTACGACTGGGTGCTGACTGCTGCCAAGGTGACCGCCATGATCATCGCTGCTTGTGCCACCGACGGAGTGGCACTGGTAGCGAAGATTGCCTTGATCGTTTTGGATGCCATGGAATTCGCAAGGAAAGTTGCCAACCTGTTGAAGCTTAAGGAAATCAAGCAAACTCTGCATGCAGGGACTTAACACTGATCAGGCACATAAGTATGCTAATAGAAAACACGTTAGCTTATGCACACTGCATAACGGTTTATTTTGAAATAGAACTCAACAACATTTAAAAAAAAAACTACCCTGTTTGGTTAGCTGTAAATAAGGTAAAACAGGTGATTAAAAAGAAATTATAAAACTGTATTGTCATCAAGTACTCACTTTATGTTTGACAAATAAGAATTATTATTGCAACATTTAATATACTTCACATTGTTAATGAATCGATAAAATCACATCTGCTTAGCTTGTCTATAGGAACTGTGCACAGATTTGTTTTATCAATAAGCGTTATATATCTACTACCCTTTGTACCAAGCGTTCAACTAAAAGTCACCTAAACTTTGCGTTTTTAATATCTAAGCACATGTACATTGAGATCATGGCAAATGAATGCCTTTTGTCCTGTCGAGAACGTGCCTGTCATTATAACAGGCAAAACATGCCGCTCATTGACTAGTAATACTAGGACATTCCAGGGGCGTAGCGTCCATATACGCATGTACGCCCGCGCGTACAGCTGACATCTGAGAACTTTTTTTTTTTTTTTGGAATTGCCTTTTAAGGCAATTCCAAAAAAAAAAAACGTTTTTCTCATTAAATTTGCTGGCTGATAATTTCATATTTGGACGTTTTTTATTATTTCCGTTTATCCAGGCATTAATCATTCAGTGCTGGCCACTAATGGCAAGATGCATTTTAATATTGAAAAAATTACCGAAGATAAATACGGGAGATACATTTAATTTTAGCAGAGATTGTTATTGATAACACAAAAGTCGTATTGGTTAATGTTTATGCACCAAACGATCCAAACCAGCAGGTTGTATTCCTTAGAGAGCTTTCGAACAATATCCTCAGTAACTATGGTAATGAAAACCTTGTTTTAGGGGATGACTTCAACTGCGTAATCAACACTTCGGACAAAAGAGGCGGTAAACCGGTAGACCTAAAAAAAGGCATCAACCATTGAACTCATTACTTTAATCAAAATACATACCTTGGTCGATTCTTGGCGCTACAAAAATCCAGACTCATTTGGTTTTACGTGGGCGAACCCCTCACTGAAAATTCAGTGTAGACTTGATTATCTATTCGTTTCAGAACAATCTTGTAGTCGAGTTAGCGAATGCAAAATAATCCCAAATATTTATTCTGACCACTCCGCAGTCACTCTTTCTATTTCTTTTTCTGGATGCGAACCTCCTCGTGGGCCCGGCTTCTGGAAATTCAACAATTCTTTGTTGTCTGACACCAAATATGTCGAATCGTTGAACTTTTTAATTCCAGAGTTTGCCAAAAAGCATCATGAAGTTGAAAACAAAGGGCTTTTCTGGGAAATGATAAAAATGGAAATTAGAGCGTTTACAATACAATTCTCGAAGAAAAAAGAAAAATGTGGACATGACGAAGAATCTGCTCTTTTGTCGGAAATGATTAAAGACTGAGTACAGCGATTCTCTTAGAAGTGAATTAGAAAGAACAAAATCTAAGCTAACCAAAATAGCAACCGTCAAGACGCGAGGCACGATTATACGCAGCAGAGCGCGCTGGTATGAACATGGCGAGAGAAATAGTAAGTATTTTTACAATTTAGAAAAAACAAACCACAGAAAAAAACACATAACGTCCATATTTGTTAACGATCAGGAAAAAATTACTGACCCAAAGGAGATTCCTGAAGAGGAAGAGCGTTTTTTCAAATGGATATATACATCACAAAATATGAATCCGAACTACTCGGTTTTTAACGAATTCTTTAAAACGGAAAACGCGTTATCAGAGGAAACCGCTACAAGCTGCGAAGGCCTTATGTCCATCGATGAATGCGAACGTGCGCTGATGCTGATGGAGAGCAATAAAACACCAGGCACAGATGGTCTTACCTCGGAATTCTACCGCTACTTTTGGAACGCCGTCGGTAAATTCATGGTAGAAAGCTTTAATTATGCCTTAAAATACGGGTCACTTCAGTATCTCTCAACGGTAAGGAATTATTTCTTTAATCCCTAAAAAGAATAAGAATGCGGAGTATTTAAAGAATTGGAGACCTGTATCCCTACTTAATGTTGACTACAAAATTGCGACCAAAACTATTGCTCTTCGGTTGGACTAAGAGATCTTGCCATGCATAATCCATCCTTGTCAGTCTGGCTATGTAAAAGGAAGATTCATCGGTGAAAGCATTACACTTATAGCAGATCGACACAATGGACTTCACTAAAACAAACGATATACCAGGTATAGCTGTTTTCTTGGATTTCGAAAAAGCTTTTGACTCAGTTGAATGGGACGTCATCCAAAAATGCCTAGAATCTTTCAACTTCGGTCCAAATCTTCGGCAATTGATCAGCGTGTTCTATAAGGACATCTCTAGTTGCGTTATTAACAATGGAGTAGCCTCCCAACACTTCTATTTAGAACGCGGTGTCCGTCAAGGTTGCCCACTCTCAGGCATACTCTTTGTTATTGCTATGGAGCTCCTTGCCGTGAGTATTAGACGTTCCAAAGATATCAAAGGCATTAATATACAAGGAGCTGAAGTAGTCAAGCTCTCTCAGTATGCTGACGACACTACCGCCCTTCTCGCCGATGTCCAGTCGGTTTCTAATTTATTTGACTTACTCTCGCTGTTTGAAAAATGCTCAGGTTTAAAAATAAACCAAACAAAATCAGAAATGCTTTGACTCGGCTCCTTGCGTCATAGAAAGGATGCAATTTTCAACCTCCAAATTAGTGACGAACCAGTTTATGCTCTTGGGGTACACTTTACTTAAAATATTGAAACGTCTCATAACAAAAATTTTTTGGAAAAGTTAGGACCTTTAAAGAAAACTCTAAGTATCTGGTCCAGAAGAGAAATTTCCATTTACGGTAAAATAAATATTGTAAAAACATTAGCACTCTCCAAACTTTTGTTCATCTGCAGTGTTATGGAGACTCCAAAAAAACTTTGCCAAAGAAGTCAATAATATAGTGTTCGACTTTATTTGGAAGCAAAAACCACCAAAAATAAAAAAGACAACCCTTATCAAGAAGAAATTAGATAGTGGTCTAGAAATGAAAGATTTTGTTCTCTTCGACAAAGCTTTAAAATGAACCTGGATTAAGCGCTTATGTCCCGACTCGGATGCACCGTGGAAGTATATTCCAAAATCGTTTCTGTCCAGTGTTGGCGGCACGGAGCTTTTTAAATGTAATTATGATTATAACCTTCTTGACCTTAATAACCACCTTCCCGAATTTTACAAACAAATTATAAATTGTTGGCAGGAAATTGCGTCTACAACACCTCACAGCAAGAACGAGGTTCTCTCTCAAATAATTTGGAACAACAGATTCATCATGATCAACAAAAAAATGGTATATCTACCTCGATGGCACGAAGCAGGAGTAAAACAAATTTCATATCTTTTTGACGAGTATGAAAATCGCTTTCTGCCTTTCCTCTCTTTTTGCAATAAATACACACTAGATTGCATTTTTTTACAATACCATAGCCTTATATCCGCGATTCCCCAAAGATGGAAGAAGCTACTTCATGTGAATTCCGGTGACACGACTTCACCCACCCCGCCAATCTGTACTTTATCGTGCACTGAAGACGTTGTACGAAAAGTTGTTACTCTTTGAAGATCTTCCCCCTCCAACCTCAGAGAAAACGCTTGAAGCATACGGTATCACAAGGGAGACTCTAAGTAAAATTTATCTTCTGCCATTTAAGGCCACAAAAGAACTTAAATTAGCAATGTTCCAATACAAAATTATACACAACATTTTAGCCACGAACAGTTTATTATACAAAATGAAAAAGGTTGCTTCCCCTTTCTGCCCGTTCTGTCCCTTTGATAGTCAAAACATACAGCATCTGTTTATTAGCTGCACGCAGGCGTCCTCTTTTTGGAATAAGTTCCAAAATTGGTATATGATCGAAAGCAATGAGAATTTACTTCTTTCTAAGCTTGACGTAATATATAGATTTAGGCAGGCCTAAAAGCGGAGCTCCCATTTATCATTAGCAAATAAGTAGCCACACTATTTCTAAGCTTATACAGTGGTACAAAATAAATTAGTTTTTAATCGCGCATGGTTAAACTTTTAAGTATAAAATATCTTACATGTAAAAACCTCTCATGGTTTTGTTGACGAAAGCGATGTCAACATATTTCGAGGTAAACCGAAATTGACGAGTGCACTTTATTGGGTTCCTCACGTGCGCACGTAGGAGCACACAACAGATATCTTTGTAAAACTTTTTACAACGTTTAGTGTACACTAATTAATACACCTTTATGAGTTATTCAATGTAAAAAGGACCTTGATCTTGTTTTGATTTAATACAAAACAGTAAGGGCAAAAAATCAACTCAAGGCAAAAAAAAAGTACATAAAAACAAAGAAAATCGCTGCTAAACACAGTAAACCAAATAAACTCACACCACGGCAAACTGAGAAAATCACCGCAGCAAAACAAACTCTAAAAATTGATGGTGCCGGTTTTGTAAGTCAGATTTTGTGTAAGAATTGTGCAGTTTGTGATTTGGGAAGTGGTGCACGCTAACTTAGAATAAAGCTTACAATGTTGTTTTGAACCGTTCTCTGTCTTTTCGCTGCGGTTTGAGTTGCAAGATAATAATCTAATTCTGTTTTATCGTATGCGTTGCTAAATACTTAAGGGAATTTTACGAAGAGAACTGATTCAATTTTCTTCATTTCTGGTAAGTAAATATGCGGTAGGGAAAGCCCGGGAGGTAGTCTGAACTCACTGAGCCAAACACGGGTAACTCGCAACGAAATCGGCGAAATATATATTGGTTTACCCGTACAAGATTTCAAGATCATTTCCCCCTCTTTCAACGGACTCGCTGATAAGAGAAACAAAATAAATGCAATCGAGTATCAAAAAGAGCGGTTGGATAATAGATCACTTAAAAATATCTTGGTGTGCAGTATCGCTGAGTAGTTTTACTTGTTTTTGTTTACAGGATTTTTACAAATCGAAATCGTGATTTTGATCCGTGAAGCTTAATAATTTAATATTGTTTTCAAAAGCCAATAATGAACATCACAGTTAACTCGACTAACTAAAACACCAAACAATTAGTCCAAATGAAATATTTAATAAACAATGTCTGTATAAAATGTACAAACATGAACAAGTTTGAGAGCAGCATTAATTGAATTGTAAATATTTACGAAAAGATGCGAAACCGACACAACTTCAAATTCGCTCATAAATGAAGTATAAACAGATTCTCATGCACAACAAAAAAGACTAATGCTTAGTGCATACATTTACGTTTGTTACCTCATGTTTGGAGAAGGCTTGTAAATTCTGAAGGGCTAAAATTTCAAACCAGCACAATAATATCGGAAGCGAACACGCCACTCGTTGTAAGCTTACTCCAACACCACCGACATATAAGTTCTTACAGTGTTGTGAATTATCGGCGAAGATCGATCTCTCCTTTCCTTTCGGCGTAACTGTTAGGTCTGTTAGCAGTCTTTTGTCCATCACTTAGTGAACTTCACCGGCTCTGAGCTCGCTTTTATTCCAGTTCAATTAACTTTTCAGCAGCTTTTCAGCCAAGGTCAGCCGCAGTGCTTCAACTCTCGGTGTTTTCCGATGTATATCATATTCAAGTCGGCAATTATTTCGGATCATCCCGTTAAGCGGTTGTCCTAGTTCATTTGGCATGAGGTTTCCATAAAGTTGATGAGTAAATAGAGTGAGAAATATTCACGTGTTAGTCAATCAAGTTGTGGTAAATGTGTTTTTTTTTGTTTATTTTTTTTTTTTTTCTGATTTCAATAATCAGTGCCAATCATAACTACAAACTTAAAATAAAAAGGGTAAATGTAATGCAAATAATGAATTTTAGATCTCACAAGATCAAAAAACATCCCAAAAAATTATTCCGGCCTGTGACGATATATTATCCTAGCCTATCGTTCGCGCACTGCAAAATTTAATATTGCAGTCTGTACTATTCGTAATCTAAAGTTCCTTGTGGGCTGCCTCGTGCCATTTTTTTAGCTTTATTTGAAACTGATCGCTGTTCACAATTTCATAGTAAGCCTGTATAGCTGGCGGATTCGTTGACGCGAGGGCAAAAAAAGAGGCAAAAACGAGCGGTGCGACCGTGGAAACAATGACACGGCATAAAACTGGTTGTTCAAACAGTAAAATTGTAGATTTAAATGCGTAACAAAAGAAGGCTGTTTCAAGATGCTTCCGAAACGACCAGAAACGGCTATAAATGGTTTGGAAAAAGTACGTTTTTATACGCACTATTGTCGACCGAAACAGAAAGAAAACGCATCCCGCAGGTTTGGAGAATACCGCAATACCGCAATTCAAGATTGAAATTACCGAAATGTCTCCCTCCTCATGTCACACCACTAGGCAAAAAAGACAAAAAAGAACGCGATCAATTGCAACGTCATTGTTCTCAGTTTTGCTGCACGTGCGCTGGAATGTAGCGAATTATCATAATAAGATTCACAGCTTTGAAAGGCGCATGTTATTATCATGCATTACCGAGTCGGAAGGTCTTCGGAAGCCTCAAAACCTGCCATTTTGTGTCCAAGTTTTCTCCGCCGATACAGAATTTCATGACTTGAATTGCAGGGAACATAAACTTGGTGTACTCTATTGTGTTCTGGTCAAAACGGATTTTTAAAATCCCTTTTCAAAAAGAAGATAGCACGTGTCAAAGTTTAGATTTCACATTTTTACCCTCTTAGGAGCCAATAACTCCTAGTAATTATTGACTTCGAGAATTTCGTTCTGACCAGGACACAAAAGAGTTTGTGATTTACCACTAGGTTATATAGTCGTTAATACTGCACATGCTGTAGATTCATGGGGAAAGCACCGCCGAATAATGCTGGAATAACACGAAGTTTCCGAAAGCGGTTTCCTTTGTCTTCTCGAACCACCCATATACCACGTCTTTGAAGTTTGGCCGAATTCTCAATTTGGTGCGCTATTCTAGCTGGAAACTTGGACACAAAATCGCATTATCTGCAGATTAACACTTAAGAGCTTGTAACATCAAAGTAAACGGTCATCTCTCAGTAATCATGATAAAATTCCAACAACCCCTATTATCCTTGATAAGTTTTGAAGGAATCGGTGTTCAAAATTCGAAGAATTAAACATTTACAACATGACACCCCGTCAAAATAAATTGCTAATGAATTTATTAATGAGCAAGGGTCCAGCGCGGCTTTGTCGTCGTGCGAGTGGACGGGATCTGTTGTCTGTTGTCTGTCGCGATCGACCGATCTGTAGAACCGAATAGGATTAAGAACTAACTTCAGAAATAAACGTCAGTAGAAAAGAATTCAAGTTTAACTCAACAAGAAATCACCGCGTAGAACTCAAAGCGAAATACTCCAGGGCAGTTAGAAAGGACCGATTCTAAGTATAAACGAAAGAGACAAATTATATTTGATGTGTTTTATCAGATTTAGTAAAAGAAAAGGGCTAAACATTTTCAAGACAGCGTTTGACGTCGTCAGTATCGGATGTCGCGCTACAAGATAACGCAACTTTTGTCGAACAATCAGTCATATGATTTTTACTCTCTCCAAAGAATGTTATTGGTTTTGTAAAGTGCTTTTATATAGCTCAAATTATGGACATCGCCTACCTATACAAAAATACACATCGTAAGCATGTTGTCTTTGGCGACACGACGGGACTCGTGCGCGTTTACCGCTTTCACTGCCGTTGCTGTCCTGGCCTTCCCGTCCCCGTATCTTAAGGTCCCTAATACTGCACATGCTGTAGATTCATGGGGAAAGCACCGCCGAATAATGCTGGAATAACGCGAAGTTTCCGGAAGCGGTTTCCTTTGTCTTCTCGAACCACCCATATACCACGTCTTTGAAGTTTGGCCGAATTTTCTCAATTTTTTCAATTTTGTGATCAAAATTTCTCTGTGCGACCCGGGCCTGTGTTATTAATTAGATTATTGCGCTTTTAAACGCTGTTCTTTACATGGGATAATATTTCAACTCTAAATACGAAATAACTACAAATAGCATCCAGTCTCGTGATGCCAGTCATGGCTAATATTAGCTCTGGATTCGAAAAAAGGAGTGTTACACGTTTTTACTTCCTCTTGCTAGTAGCATTTCGAGTCTCTAGCTTCGCTAGTTTGGTTTGCCTCTCTTTGCCTTCAAATTGTTGAGAAAATTCTCCTCCAAATCCTCTATTTTGTCGTAAGTTTTAACTTGATTAGCATTAGATATCATTCTCTCAATGGATATATTGTTCTGATTTCATAATGGTCTTTCGTAGATTCGAAAACAGAGTTAAGATCTTCTTTGCAATCTGGGAAATCTCGAAGTTTAGACCTCATATTCAAGTAAGTTGTCGATGAATTACTGTTTGGTTGGTTGGTTTTATGATGAGCAAAATAATTATTATCTTGGCATTAGTTGCAATTTTCCTTCAACATATCGTACAACAGCATTAGTTGCAGTTGCTTGCTCTAATATAAGGTGAAATATTTTACATATTGAGAACTTGACGTATTTGTTGTCGTTGTGTATAGTGAAACAGTCACATAATATGTGATCGTCTGATCACCGCAGTTGCTTCGTTCTTGTTGGAGACAATTCCATCGGATTTATCTTCGACATTTTCATTGTTTTATACAAGTTAGTTTTCTCTAAGTACGAGTCTTTACTCGTTAATAAAATTTAATGATATCTCTGCACTGCACAGTGATGTAAGTACAAACGGCCAAAATCATGTTGTTTTAAAAAACATGTCTAACTTAGCAATATTCTTTGGTAGAAAGAAAACCACGCCACGGATTTGTATCTTTTGCTGAAGTTTTCACTTCATTCTTAAAGTAATAATTCGATAAATGGCCGTTTCTTTGCTTTCACCATGAAGTAACACTTGTTATTTGAGTATTAATTGCATTTTCTCTACAACAGATTCTGCAACCCAAGTTCGTTTTTTCAAGTTCAAGAAGAAATCAACTGAGGTACGTGATATTTCGTAGCTGTTTCACTTGCAAAGAGAATGTATCGAATTATTCGAAACAATTTAGAGTAATTTGTTCATGGGAAAATAATTTGATATTTTCGAAGTCGATTTTTTTCAAAACATTGTAAATCGAAAAACATTTTATACCTGCATACTAAAATTCCTTAGCTAAATGTGTACACCGAATGCTCTATTAAACAATCCAAATGCCAGGAATGTAATTTTGTTACTTTTTTAACTGGAAAAAGCGAGCGCCATACATTAATGTAGTGTAATGTTGCCTATTTACCCAGTTAGCATTTCGAGTTGGAATATCAAGTTGGATTTTCGAGTTAGATTTCGAGTTGGAATTTCAAGTTGGGTTTTCGAGTTAGATTTCGAGTTGGTTTTTCAAGTTGGATCTTTGAGCTAGAGTTTTAGCCGGGACTGTTCTTAAAATCCCTTTTCAAAAAGAAGATAGCACGTTTCAAAGTTTAGATTTCACATTTTTACCCTCTTAGGAGCCAATAACTCCTAGTAATTATTGAATTCGAGAATTTCGTTCTGACCAGAACACAAAAGAGTTTGTGATTTACCACTAGGTTATATAGTCGTTAATACTGCACATGCTGTAGATTCATGGGGAAAGCACCGCCGAATAATGCTGGAATAACACGAAGTTTCCGAAAGCGGTTTCCTTTGTCTTCTCGAACCACCCATATACCACGTCTTTGAAGTTTGGCCGAATTCTCAATTTTTTTTCAATTTTGTGATCAAAATTTCTCTGTGCGACCCCGGCCTGTGTTATTAATTAGATAATATTTCAACTCTAAATACGAAATAACTACGAATAGCATCCAGTCTCGTGATGTCAGTCATGGCTAATATTAGCTCTTGATTCGAAAAAAGGAGTGTTACACGTTTTTACTTCCTCTTGTTAGTAGCATTTCGAGTCTCTAGCTTCGCTAGTTTGGTTTGCCTCTCTTTGCCTTCAAATTGTTGAGAAAATTCTCCTCCAAATCCTCTATTTTGTCGTAAGTTTTAACTTGATTAGCATTAGATATCATTCTCTCAATGGATATATTGTTCTGATTTCATAATGGTCTTTCGTAGATTCGAAAACAGAGTTAAGATCTTCTTTGCAATCTGGGAAATCTCGAAGTTTAGACCTCATATTCAAGTAAGTTGTCGATGAATTACTGTTTGGTTGGTTGGTTTTATGATGAGCAAAATAATTATTATCTTGGCATTAGTTGCAATTTTCCTTCAACATATCGTACAACAGCATTAGTTGCAGTTGCTTGATCTATATAAGGTGAAATATTTTACATATTGAGAACTTGACGTATTTGTTGTCGTTGTGTATAGTGAAACAGTCACATAATATGTGATCGTCTGATCACCGCAGTTGCTTCGTTCTTGTTGGAGACAATTCCATCGGATTTATCTTCGACATTTTCATTGTTTTATACAAGTTAGTTTTCTCTAAGTACGAGTCTTTACTCGTTAATAAAATTTAATGATATCTCTGCACTGCACAGTGATGTAAGTACAAACGGCCAAAATCATGTTGTTTTAAAAAACATGTCTAACTTAGCAATATTCTTTGGTAGAAAGAAAACCACGCCACGGATTTGTATCTTTTGCTGAAGTTTTCACTTCATTCTTAAAGTAATAATTCGATAAATGGCCGTTTCTTTGCTTTCACCATGAAGTAACACTTGTTATTTGAGTATTAATTGCATTTTCTCTACAACAGATTCTGCAACCCAAGTTCGTTTTTTCAAGTTCAAGAAGAAATCAACTGAGGTACGTGATATTTTGTAGCTGTTTCACTTGCAAAGAGAATGTATCGAATTATTCGAAACAATTTAGAGTAATTTGTTCATGGGAAAATAATTTGATATTTTCGAAGTCGATTTTTTTCAAAACATTGTAAATCGAAAAACATTTTATACCTGCATACTAAAATTCCTTAGCTAAATGTGTACACCGAATGCTCTATTAAACAATCCAAATGCCAGGAATGTAATTTTGTTACTTTTTTAACTGGAAAAAGCGAGCGCCATACATTAATGTAGTGTAATGTTGCCTATTTACCCAGTTAGCATTTCGAGTTGGAATATCAAGTTGGATTTTCGAGTTAGATTTCGAGTTGGAATTTCAAGTTGGGTTTTCGAGTTAGATTTCGAGTTGGTTTTTCAAGTTGGATCTTTGAGCTAGAGTTTTAGCCGGGACTGTTCTTAAAATCCCTTTTCAAAAAGAAGATAGCACGTTTCAAAGTTTAGATTTCACATTTTTACCCTCTTAGGAGCCAATAACTCCTAGTAATTATTGAATTCGAGAATTTCGTTCTGACCAGAACACAAAAGAGTTTGTGATTTACCACTAGGTTATATAGTCGTTAATACTGCACATGCTGTAGATTCATGGGGAAAGCACCGCCGAATAATGCTGGAATAACACGAAGTTTCCGAAAGCGGTTTCCTTTGTCTTCTCGAACCACCCATATACCACGTCTTTGAAGTTTGGCCGAATTCTCAATTTTTTTTCAATTTTGTGATCAAAATTTCTCTGTGCGACCCCGGCCTGTGTTATTAATTAGATAATATTTCAACTCTAAATACGAAATAACTACGAATAGCATCCAGTCTCGTGATGTCAGTCATGGCTAATATTAGCTCTTGATTCGAAAAAAGGAGTGTTACACGTTTTTACTTCCTCTTGTTAGTAGCATTTCGAGTCTCTAGCTTCGCTAGTTTGGTTTGCCTCTCTTTGCCTTCAAATTGTTGAGAAAATTCTCCTCCAAATCCTCTATTTTGTCGTAAGTTTTAACTTGATTAGCATTAGATATCATTCTCTCAATGGATATATTGTTCTGATTTCATAATGGTCTTTCGTAGATTCGAAAACAGAGTTAAGATCTTCTTTGCAATCTGGGAAATCTCGAAGTTTAGACCTCATATTCAAGTAAGTTGTCGATGAATTACTGTTTGGTTGGTTGGTTTTATGATGAGCAAAATAATTATTATCTTGGCATTAGTTGCAATTTTCCTTCAACATATCGTACAACAGCATTAGTTGCAGTTGCTTGATCTATATAAGGTGAAATATTTTACATATTGAGAACTTGACGTATTTGTTGTCGTTGTGTATAGTGAAACAGTCACATAATATGTGATCGTCTGATCACCGCAGTTGCTTCGTTCTTGTTGGAGACAATTCCATCGGATTTATCTTCGACATTTTCATTGTTTTATACAAGTTAGTTTTCTCTAAGTACGAGTCTTTACTCGTTAATAAAATTTAATGATATCTCTGCACTGCACAGTGATGTAAGTACAAATGGCCAAAATCATGTTGTTTTAAAAAAACATGTCTAACTTAGCAATACTCTTTGGTAGATAGAAAACCACGCCACGGATTTGTATCTTTTGCTGAAGTTTTCACTTCATTCTTAAAGTAATAATTCGATAAATGGCCGTTTCTTTGCTTTCACCATGAAGTAACACTTGTTATTTGAGTATTAATTGCATTTTCTCTACAACAGATTCTGCAACCCAAGTTCGTTTTTTCAAGTTCAAGAAGAAATCAACTGAGGTACGTGATATTTCGTAGCTGTTTCACTTGCAAAGAGAATGTATCGAATTATTCGAAACAATTTAGAGTAATTTGTTCATGGGAAAATAATTTGATATTTTCGAAGTCGATTTTTTTCAAAACATTGTAAATCGAAAAACATTTTATACCTGCATACTAAAATTCCTTAGCTAAATGTGTACACCGAATGCTCTATTAAACATTCCAAATGCCAGGAATGTAATTTTGTTACTTTTTTAACTGGAAAAAGCGAGCGCCATACATTAATGTAGAGTAATGTTGCCTATTTACCCAGTAAGATTTCGAGTTGGAATATCAAGTTGGATTTTCGAGTTAGATTTCGAGTTGGTTTTTCAAGTTGGATCTTTGAGCTAGAGTTTTGGCCGGGACTGTTTTTAAAATCCCTTTTCAAAAAGAAGATAGCACGTGTCAAAGTTTAGATTTCACATTTTTACCCTCTTAGGAGCCAATAACTCCTAGTAATTATTGACTTCGAGAATTTCGTTCTGACCAGGACACAAAAGAGTTTGTGATTTACCACTAGGTTATATAGTCGTTTAATTTGGTGCGCTATTCTAGCTGGAAACTTGGACACAAAATCGAATTATCTGCAGATTAAGTTAGATTTCGAGTTGGAATTTCAAGTTGGATTTTCGAGTTAGATTTCGAGTTGGTTTTTCAAGTGGGATCTTGCGCTAGAGTTTTGGCCGGGACTGTTTGCGGTTAGCTCCATTCCGGTTCACTTGAAAATCCTATACTCGAAAATCCAACTCGAAATCCTAACTCGAAAATTGGTCTGTCTCGTAAACAACATCACGTACGCAGTATGCACGCAAATACTTTAAGTATGCGAACTTGTCTCTCGTCTCCTAAGCCTATCTCGGTTGGAGTACCCCAAGGTAGCATACTTGGGCCACTACTGTTCATCATTTACGTCAACGACCTTCCCCAGTGTCTCAGTCATTGCAAAATCATCCTCTATGCTGATGACACTCTAATTTATTATTCTGCCAAAACAGTCCAGGACGTCGAGATCTATCTGAATATAGACTTAAAAACTCTTTCACAATGGCTACTGTCTAATCTGCTCACCCTTAATTGCGCTAAAGCAAGAGTTGTCTTATTTGGAAGCACGCGTCGTCTAAAGTCCTTGAACACTGTTTCTATCAAGATCAATGACAGCCCCCTTGAACATGCTAATACATTCAAATACTTGGGTGTGACACTTAGAGAAGATCTGTCTTGGAATGAGCACATAAAAAATATCATTAACAAAACCAATCAGCGACTTGGACTTCTTAGACGAATCAAGCATCTTCTACCACTACAAGCTCGTTTAACACTTTATCACTCTTTAATTCTCCCACTTTTTGACTATGGTGATATAATATGGGGTGATAAAAACAACACTCAACTGATGAACGATCTCCAAGTACAACAAAACAAAGCAGCGAAATTAATTTTAGACAAACCAAAATACTCCTCCGCCACCGAAGCTCTTAAGGAACTAGAGTGGAAGCACTTAGATCACAGGCGATACCTTCACCGATGTGTTTTTATTTTTAGATGTCTTCATAATTCTCCCACTTTTTGACTATGGTGATATAATATGGGGTGATAAAAACAACACTCAACTGATGAACGATCTCCAAGTACAACAAAACAAAGCAGCGAAATTAATTTTAGACAAACCAAAATACTCCTCCGCCACCGAAGCTCTTAAGGAACTAGAGTGGAAGCACTTAGATCACAGGCGATACCTTCACCGATGTGTTTTTATTTTTAGATGTCTTCATAATTCTCCCACTTTTTGACTATGGTGATATAATATGGGGTGATAAAAACAACACTCAACTGATGAACGATCTCCAAGTACAACAAAATAAAGCAGCGAAATTAATTTTAGACAAACCAAAATACTCCTCCGCCACCGAAGCTCTTAAGGAACTAGAGTGGAAGCACTTAGATCACAGGCGATACCTTCACCGATGTGTTTTTATTTTTAGATGTCTTCATAAAATCATCGATTTTAATTTTAACTTTACACAAAATGATACCATCCATCGTCATAATACCCGCCAGCGCAAGAATCTGCACCTTCCTGCTCCCAAAACAAACTGGGCAAAGCGAAAAATTACGTATCAAGCAGCTTTCGACTTTAACCTTCTAAGTACTGAAATACGGGAAACTGAATCTCTTTTACTTTTTAAAAAGAAATTGGAACGTATGCCTTAATTGTGTTATATTTTAATTTATTTATATTGTATTTTTTTAAGTCTAAGTAGCATTGTCTTGTACAATCAACGTTTCTATTTCTTTAGTTGTGATATTCTCCACAGGGCATTTCCGAAAACCACTTTATGTGAGATCGCCCCCTGTTTAAATATTCGGTTTTCCCCAAGGCATTAAGTGACGCATCAAAAATAATTCTACATTCGAAATGTACGTAGCCTGGGCTAAATTTAGAGACAAAATTTGTTATGAGAAAACATAAAATAATGGAGATAGCACTTTGGAATGTTTTTGCACGGTAAAAGCGAATGCATTAAATGACTTGCGTCTCCGTCATGCACACGCACAGTTTGACTTTGGCGCAAATACTTCAAAATACGTGAAGTAGTTTTTTTCAGAAACAGAATGCGACGTATCAACAAAAACGTTAGATTTGACTCAAGCTGAGCTAAATTTTGAGACCAAATGCTCAAAATCCAACTCGAAAACATAAAGTAATGGACATAGTACTTTTTGTCTGTCTGTTTTGTTCGAAAGATTATGCGCCGCATCTAAAATGACTTCGGATTTGAAAAGTAGTTAGCCTAAGCTAAATTTAGAGACCAAATTCGATAGCAGAAAACTTATTTTTCAAGCTTAGGTGCGCGAAGGCGTTCAATTAGCGTTAAGGCCATGCATACCCTCAGTGCATGTACAGTGGAACCCCGCCTTACGGCCACCTCGTTATTACGGCCACTTTTTTTTGTCCCGGCAAAATGGCCATACATTTTCTTATAATAAAATCCCGTTAATGCGGCCACCCCGTTAATACGGCCAACGGCCACATTCTGAAATCCCAAACTATGCAATCCTTTATAATATTACCCCGTTAATACGGCCAAATTCCCATTAATAATTGACCAAACGAAACAAATACAGTACTTGAGAAACAATTGGCCATGTTCTAAAAGAGCAGGGGACTGGGTACGAACATATTTTTTCTTGGTATGAATATTCAATATCGATTGAATTGAAAATGGAGCACGCCATCTGAAAGAGCATCCAAAAATTAGTAAATCCACCAAATTTGATGGTTATTGGTTTAAACGCAAAGGCATGGTACACTTTTAAAATAAGAGAGCTTAGTATGGATTGGAGGACGCCTGTCCCTCCAATCCATACTAAGTGTACCATGCCTTTGGGTTTAAACCAATAACCGTCAAATTTGGTGAATTTACTCGTTTTTGGATGCTCTTTCAGATGACATGCCCCGTTTTTCAATTCAATCGATATTGAATGTTTGTACCGAAGAGAAAAATGCTCGTACCCAGTCTCCTGCTCGTTTAGAACATGGCTAATATTGAATGATATTATTATATTCAAAACGCCCGTGGATCTCTTTGAGCTTTTCTCCTCTTACAGAAAGATTGTTATCAAGGTCCAATAGATTTGTTAGCATTTTGATGTGGCTCTGTTCAATTATGATGTATCTGTCAAGACGTCACTTGAAGTAGACCAGTCATGAAATTTGACCCAACCCCGTTTATACGGCCACCCCGTTAATACGGCCAAATTTCCATGGCCCGTTGGTGGCCGTATTAACGGGGTTCCACTGTAATTGATTTCAGGAATATTTTGAAATACGCGAAGTAGTTTTTTTTTCAGAAACAGAATGCGACGTATCAACAAAAACGTTAGATTTGAAAATGACTCAAGCTGAGCTAAATTTTAAGACCAAATGGAGATATTTTACTTATAAAAGTCTTTTACTCGCTAAAAGCCGCGGCAGTGCTGCAGTCATACGATTATTTACTCGCACTGTATGAGATGGACGCAAAAAAACTTTAATGATTCACGGTTCGGCGCATGTGAAAGCTATGACGCAAGCAAAATCGTTTATATAGATCGTTTTCACTGTCACGCAACAAAAATATATATCGAAAAACTATTGAGTGAATTAGGTCAAGAAAATAGGATATTATAGGAGAGAAGTAAAGAAGTAATTTCTCCAAGTTTCAGGTCTGTGCGCTGTCCCAAACGTTAGATATTCGTCGAAATGTTTTGCACAAATTTACAGAGCCCAGTATGGGTTCGCCATATTGGTGTACCTCAGTGGTACACCAATATGGCGGCCGGAAAATACTATAAACATCTGGAACTTACTTTGATCATCTAGGCCACTGATTATCGGTATTTGACAAACAAACATTTACATAAACATATTTCCTGCTACTTTAACTTCTCAAATGGCTAAAAATCACAAGATAAATGTATATTTTTTGACAAACACGATCGTAACTGCGTGTCACGCACCGCCATTACTCTGAAATTCAAAGTGCGCTGATTTTAAAACGAAGGACGCTACTGAGCTGAAACGTTACAAATAGATATAATTTTAGTACCTCTTATGCCTGATGTGGATAAAAACTATGGTGTCTCTTTAGTTTTGGATTTTGGTACCTGATGACGTCACGTGAAAACGATCTATTGTTTATAGACCAATTGGAAGCGATATGTCAATATGCAAAGCGAGCTCTAAATTTGCCCTTGTTGTGGAACTTTCGCGTAAGCCGGTTGATCCACTTAATCAATCGATTCTCTTCACAATTTCAAAGTTTATGCCTGCAGTCAGTGCGCTGGAAACATGACGAGCCAGAGATAACCGGATGTTCAAAAATTCGCTTCGTCTGGTTGCTATGAAGTGACGTCACAGGCCGGCTCAGCAGCTATCATCGCATTTAGTTTGCGGTTTCACCAGCTGAGCGCACTGTTAAATCCTACAGAGTTAATCCCGTTTATTCTGAGGGACTGGATTATTTTTTTTTTACATTTCTCCAGGTTGGATTTAACGAATTTTTGACAAGAGCAGAAACTTTGTCTTTATTTCGATCAAGTTCTGTGCAGTATGGATGCCTTCGATAGTCGAAGACTCCACGGGCAAATCAAGGAACTTGCATCTTAAAATAACTCGGTATTCCTGTGGGAAATGCATTCTTTGGTGTCTGCAAGCAGTGTCAAGCCTGACGAGAGAATTTGACACGGTCGAATACACCAATCTAAATAAAAAATGGCGGGGTTTTCGATCGACGCGTGCACAAACACGAGCCTATATAACCTCTTTCTTCGGCGTTGTTTCCGCTATTTTTCGGCAGAAACTAAAAGTCGGCAAACAAGAGAAGTACGTTTGGCTAGTGGACAAAACTAACTGCCTGAAGATCGGCCAAGATTATCGAACAGCGATTTCAGATACAACAAGCGCACATGATATTATCAGCGATCGTTCGGGTACACTAAGAGGGGGACATTGGGGTTGCTAAACACCGCATTACCGCAAAAAAAAATCGGCAAATACCGCAATACCGCAAAAAAATCCGGAAAATACCGCAATTTCATAGTAAGCCTGTATAGATGGCGAATTCGTTGACGCGAGGGCAAAATTAGAGGCAATAACGAGCGGTGGGACCGAGGAAACAATAACAAGGCTTTTAACTGGTCGTTAAAACAGTCAAATTGTTCATTAAAATGTGCGATAAAATAAGGCTGTTTCAGGTTGCTTCCGAAACGACCAGAAACGGCTAAAAATGGTCGGAAAATGTGAAGGATACGTTTTTTATACCAACTATCGTCGACCAAAACGCCACGAAAACGCGTCCCGCAGGTTTGGAGAATACCGCAATACCGCAATTCAAGATTAAAATTACCGAAATATAGTCTCCGCAGCGGTTGTTTGGGCTCGTCACACAGCGCTCCTCCCCCAGCGTGGGGGAGGGAGCGTTGCGTGACGAGCCCAAACAACGGCTGCGAAGGAGACTAACCGAAATACCGCATGAAAAATTGGCCAATACCGCAACACCGCAAACTCCAATGTCCCCCTCCACTAACAAATACTCACAATTAGGAGCTTAAAAGAAAAGAGTAACATTGACTTAGCTTGATAAGGAGAGTAAACAATATTGCTTTTGCGAAACGTAACTAACACAAGGGTATTAATGCAATGACAGCATATAAAATCAACATTGCTAAAGAGAAATACATGAGTAAGAGAAGTTCTTTTCAATATTCAGAATATTCTTTCTGGCTCAACCGAGAATATGACTAGAAATATATTTTTTTTCTCAGAAAATTGGAAAATTCTTCAATAATTTCTCTGGTTCGCCCAAGTTAAAATCCTGATGTTTAATACTCATGTATGCCTGAGTGCTTCTGGGATAAAAAATATAATATGTAATATTTTGGTTCGCACATGGTATCAAAGCTCAAAGCAAGCTGCAGGTGTTATATATCCTCTCTGGTTTGCCCAGGTAGAAGTCCTGGTATCATTTGTATGCCTGAGTGCTTCTGGGATATATAACATAATTTAAACATTTTGAGTCATACATACCCCGGCAAGTGTTATATATCCTCTCTGGTTTACCCACGTTTTTTTTTTTTTTTTTTTTTTTTCACTCTTTTTAATTTTATTCATTCAAAAGGCTTACATACATACATTACAGAAAATTACACAACTACACAGAAATACATAACTACAGAAAAAAAAATACATTTCTACATCGCACAAGTGTGGGCCAGATTGTTTATACGTACATTTTCACCTACTAATTACTAATTTAACCGACAAGTGTATATATATTTGGAAGTTCTTTAGATTACATTTTCCATTTTCCCATTAATTTATCTAGGTTCTTATTTTTAGTGCATATGTACTTTTCAGTTTCGTACTTTAAGTTAACTTTGAATTTGAAACCGTGAATATTTGGCAGTTCTTTGTTTCCTCTACACCCCCATAAATATATTTTCCCTATAAGTAACAAATAATTAAGTAAGAGGCACTTTGGTGTTAAAACACCAATTAGAATATCTTTTAAATTGAGATGAACTTGTTGTTTTGTCAAGGACAAGTAATGCAATTCAAATTCTTTCCAGAAAGACCTTGAGTGTGGACAGTCATAAAAAAAATGTTGCATTGTTTCTGAGTCGTGTTTGCAGAAAGAACACAGATTGTCTGCAATGAAACCAATTTTACACAATTTTGAATTTGTGTAAAGTATAGAATTTAATACCTTGAATTGAAAAGCCTTAACGTATGGTTCAAAAGCAACAGAATGGGGAAGAAGAAAAGCTTCTTTCAATTCTTCATCGGATAAGTTAAATTCGCACTTCAGTTTTTGCGCGTAATTTGGAAGGCGTGCTTTTTTAAGGACTAACAGCGAATAATAGTCTTTTGATTTCTTTTTGGTAACATCGAAAAGCCCATTGTCAATTTTGAAGGACGGACTGACGTCACTGCGAACTGGACCTAGATTTCGCAAATTGAAAGGAACGGAATGGCGCAAACCAGTCCATTCTAGAAAATTCGTCCTTTCTATGTTTTTTGCAATTAACTCATAAGAATCGATGTTATTAAGATCAAAACGAAGGTCGCTTACAGTCTGAATACCATAGTTATAATATCTTTTATAGAACACTGGTTTGTTATTGATTCTAATTTCCTGATTATTCCAGATGAAATAATGCCAGTTATTATCAGCTGCATTGTCTTCACGAAATTCACACCACCATTTCAATAATTCTGTGTAAAACAGAGAACCCACGTTGAAGTTCTGGCATCATTGTATGCCTGAGGGCTTCTGGAATATATAATATAACTAGTAGTAATCAGCGATTAGGGGAGTTCGTTCGACCTAAGATGGAGAGTCAGGTAGTAGCAAAGGAGCAAGGTTGTTGGCAAACTATGCCATTTAATATGCCTCAAATGGAGCGATGAGGATGAGTGAGAGAGGAATTTCATCACACAACATTTTGGAGGAAAGATTGCGTGACGAGCCAAAAGAACATCTCTCTGCAAAATAAACTGGAATTTGTCGCATCAAGAAATGGGTTGTGTTGTTTTCGAAGGGGTTCAATAAACTGTGAAAAAATTGTGACACTGTAGCAGTTCTTGATATGTTAAAGCAGAATTTTTCTTTGCTTGCAAGCTATGTTATCGTAAATTGGGTGTTACAGAAGAAGCCATTCAACCGGACGGAAACATGATCTGTCATCATAGCAGTGATTGTTTGCCAAAGGTCAAAAAGAACCTCAAATAATGAATGGAACGGCAAATTCTCATTGATGTCAGAATATTGCAAAACAACGTGAATAGAAGTCGCTCCTAGCACTTCATGTGACATTCACAAAGCAGAAACGTACAAAGTCATAAATGAATGGGCAATTTGCATTCATTTCTTTCACACTAAAATTCATATGGAATAGAAATGAATTATCATGTACACGAAAAATAATTATTTATTTCACTTTAGTTGTTTAATATCTTTTGGCACTACACAACTTCTAAAACTCCACAGACTTCTACAAATACTTTCACTTCAATTTGAAAATAGATCGAGGCACAGCACATCAACTTTTCGTTCATAGTCAATACACTCATAGTATTCAATAATGATTTCCTCATCAAAATGCCTAAACATTCTGCGAATAACTATAGAATACAAATTCAAAGAAGCGATAAAACAATTTTGATCCTTATTCTACTCACTCGTTTTACATGAAATGCTAACGATTTGCAATTTTAGCTAGTTTTGTGAATCGTTTTGCATGCAAACACGCTGGTTTACCTTGCCTATAAAACGACGAATCGAGTTACTCGATTTCCACTCCTTTTACGACGTTCGGTGGCTGATTAAAACTCTTCTACCTTGGATGAAAACCCTCCAAACAGCAGCGATAACAGACCATAACAGGACGGACAATTTTGTCGAGAGGAATCACTCCAAACAGTAAAACAGAAGCACATGGCATGGAGATGACGTCATTCGCCCGTGAAAAAGTTTCTGGGGGGGGGGGGGGGGGGGAGCAAATTGACAGCGTTGTACGGTCCATAAAAGCTGGAGTATTTCTCGATTAGGGTGCGACACACATTTTTCATGAGGGTTCTGAGACAAACTTTATAACAAAAGGTTCATGATATCTAACAAAGCTTTATTCTCAAGAAACTCGGCTCCCATGCTCGCCTCGTTTCTTGAGAAAAGCTTTGTTAGATATCATGAACCTTTTGTAATAAAATTTCTCCCAGAACCATCATGAAAAATGTGTGTGGTTTGAGAGAAAATAAGCAAGCATGGAAGTAAACAAAGAGCATGACCCCAAAGCGAGCGGATGTGTCACACAAAAAAAAATATTTTCTTTTGAAGAAATGTATGCACTGTCTATATACAAAAGTGTCTCAGAATTATTTTCCATTTGAACAATTATCTGCACTTGTATATACGACGAGATGGGAAGAGGTAGAAAAGGTCCTATTGATCAAAGCACTAAAAAACCGAAAATTAGAAAAAACAAAGAAAGGGTCGATTGGCCAGTATTTCAGCCAGAAAGAATAGAAGAAAATACAGAATTGCCAATACTTGTATCAGAAGAACTTCTTGCAGAAATGAAAAAAATGAGTCCACAAAACTTAATGAATATTCTTTCGTCAAAATAATGTGAACAGGGACATGATTTATTTACACATTTAGAAAAAACTCCAACCCTATTATATCGGGTAAAATATGGTTAGTGTATCAGACAACTGCCAACTTACCGAGTACACAAAAAAACTCAGACAGCGAGCGGCACTTGGCTGGTACAAAGTACACCAAGATTTGCAGAAAACCCCTTTCTGTCATAGACGGCAAAGGCTTGTGAAAGTTATGTTTTGTCTTGATCATAAAAATTGCGGCGTTGATGGGATATGTGTTCCGTGTATACGAAAAGACTCCATCAATCATTACGCTTTCCCAGACATAGACGAATACAACAGCCCCAGACGCTGTATTGAGATATGCGATGATGATCTTGAACATGCTTGGATCCTTTGTATGTTAAGGGGTTTAGACCCAACGCGAGAAACCTTTCAGAAGTTTTACTGAGCGGCCGATACCTTCGTTTGGTTGCAATATTTTTGTTTCGAAATATGTGAGTTGCGTGACATTTTTCTCAGAAAGACCGGAAACCATTATTTTTATTTCCCAGGCCCCTTGGACGAGCAGTACAAAACAAAATGGCGGTCGCTTCACGATTTAGTGTTTGGGCCGAAAAAAGACGAAACAGAACAGATATTACGAAAAAAATACGCTCAGTTAACGCGCTGTAAGTTTTTGTGCCCCCACAGAAGCTGGCGAAGTGAAGCGACGAGAAGAAATCGAAAAATAACAGGATTTGATCATAGAAATTTTGTCTAACGATCGAGCGATCTTTCTAGAACATGGACTCGTTCGAACCTGTTTACTTTTTTTCTGCCTGTTGCATAGCCTCCACTACTTGATGTGTTATCTATCTGACTTCGTTCTGCCAAACGGGTGTAGAAAGTTCGGTTAAAATAAAGCGAATCGCGTGGAAAAGGACAAGCATTTTGGCCTCTTGGCTATATTTTATTTACAAAACTTTACCAAGTCTTTAATTATTCTGTCCAAAAGCGCATGCGTACAGGCTCAAATATTGCTTCATTTAGGCGAAGGACAGAGAAAGTGGCACCACAAGGGTCAGAAATTTAAAAGTGAAACAAATAAATACAATTTTTTTTTGTTAACTTGTTAGTTCACAAATTCTGGTGAAGTCAAGGGAGGTGTGGCTGGCCCCCACTGAATCCCGCTATAATGGCTTGTGCAGATGGTGAATTACGGGGTATAGGGGAACTCCTTTCAGTGGGAGATGCCCCTAGGGTTGAGCCCGCCTCGGCCCTACTGATAACGTGGGGGTGCTCAGAAATCCCTCGGGATTTCAAACCTCGATCCCAGAGGTAAAAAGGGAGGGATAGCCGCCTTGTCAGCGGCGGGGAAAAGACCTAGCCGGGGCTAGGCAAGAAACAGCCAACGAGCACCCCCCGACCAGGGTTTTGACCTTTCGTTTGACCTGTCACGCAACGTCACGCGTGACTATAACGTAACAGAGTCACGCGACGTCACACAACGTCACGCGTGAAGGTAACGCACTTGTAACGCATTCATCTGTTTTTTGCAAGACTTAGAGAGAATTTTCTGTTTTTTCACTCAAAAGTTAATTAAAATTTGTGCTGGAACGGCTATCATTCTTTAATAAAGTGAAAGAGTGTGTGCTTTGACTGAATTTTTATTTCGAAACGTCGCCGATGCTAGCGCTGCCAAGAAGCTTTTTTTGCATGCGGATCCTTTCTTCTTATACGAATGTTTAAACAAGCAAGCAACCGTGGACGATGATCCTACTGGTATACGTTGGATCAATAATGATCTGATCGGTTTAAAATAGAAAAATGAAGACTATAAAAAAGCAGAAACCGATACAACGTAGAAAGGTTATAAATTTGTGTACTATATTTCGGCTGGCCAAACCAGCCTTCTTCAGGTATCGGTTGAATCGGTTGTATCGTTGTATCGGTTTCTGCTTTTTTATAGTCTTCTTATACGGCCTCTTGTCGTATTTTTTCAATGTCTGGAGTTCTTTGTTTATTATTTTCTTTGGGAAGTGTGCCTTTTCGAAGAATTTCCTTTTGAATTCGATAGCTATCTTTTTCATCAAGGATGCTTTGAAATTCAGCATCGCTGATTTTGCCGTCAATAAGTGATTTTGACAGTATGCGGTTGACAGTATCGCATTTTGACAAAGCGAGCGTCATGATTTTGCAGTGTTTGATAAGTTTGGGCTCTAGTTTTTTGTAAAAACCGGTTAGCCCTGCCGCTGTTAGCCCAGAGAAAGAGGCGACACAGCCAATTGGTATCGAGGCAGGAGCCCCTATTACTGTAAATGCAGCTGCTACGCCACCTGCGGAAAGAAAACCACTAATACCACCAGCAGAAAAGCTAGCGTAGTTGATAATGGTTTTTGTGCGTTTGTATTTTTTGGCAACAAGCCTATAATGTGAAACTTCGTCACTTAAATATTTTAAAACTTCGTTTGCTTTCTGCATACGAAAATTGTTATCTGGTTGAGTTGGAAGAATCGGATAGAGTGTAGTCTGTGTTTCTGTTTGTTCATAAGCTGGTGCAGTGGGTAACACATTGGCTGATGACATTATGTATATTTACAATTTTTTTTTCTTTAATTAATTTCAATTAGAAACTGAAGAGGCAAGCCGTTAAAGTCAAAAAGTTCATTATTTAAATTTTTGACGGAAAGTGTCATATTTGTAATATGCTTATCAGCGGATATGTCACGCAAAATATGTTGCGGGCTGCTTTGATAAAAAACTTTTTGATATGGTTTTCCTGTTATGTCAAAAGTTTGTAAAACAGTAGACGGTTTTCCATTTAACAGATTCTGTTCTTTGTCAACTAAATCGCAATGAATGTAATAGGTCGTTTCGGAATTCAGCTTTTTTATGAACGTTTTTAATGGCAATGTAAAAGTGTTCAAATTGAGTAAATTGCCTAAATTGGAATCAAAAACAATCTTTTTAAACTGTGGATTTGTGATTACAAGCTGGCCAACCATAGTATAAATATCTGTTAGCAATGGAACCCGATGTTTGGATAAACTGTGTTTGATTTCACTCGCCAACGCATCGAGTGTATAATGACCCGGCAAAAAAGTAACTTTGAAAGGCTTTTCGACATCATCGAACAAAGTAATTGCCCCTCTTTCTTCAAGTTAAACCACGAATTGTAAAGAGAACAACTTAACAGCCGGATACAGCTTGGTTTTTGAATAGGCTGGACAAAATAGACCGTATGCGGATTTTCTTTTGTAACAACAGTTAGAATGACCATTTTATAATTAGAGAAAAATATTTTGTTTAAATATAAAACATGGCTTCTCTTCTTCAATGGATTCAGACACCAGAAGCTGAGAAAATTGCCAAAGTAGCAGAAAGAAAAAGCTTGGAAGACTTTTCTTGCAAAATATCCGAATGCCGATAAATCGAAGTTTGAGCCACAAACCGATTTCACCAAAGACCACACAGGAACCTCAGAAATTTATTTCAAAGCAGGGCCAGGCCATTTGATAGACGTTTTTGGTTCAGACAGCAAATATTGGAGCCCGGAAATGAAAAGTGCACTGGGTATTGACCAATCATCAGAAGGGTTCCCTCAACAGCTGACATCAAGTAGTTTAAAAGGAGACTCTTTGCCCATTCCTGCTGTTGGCTTTCACGATGCCGCACCGAGTTTGAAAAAAAATATTTAATGACCAACTGAATATTTACGTAACACCAGACCAGTATTTTACAACAAAGTTCAGAGAGATATTTCAAAAAACCAAACTCACCCACCATTCAGGGAAAGAGTCCAAAACATGGCTAGCCGGCCCAAATATGAGATATTGGCCACAACAGCTTAACTTCGCTGTCTGGTGCGCGACAACTGGGTGTGGTATCAGTCGCGAAATTTTCGATGACAACTCTGCTATACCTTTGCCACCGAATGTGCGAGCTTTTTACAAGTTCCATATATATTTTACTGTCAGGCGAATATTGTTTCAGATGGGAGGAATACAAAGCATAAGCGCTTTGCCTGGCGACCCTACTTTTGACCAGTTTAACAACAAATACGACGTGGCTTCATACAAAAGAATATGCAATGAGTTCGGAGTCGACCCGTCATGCGATTTTCGTTTTACAAGAGGCGCAAACCACGGCCTGGGAAGCGTTTACATCTATGTCACAAACGTTGGACCAGATAAAACTTCAGCCAGTTACCCCGGTTTTAATAAATTTTCAGACGAAGGCGGTTTAGGCTCAAAAGGTAACTTGATTTATTATATCGAGCCGGATGACGCTGCCTACGGACAGGCAGACTGGTTTTGTCCCAATGTAGCAGAAGGTCTAACCCAGGCGGGTTTGGCGCGAATAAACCAGTCGATAGAGGCGTTCGTTTACTGTGTTTTGGGTTCACAGGTGAACGTTAGAAGCAGCATACTTGGATCAGGAGGACGCGCAAAGGAAGCGCAAAGTGAGTTCCTTGTGCTAGTGGAAGACTCAATAAGGAAACTAGATCTGGCAAAGTCAGTTCAAAGGTACCAACTTGCTGTCGACGAGGCAAAGGTGAGGCTTAACCTTGCTGTGTGTCCGGGGGCCTGGCTGATGCCTGCGCGGATGGTAATAAATATGGGAACTGTTATTGGTTACAACAACCAGCTCAAACAAGCTTTGCCAGGTATGAAGCTCGGGGTTAACGACGAAGTGAATACAAGCACAAAAAAGCAGGGTTAAAGCTAATGGCAGGAGGGCCAACAAAGATAAACCCACCAAACAGCCACCCATCAAACCCGATACACAAGGAAGCAACGCAAGAAAAGGGGCCCGCGCCTGAAGAGAAAACACCTCAAAAAAATGGGCCCGCGCCTGAAGAGAAAACACCTGATAAGCCAATACCAAATGCAAATAGCACTGAAACACACGAAAATAACAAAGCAGCTGTTTCTATTGGTGCTGTCGGGGTTGCGGCTTTTATTTACTTTATGCGCTAACGCCGCTTTTTTATGTATTTTTCGACAAGAAAGGCAACCACAGCCAAAATAAGCAGCCAGGTGTGCTCAGCAAGAAAGCCGATAGCTTGACCGGCGGCTTTGAAAAGAAAGCTCACAATTGAGCCAATAAGACCTGGCAGAGCTGATGCAACCTTTGAGCCAATATCTTTTAGACCTTTTCCCAACGCTTTACCGGTGGCTCTCAAAGCGTTTGTAATAGCCCCAATGACAGCACCAATTGTGACCCCGGCAGCAAGAACGATAGCTGTAACGGTCACACCATATTTTTTGAATATCTCCTTTACCCTCTCACGAAGTGGAAGCGCTCTTTCTCTTTCATCAATCTGAGTTCTTAAACGAGCAAGCTCCTCTTGTCTTTCCGCCACTCTTCCTTCGGCGGCTTGTTTATCAGAAGGTGAGGCGTCTTCATTGTCGATAACTGCCTGATCTTCCTCGTTTTGGCGCTGCAGTTCTGCTTCTTGTTCTTTCAGCTCATCCAACGTTCTTGTGTCGTTGAGCCTCGCTTCCATTGTGTTTCTTTCGCTCTCTTTGGCTGCCAGGCTTGCTCTAAGTTGGTTGACCCTGGTTTGTTCTTTGGCTTTGGTTTTAGCTTGTTTCTCGAGAGCCGACACCTCTTTTTTTGCGTTTTCAAAATCCTTTTGATAATTTTTTTCAGTTGCTGCAGTCTCCGCAGTTCTGATTCACTTTCAATCGTTGTGCCATGTTCTTGAGTGTGCGCATCAATCTGAGCTTGAGTTCGCTCGATTCTTATTCTAAGATCTTGCACTTCTTGTGTAGCTTTTTCTCTTTCAGAGGCGAGTTTTTCTGCATCTCTGAGTTCTTTTTCAGCTTCTCTTAATCTCTGCCGGTTTTCTCTTATTTCATCATTGTCTTGAGCAATCAGAGATTCAGCTTCTGGACCAGGGGATGTTTTGAACTTGTTTATGAATTTTTGGTAAAGACCTTTCCCATCTTTTTTGAAAATTTCAGTCTCGCCACCTTTTGTTCCAAATGGAACGATTGTAGTCTCATTGCCGGGCTTTTTGCTGAAACCGATTGGGCCTAATTTTCCGAAGTCAACTTTTGGAAACCTCCTTTTAATAAAATCTCTTGCTCTTTCAAGATAAGCTGGTTTGTCATCTTGATGAATAAATCCCCCCAAAAAAGGTATATCTTCATCAAATGATGTTTCTGGAAGTCCGCTCTGTTCGTGCTGCATAGTTTGCATTTCATGTTGTTCACCACCATGGTAGGGGGTGGAAACCGTGCCAGGCTGAAATGGCTGGGTTCTGTTGGCCTCTTGTTCATCATCATCATCATCATCATCGTCATCATGGTCAATATCGTGGTCAAGATCTGGTTGCTCCATACCAAATTCGCCACCTTCTGCCATCGCGTGATTTTATATTTACAATTGAAATTTTAATTGAACATTTTTATATTTCTTACAATAATGGACGGTGTACAGGAAAACCTTCGACCAACACGCAGTAAAAAAACTCTCGGCGCTCTAAAAGCGGAGCGCGCGGTGAAACGCATCACTTTCGTGAAAACAGAAGCCAATCCGCAGGAAACGCTTTATGTTTCGGTGCCTAAGCTGAATGAAAACGAGGTCATTGTTCCCGGCTCACTTGCGCTGCGCTTCAACATCGATTTGAGCGGAGGACATGCTAACAACTTTCTTGTCGACAATGTTAGTCGGGCACTAGTTGACAAACTTGTTGTGAAGTACTCTGGCACCATATTGCAGGACACAGTCGGTTACGACATTTACAAGATATTCGAGGATCTCTTCCTATCGCAGGAGGAGCGAGACAACATGCTGCAAGATGGAATCCAGAGTGAGGACCTCAACAAAATTCGCTCAAACGCGGGTGATAAGAAGACCTCAAGCGTCGATGCAGAGAAAAAACTGAACAAGATTTATGGATCCAAATACAGGATCCGCCTTGACCACCAGATTTTGAACGACCACGGGACCTTTTATCCGCAGGCTCTATTCAACGATCTTGTGTTCGAACTGGTACTTGCGCCAGCCTCTCAGGTCGTCAGAGGTTCAGACCCCTCGAGACTGAAATACAAGCTGACAAACATCCAGCTGGAGTACGAGATGATAAGAAGCAAAACACTGGCAGATGAAGCCTTCAGCGCGTACTCAAGTGGCAAATAATTTGCATATGACCACATTCAGCGTGAAGAAGTGGTTACCTTTGCCAAAGGCACAGACACAAGGCTGAATCTCAGAGTTAACCCACAGAGAAGGTCCCTCAAAGGCATCTTGCTACTTTTTGTCGAGCCCTATATTGCTGGCACAAGGCAGGCAGAAACTTACTTAAACCCAGACCTGACGAAAGTCAGTGTCACAGTAAACGGCTCGCCCAACAGGCTGTACAACAACGGACTTGAAGGAATTGATTTCTGGGAGGAGGTCAAACGCTTCTTTCTCAAAGCCAAAAACAAAACACAGCACATGAATGCAACAAAGTTTTATACAGAAAACAAGTTCGGGCTTATGATCGATCTGCGTTCCATGGCTGACCACTCGATGCACGGAAGCGGCACGCGACTTGTAAACACAAAGGATGGGGTACAGCTGGAGCTCGAGAGGAATGCAAGCGGCTCGGGAAATGTGAACTGCCACATTTACGTAATCAGTGACGCGCAGATGAATATATTAGGAAGGCAATTAGAATCTGTGCAGTACTAATAGAAATGGATCCGAGCAAGATACCCTTCAACGCTCTGATTGTGGGCCCGACGAATTCAGGCAAATCGAGGTATGTGGTGGACAAGATCTACGGCCCTTTCCGCGGCAAGTTCGACTACATTGTGCTTATCTGCCCCACATTCGCGCACAACAAGACCTACCACCGAATTGGTGAAAATGATCCAAGAATGTTTGTGATAATAAGCAAGCAGCACGAGGTGGAAATTTTTTTGAAGGTCGTGAGCTGGCTGTTTGAGGGCACCAACACGCTCATAATACTCGATGACTGTGCAGCCTCCAAAGATGTGAAAGGGCGCACAGGCCAGCTGGTGAATCTTGGCTTTTCCGCTCGACATATCGGCATCAGCGTTTGGGTGCTGACCCAGAAGATAACCAGCATAACACCTTCCTTCCGGGAAAACGTGGCGGCTATCGTTTTATTTTACACTCCCTCAGCCAAAACTACGAAGGCGATATTTGATGATTACGCCGGCGAACTCTCCCATGATGAGTACAAAGATCTGATTTCAAAGCTGAAAGAGCGAAAGTTTTCTTATCTCGTGTTCTCGCTTCGCTACCCCTACGGTATTCATTTTGAATTAAAAAAATAAAAGTTGTATATAGTGACAATGAGTGAACAAGAGTTGTGCGCAGAACTTACGAACTTTAACCTGGACCTACTGGAAGCCGAGCCGTCAAGCGGGCCAGCTGGTAGTATTTTGCCAGACTTAACAAGCTTAACCGTCCCCGGACCTAACATTCCTGCTCTTCGTGAGCAGCTGGCCGTGCTTGTATCAACAGGCAAATCCAAAGAGGCCATCGGAGTGCAATTAACACATGAGCAGTTGAAACGCTTGACTGATAAAGAAGTTGAAAAGTACTACAAGAGATATGAAACCTTCGTTGGCAGCAAGACAACCGAAAGCATGGTTGACAGCCTGCTTACGCTTCTGACAAGAGGCCTGCAAATGGTTATTGAAATAGATGACGTTGATGCAATGAAAAAAGAACTAAAAGAAGACTTCATTATTAAGAAAGAAATGACAGATTTTGTTGGCAGTCTCTCTTTGAAATATGGAAAATTTCTTGCTCCTATTTCTGCTGCTTTGATAACGGCGAAGCACATTGATTTTAACTCACATTTGCAGAGAAAGGATGAAGCAAAATTAGAAGAAATTCCTGAGCATACCTCACCAACTGCTGAACAATTCCAGACAAATTCTGAGTAATTTCTAAGTATTATTTTATTTGCTTAACATATACGCTTTGTTTCAAAATGTCAACCGAACAATCCGAGGGTGCAAATTCACAGGGCGAGACCCCTCAGGTCGATATCACACAGCAAGCAACAACTCCAACTCCAACTACAGCCCCGCACCGTGCAAAAAATCCCAAGCGTGTGGCTGCAGGCAAATTGGTTGCTGAAAGAACGCGGCGTGCCCGCGAACAACAGAAAAAAGCCGCAGCTGAGGCTGCTATTTTAATCGCAAACAACAAGACAAAGGCCACTGCCCCGGTTTCTGAGCCAGACCCGCCTATTGCAGACGAAAGCCTAAAGAGTACCGAAGAAAAAAATAGCAGTCTCAGCACCACACAATGGATTGGTGTTATCAGCATAGTTGTTTCACTGATTGGGATTTATTACAAACGTGAAGAGCTCAAAGCCGTATTCAGCAAAAAAAATACACCTGAGCCACAACCTGTTCGCAAAAAGACACCTGAGCCACAGCCTGCTCGCGCAACACAGCCCAGAGGTGTAAAACATTTGGATTGAATATTTACGAATTAATATTATACCTGTATCATATATCATGAAGAAAGTTGATGTTCCACAAGTTCTTATCTCAACTGCGGCCATTTTTGGAATCGGACTGATATGGTACGACTTCAACGTGAAGGTTTTTAATACTGTCCGCAATCTTTTTAATGCCACATTCTATAACCCGGACGCAGAAGAAGAGACAAATAATTAATTTTGATTTAAACTTTTGTATGTTTCCATTTCTATACTTACAAAATAATGTCAGACAACAAGCTTGTTAAAACCATCATGGATGCTGCTACTATCACTGGTTTTGCCGCCGGCATCGGCTGGGTCGCAAAAAAGGTTGTGAAAGAGAATTTTACTTCTGACCCCAGCAGCAGTGCAATGAACTACGTGAAGTTTACAGCCGTCGTGGCGGGGAGCATTGCGCTCAAACAGTACCTCGAGGACCAAAAAATCCTTCCCACCAGCGTCTGAAATTAATGATTTGAAAAAAAACTCTGCTCTGTTATATATCACAATGGCAAGTATCGCGATTATGGCTGGTGGGGCTGTGTTGAATGCTGCGGCTTTTATCGGTGGCAATTATCTTGCGAGGGCACTTGGCGGAGGTGACAAAGCTGCACTTGACGAAAAAGTACGACATGATAAAGCTCTCGAGGCGTATCAAGCGGCTTACGCCAAATACTCCCGTGACCGCACCAAACTTCTCGACTGGATTGCGACTAACACGCAAATAAAGGCGGAGGCCAAGCAGAACTTTACTAACACTGACTACGCCTTCAAACTGTATAACCAAGCGCACCCTGACAAACAAATGATACCCCCCAAAGAACCCAAGTTCTCAGATTTCTATCAACCAAGCCAGCAGCAAAAAAATGGTGAACTCATGTTCGTGGGCGCCGGGGCTCTTGCTCTGGGCTACTCTGCCTTCCGTTTCTTTTAAACTTTTTTAATTCCTTACTTATATTACACGATGGATGCCAAACTCGCAAAGACATACTACAGCCCTGGGGGCTACTGGAAAGGTATTGCAGCGATCAAAAAATTATCCGAAGCCGCCAAGGTACCAGAAGAAACCACAAAAAAGTGGCTGTTCAAGCAAGCACTCTGGCAGATCTTCCTCCCCGCACCAAAGCGCATTCCTCGGCCGAAATTCGATGTGCCTACACCCAACTCGGTCCACCAGGCGGATCTTCTTTTTTTGCCACATGACAAACTACCCCGCGGGCGCAAAGTTTTCAAATACGCACTCACTGTTGTTGACGTAGCCAGCCGCTACAAAGAGGCTGAACCCTTGACCTCTAAAAACTCTGATGAAGTTGCCCTGGCTTTTAAGAGAATTTACAAGCGCTCGCCTCTGAAATGGCCTGAACTGCTGCAGGTTGACCCTGGGCGCGAATTCATGGGTGCTGTTACAAAAGAAATGGAAAATCACAAAACATATATTCGGCGCGGGCGAGTTGACATTCACCGTGACCAGGCCATTGTTGAACGTTTTAACCGCACCCTGGCTGAGCGCTTGTTCGGGCACCAGTATGCCGTTGAAATGCGCATGTCTGAGGGCCAGCGGTTTACGGCGTGGGTAAAGAGGCTTCCTGAAGTTGTAGCCGCTCTGAACAACGAAGTAACAAGCCTTATCGGCCAGAAATCCGCCGTTGCCATCAAAGAAAAAAATGTTTATGCAAAGCCATCGACACCTTATTTGAGGCCTGTTGGAGAAAGGGAAAAAAAGCTCCCCTCTCTTGTGAATGTTAGGTATTTGTACCAACCTGGCGAGCTTGAAGGTGGTGTGAAAAGAGCCACTGATCCAATCTGGTCTTTGAAAGTTTACAACATTGAACGATCTTTTACCAAACCGAATCAGCCCGTTCTCTACTATTTGCATGACGGGCCCAAGCGAGGCTTTGTGCGTGAAGAACTGCTGGTTGTTCCTCCAAACACACAATTACCCCCTGAGCAACAACTATAACATTTATTTCTGCATCTCTGTTAAAGCTTCTTCTATTTCTTTTATTTCTGTAGTAGCGAGTAAAGCTTCTATTTCTTTTATTTCTGCGGTATCGTATAAAGCTTCTATTTCTTCCATTGCACTGTTGTACCCGTAAGCTTTTGTATTTACCCCGTCGTCTGCTATCCAGCGCTTTAAATCAAACGGGGACAGCGAAATTTTGTTGACATGCATGCCGTAAATCTCATGCCCCTCGCTTCGAAGAATGTTCATTCCGTGCCACATCTGCTGCGTGCCAAAGAGCGTTTCCTTGTACTGCTCGTGCTTTATCTGTTTCTTTACAACGCTCTTTTTCACGCCCTTCGCTTTCCTTACGTTTATTTCGTTCGCCTTTATTGCTAATTTTTTTGCCCCCCTACATTCACATTCTGTTATTTCTGTTCCGGTGAATTTCTCTTTTATTTTTTCCAAAAGCTTTTTGTCTTCGGTGTTTATCTTCAACATTTTCTTCCCCTCACATACACACTCTGCTATTGTGGTTTCGGGGTACGCGCCGTTTACTTTTTCTATAAGCTTTTTGCTTTCACCTTCTGTCATGATAGAGTACATTTTCGGCTTCAGACACACAACCTCTGATATCGGAGTTCCGGCGCACTCGTCTTTCATTTTGCCGAGAACCTTTTTGTTCACGGTTGAATGGAGTGGGTGATACTTCGGGTAGTCTGATGTGTCATAATGATACTCGTTCGCTTTTATGTCTTTGTAGACGTCCTCTGTTTCAATCTCCAGCAGCAGGCTGTCCGTGTCTGTGTACAGGAGTTCGCATTTTTTGCCGTACTGCTTTTTCAGTTGGTTGTAGTAAAAGTCATACATCAGGATCTTGCTGTTGTCAAGGATAGTCATCCCCGTGCAGACCGGCTTGTTGAGCAGCAGCCGGCTTTTGCGGATGTCGATTCCAACCAGGTCGTTTGTAAATATTACATGCCTTGAGTACAAAGGGCTGGCGACCAATTTCCTTATTTTGTCTTTCTCATTGCTGCGCACTATTTTCATGTTTACTCGGTTGCGCAGGTTCTCCATGGTTTTGCCGAAAACTGAGTTGTTAATTAGCTTGTAAAAGTTCTTTTCAAAGTCGTTCTTTGCTTGCTTTCTGAATTCTGTGTTCATACTGATGTACGGCTCCATCCAGCATTCTTGTTCGAACTCCAGCACCCTTTTTACGCGCTTCAGTTTCATGCCCTGCTTCAGATAAAACTGTAAGTTTTTGTAATGCACGACGTAGTCTTTTTTGTCCTCAAGTGTCAGCAGCAGCTTCTTGCTGTCCGGGGGTTTCAGCTCTAGGTCTTTTATCAACCTCTTTTGGTATTCCGACATACATTCTTTTTTCACGACCTTTTTCTCAGGCGCCAGTGGGTAGCTGTTGTGTTCTTTATGCAGTTCAGCTGGGTACTCCAAATCGACCTCAAGGATCCATCCATTCTTTGCGTTCTCCTTTTTATTCAGGATTTCCTCCTCCGTCGGCATCACGCGTTTCCATTTGAATCCGCTTTTGGGGAGAGGCTTGCTCATTGCCCAGCCGTACAAGTTGTTTGCGTCCAGATACATTATGTAAGTGTTCGGTTTGCTTTCGTCGTAGTCCGATACCAAAGGGTTGTTTGCCTTTGCGTATCTTTAATTTACTTGCCATCGAGATTCCTCCCCGTATCCCCCTTTCCACAAAGAGATGCATTTCAAGGTCTGTAAACAACTCAAGCTCGACACCCGTCTTTTTCAAGAGTGCGTCCCATGAGAGGCCTGGTGATGTAAAATAGTGTGCCGGATCTAATCCGTACTGCTCCAGACACAGTTTACGGAAGTTCTCGAATACATCTGCCAACAGAGAAACATCCGTTTTTACGTAAAGATCGTGGTAGTCTCCCAATGTTTTGCATTCGAAAGTCTCCCAGACTGTCTTCGCGTGAGCGTACTCATCTTTTGTTATGTGCTCGTCGTTGAGCTTGCTGTAGAAGCTTTCTTTTTTGGGCAGACTTGTTTCGCTAAATCTCGCCCATGAGTCCATGTACTCGTAAGGGTAGATCCCCTTTTTGTAAAGCAGGTCGCTGCCTTTTGAAATGGTTGATGTTATTTTTAATGACTCCTTTGGCGTTGCTGTTACAAGCGAATCAAGGCTTCCTTGCAAAAAGTTCAAGCTGTCAATGAAACGCAGACCTCCAACCGAAAATGTGATATATTTCTCCATGTTGTTTGCGACGCATTTTACCTCTTTTTGCAAATTTGCCATAGCTTTAAATGGTGCGGGTCGTAACCTTTCAGGTTGTGAAACACTATTGGTATCTGGTCCGTCTTGGATTTTATTCGCATTTTAAGGTTACATGCGTTGTGCGCGGCTCCGCGGTACCTACCCGTTATGTGGCAATGGTCTTTTACTGCGTCTCTGAAGTTTTTCTGTAGTAAAGGTTTTTCACATAAATTACAATTTTCCTGTGATTCTGCTTCCAACTGGTCCATTTGGTCTGTTAATCTTTTTAGCACCCATTGTTGTTCTTTCTGTGCTTTGTAAAAACATTTTTTGTGATATTGGCCAAGATAATAACTTTCTGCAGTGTCTTCAAAAACAGGCAAAGAGTCTAAGTATTCGTCTTTTATCAAACTTTTGTTACAAATATGACAATCAGTTGCACTTTTGAATTTTTCCCAGTCTTGGGCCGTCATCACAATCGGCTTTGGTGTAGACAGACTCTCCCTGATTTTCGTTTCTTCCTGCAGTATTCCGTTAAGAAACTCTTTTACCGCATTTTCGCCCCTGTAAACCTTTGACCCTGTAACTTCGCCGTCGCTTCTCACAACAATGTACGAATACCCGCACGCTTCATGCCATTCGGTCTTTTCTGTGTAACTTTTGTTCTTGCTTTCCGGTCCGCGCTCACAGCCAGGTATCTTTTTTACCAGCGCATCAAAGTCTGCATATATCACATAGGGCGCCTTCATCTGTTTGTGGTAAATTTGGAAAGCGAGGATATTTTTTCCCTCTTTTGGCATCTCAATCCTTGTTGGCCTGCCGTTTACTCCGTTGCAGTATTTTTTGTGGTTCTCGAGCAAGTCCGCTCTTGAGAAACCTGTTAAGCACATCATGCAGTAGTGTTTTGCATTTCTGTTTTTGCTTTGATCGAACAGCAAAGCGCTTTCTCTTTTTACCCAACAGTAATGCTGTATCTCCCCTGACTCTATCAACATCAGGTTTATTCTCGGTACGTTCGGTTCTTTTCTGCTTATCCTGTGCATAATCACGGTGTCGTTTTCCCAGCCAAAAACGTTTATTGCGAGTTTTCCGTATTGCGCCTCAAGCTTGTCTAGCTGTTTTAACGGTGTCTGGAAATCTATTCCTTTGTAGTTTATCCCGTCGTTAACAGGGTATTTGCTTGGTCTTTCAGGATGCACACCGTCTTTTGGTGGAAACAGTGCCGACCTCAAAGCCCACTTCAGGCATTCGTTGTCTTTGTTTTTTACGTTTATTATTGCTTTTTTGTTTGCCAGTTTGGCCGGAAGTCGCAAATAGGTTCCTCCGCGCAGTGGCTGATATTTTGCAACATTCACGTATGCAGTCTCTATCCTTTCAACTTCCCATCCTGATCCTTTCAATGACCAGTTTTCTATTTCCCCCCTTATTCTTTCCATGAATTCTTCATATTTTTGTTCTATCAGTTGTTTTTCATTCCTGTTAAAAACGTGCGGCTGGTCCTCTTTAAAACAGTGCGTCATTTCTTCCGTTTTGTCGTTTCTTTCTATGGTAAACTGTACTTGTAGCCCGAAGCTCACCTTTACGCTGCCCAACTTAAGGGTTTCCTGCTCAATCAAATTAGTGTACTTTTCTTTATTTTCTCGTGCAAATACCAGAATGTCTTTATTGTTTGGATTTGTTTTGGATACATCTATTTTCCAAACACGAAGCCATTCCTGAAAATTATTTTGGCTTATTTTAAACCCGTCACGTAAAGGAACACGTTCAGGTTGTAATGGTTGAGGTAGGTTTCTGTTTTGTCCCCTTGATAATGGACTGTAAAACTTTTCTAAAACATTAGACGAAAATCTTGCGGCTGCCATCTCGGCGTATATACAAGTGCATATACAAGTGTATATACAATTGTTCAAATGGAAAATAATTCTGAGACACTTTTGTATATAGACAGTGCATACATTTCTTCAAAAGAAAATATTTTTTTTTGTGTGACACATCCGCTCGCTTTGGGGTCATGCTCTTTGTTTACTTCCATGCTTGCTTATTTTCTCTCAAACCACACACATTTTTCATGATGGTTCTGGGAGAAATTTTATAACAAAAGGTTCATGATATCTAACAAAGCTTTTCTCAAGAAACGAGGCGAGCATGGGAGCCGAGTTTCTTGAGAATAAAGCTTTGTTAGATATCATGAACCTTTTGTTATAAAGTTTGTCTCAGAACCCTCATGAAAAATGTGTGTGTGCGTTCTCCTTCGTCGAACGCAATTTTTTTTTTTTGATTCGCACATGGTATTGAAGCCCCGGCAAGTGTTTTATATCCTCTCTGGTTTGCCCAGGTAGAAGTCCTGGCATCATTGTATGCCAAAGTGTTTCTGGGATATATAACATAATTATTATTTTGATTTGAACATGGTATCGAAGCCCCGGCAAGTGTTATATACCCTCTCTGGATTTTCAAAACAATAAGGGGGACTCCCGTAAGTGAGCTTTGGACGGGTTGAGTATATACCATTGTTAGCGGTTAAGTTAAAATTAAAATATGAAGTCCTGCACTTTCAGTCAGCCGTTAGATCATCTCCTTGCAGCCGCCTTCTCTATAACGCGAAACATGGAACTTATTAGGTTTCAAAATTGGTTAAAAGATTTTTGGAAACATACATTTCAAAAGCGACAAGTTCGTATGCGAGTTAAATATGGTGAAAATTGTATTGTAGAACCTCATTTGTAGTTTGAAGAAAAAGACGTATTTTGCCTCTTTGATTTTTATCTTAACGCCGGGGGACTCGGGGCATTACATATTATGCACAATGTTGTTTAGTTTTCGTACTGACAGTGAGCAGTCTCCCATTTACTCCGTGGGAACAAAGGCGAAAGCGGACGAGTGATCGCACACGCTCGCTTTCGTGTTGGTCTCCACAGCCTCCAAAGCAAACGATAGACTGCTCGTAGTCTAAAGTTTGGGACACAGCCGCCCGTCAAAATCTATCGTCCTTTGAGAAATAGAAAACTACTAAACAATTTTAATTGTTAAAAGAATACTTGTCGAACGAACTCCCAGATTTCTTATGAAGCGGTTTATCCTCAGTTGCGGTCCAAAAGCAGTCTTGTATTTCACTGGCACGTTTTAAGAACCAAAATAGAATTTTCAATTATAAACACACACTCTCGCGTTTCAGGATTATGACACATTCGCGCTAAAGTTCGCACATTCAGTGCAACAGAAATGATCGGTGGTAGGGATATAGTTACAATGGAATGTTGCAAGCTACTGGACGTCAAGCTGAGAATGTGGAGTACAAGTAAAACTCCACATTCTCAGCTGGATCCAAAGGTCTGTTTTCGGTTGCTAAGAACTTCTGGCTCGTCACGGTCATTAGCCTCTGGCGAATCATCCAGCTGCCAGCGTTATGGTGTGTGCTCAAGGACAGATGGGACCAAATTACAAGATTTAGTAAATGGTTTGAACACAGGAGTATCAGTAGTTCGTATTCTTGGTTTTCACGTTACGTCATAAAATTTTGAAATCAAAAGTCAATAGGCCTGCTAAACTTTCGATGCCACTAGGTGTAAGATGAACTAAAAAGATATCTTTTTGCAAATTTCCAGCTTGGTTGTGCCCTTCGTTTTTAAAACAGAGAATTTTGAATATTTGATTTCTCCGCCGTGTGTGATATCAAGCTGGGTGCCGTGACGAAGTTGTTTTGATTCAAAAAAGGCCTTTCCTTTCCATTTTTGCAGATTGAACATTCTCAGTGTACTAATTGCTGTTTATGTAAAAATATAATAGATCATGAGCCAAAAGTAGTCGCTATTAATAGCAAAATTAAGTTCCCGATGGTTTCTCTGACATCACGGCGGCCATATTTGTGCCCCTCCGAAGGACACAAACATGGCGTCTCCATACTGAGCCTTATAAATTTGCGTGAAAAGTTTCGGCAAATAACTCGCAAACGGTGCACCGCACAGACCTGAGACTTGGACAAATTGTTTATCTATTTATCTTCAATAATAACTGAAATTCATAGCTTCTGTCGTTGAATGGTTTCGATTTTATTTTTTTATTGCGTGACAGTGAAAACCACCAATAGTGTGATTGAGGTTTCTACCAGTCTCTCCAATGTGGGAGGCTTGGCAGTCGGAGCATTTGATCTTATAAACCACTCCCTGTCTGTTGTTAGGTTTGTCTCTGTCTTTAACGTTGGTCAGTAAATGTCGTAACGTAGTTATAGGCTTGTGAGCTACACGGATATTATATACCCTACATCAAGGGCACTTCTGAGACCATCGCGCGGATTCTACAACCTTATAACTACGTTAACTACTCTGCTGAATGTTTAACCTACAGTACGAACTATTTTCAACGACTGATTCTAGAAAGCTGGTACACGAACTTAGAACAAACGCCTATCAACAGATGTCAACAACTACCGGCACCTTACAAACGACTAATTAACGACATAAACAAAACCGACGAACAGACCACAAACAGAACGACTTAATTTGACTAACAATAGACGGATCGAAACTGACCAATTACTGGTGACGGACTCAACACGAGTCTTACAGCCAATAACATCACGGCTAAACTGACCAATCAGTTACAACAGACCAGACTTATAGCATCACCAACTGACAACAACTTTTCACTTGACTCTGAAGATGACTTCCGCACAGGTTGTCGAAACGTCAGTAACCAACAACAGTTCTTCTCAGAACTACTCTCACCCGGACGATCACACTATACGAACTAAATTAAAAGATTGTCCTTGCAAAACACGCGAATTAGACTGTATTGCTTCGTGTAATGTCTATTGTCTAATTCCTGTACCAGAATTTCCATTTTTCTTTTACTATAGAAGCGTATACATTATATGCTCCTGATATGATAGATTTATCTCATGCTCATGACATGCAGTCGCTGTGAGGATAAATCGACTGAAATACACGTTCAATTTTCAAACTAGTAATAGTTCTCACTACAACTGCCCCCGCCTTTATGTACTTTTATTTACAGCCATAATCTAAGATTAGTTGAGTACATTAACGCCTTTAAGTACTGGAAGTCCATGGACTTCATAATAAGGCTTCAAAAGATTTTACTGTGCTAAGTACGTCGCGACACTGTTTGCTGCAGAATTTCCTTGTTGCGTGACACCGTGTTCAATCGATACAAACCGATATCGGAAAACCGTTCGATAAATCGATAACTATCGATAATTTAAATTTAAACGTTATCGATTTTATCGATCAATCGATAGAAATCGATACTCACAACCATCGCTGCTCATTTAGTGTATCGAATTTATCGATTTCATCGTTTTCATTAAGGACCAGTATTATCGACACCGGTTCTTTCGAGACAGCGTTTAAAAGGCAAGCTTTGTTTTTGCCGATGCGTTCAATAAGGGGCTTACATTTGTTTTATCTTGACCTTCTCACTCGTTCATAGCCCAGAGTTGTAGTAACGCAAATAGGATCAACAGAATAAAGCAAATGAGTTTCAAGAATTTCTTTTATGAAACACAAACTCTTTAAATGGTTGTTGTACTCTTCTTCCTTAAGTTTCGTTGATTCTGAAACCATAACGGTTTTAAATTTGAATAGTTTCTAATTTGAAGAAGTTTTGTTTCTCCGCTGAATCATGTCAAGTATAATAACGAAGTCCGCCAGAACGAATATAAGTCTTGTTGCTCACTTCATTGAACGATCATGATCATAACGATCATGTCACGTGCTTGTTTAAAGGTGGTTGATTAGGGAAATAAATCTTTAAACTTATCCTACGAAAGTAGTTTTTTGTTAGACTGGTTTTCGGAATGTTCTGATGCTTTTGCTGCCCTTAAATAAGCGAACACTTGTTGCGCCGATAAATTTAATAAGTTCGATAAAATCAATAACAATAATTTAAAAATCGATAATTATCGATTACTCACAACATATCCCTTTATCCGATTTTTATCAATTTCCGATACAATTAACTATTTTTTTTTTCGAATTTATCAATTGTAATCGATTATTAGTTTTATCGATTGAACACATCGGGTCTTACAGTCAAACGCCTCCAACCGTAGCCACCCGACAAAGTTTTTGACATCTTTTTGACAAGTTTTTGATTACTTTGATGAGTTTTACGGCTTCCGGTTGCTTTAAACTACCAATCAGATGCCTTGAAAAATGGAAAGCGGGGTAACAACCGTTGCATGATTCGTCTTCAAACGTCAGAGTTTGAAAGGGTTTCAAGAAACGTTTCGCACGAGCGATTATGCCAAGTTCAACTGGCGATAAATAAATTTTATGCCGATAAAAATTTCGTCAAACTTAACTTTTCGTACAGGAAATGTCTTCTGGGTTTGTTAAACCGGTTGAAACTGAACGTTTCACAGATCGTTCGTATGAACCGTTGTGCAACCGGAAGCCATCAAACTAATCAAAAACTTGTCAAAAATATGTCAAAAACTTAGTCGGGTGGCTACGGTTCGACGCGCTTGACCGCAAAAAATTCACAGATCGCATACAGCTATTTCGAGAAAGGTTGTCCGAAAAATTACCAAAGTGCACACGACAAGACCGAAAGGTGGTCTGGGTATTCACTGGAAGTTTGCATATTGGCCTAGAGGAAATGTACAAGTTTGTATTTTTGCACCTGGAGAATTTGTTTTCCTCTCAGTAGGCCTTTATCTTTAGCTTCAATTTTACTGTTACATGTCTGAAGTGAAAGATCAAACTGGCTATGAGCCACTAAAAATCGGAAAATGAATTATGCAACAGGAACCTAGTTGTAAAACCGAAAACTTTGACAAATAAACATTTCAGCCGATAAGTTCAACCTCGAGCTCCTATTCGTCAAATTACATTTGTATGCATCGGATACTTACAATCCTGTAACCCAGAACTCACGAGCCTGCTGTCATATAGTTCATAAAGGATTATTTGGACAGATACTAATCTAGTCTTGACGTAGCTCAACGGATAGGTAACTACTCTTTTAAGCGGAACGATGATCGGAGGCCAGGAGCTCGAGCCCTGTATCCTGCGAATAGTTTTTTTTTCTTTTCGTTTTTTTCCTTTTTATTATTATTTTTTCTTAAATGTTTATAACATTCCCCTAACATAATTATTATAAAATGTCGTACTGAGCATCTAAGAAACTATTTGCCGAAACGAAGCGTTTTTATAAAATTGACACTCGGTTTTCCATGTAAAAATCATGTAAGTAAAGGTTGTAATCATTCGAGAATTTAAATTGTTTATAGACATTGTCTTTCTTTCGAGTATTTCGATTTCAGCCTAGAATTAAATCTATTTAAACTTATATGCCGCGAGTTTTATAAATAATGCGATAAGATAACGTGGAGAAAGAGCTTGGGGCTTTCTTTGGCTGATCTTCGATCGATTGTTAGATATTGCCGCTATATAACATATCATTTCACTATGAAGCGGGTGTAATTAAGTGTTTATTGCAGAAGGAAATAAATAATGAAACGAAAGGCAGCTTTCGCTATCAAACAATTTTATACAGCTTCCTCGCTTACTGATGGACAATATACGCGCAAGCGCTATGCACTGGTCAGCGGATTAACAAAGTCTTCCCTGGATGATACGCCTGTAATGTTTTCCACGTCATTTTCGGTATCTTTTTTAATTTCAGCCATTTCTTCAAGCAAAAGATATTTCCTGCGTTCACAATATGAGATGACCGTAAATTAATTTGAAATTCCTCAAGGCTCACGATCAAGAGGTGAAATGAAGGTGATAGATCGATTGTTGACTACTTTGAGTTTTAAATAGATTCTGTCAGTCGGGAGTTGTAGTTATAGTTAAGTGTATATCTAAATTTCCGAAGACCGAAATAATGACGGAAACCCGCATGTATAAATTTCTCGCACAAAGGTTTTCACTCGTAAATTAGGCGATCTGTGATAAAATTTATACAAGATTTGAGCGATTAATTATGAATATTTACGTAGCGGGCAAGATACAATCAAATTTCTTTCCTGAAAGTTATTGCAAGGTATATTTCAACTCTAAGTTAGGCCGTGGTCTATGAGGATTTAATGCGGGCTAAATGTGCCTATATATATGCAGATCAGTCAAAGTATCTAATTGTCTTCTTTTAGTCTTTGCTATCGACCTTCTAAACAGGCCGGGTTTACTGTAAAATGCTAATTTATCACATAATTTAATGTTGGCCAGTCTTATTTATGACACAGTACTAGTTTTGTTGAACTTTCTATAAACCTTGTTAAGTATTCAGCATATAATGTTGAAAGTTAACATTATGATGAAAAGTTTAGGTCAAAACCAATCACGAACGGCAACTCTGGCAGCCGAAATGTCTGAAAAGTTATTTAAAAACTGAATTAAAACTGATGTGAAAAATAAATCATATAAATTAATTCCTGATTAATTTGTAATTTTCGAATTATGGGTTTGGTTATGCCGAGTTTGTATTATTGTAAATGGGAACTCAAGGTGTTAAATAAGATCAAATGAGGTCTCGCCAGTTGTACTCATGAACGAGATCACAGTCGATCCAACGAATTTAAAGCCAAATCAAACACCGTGAAAATTAAACATTTCCTTCTCGTATAGGTCGTCGGTAAGCCTTGCATACGCAAATAAAAATAAGTAACTCTTACCTGAAATAACAAAACGCTCAAACCTCACGCGTCCGGGTAGTAGAAATTACGATTAATCTATTTGGAAAATCAACGGTCCACAAAAACGTTATTTCGCTGCTAAGACACGTAAAATAATGACATTTTGATTCCTTGAACCGCTAATCAAGGGTAGCGAAGACGAGATTTGATCATGTGTCACGTGACAAAATACTCCACGATTCGTGGAGTATTTCGCGGGGGGTTTAACGTTGTGTGCCAGGGTCTTCTCCGCGCCCAGCCGCCATCTTGAAAGCGGAGCAGACCCTGGGAAGGAGGTTGTATCCGTTTATACCACTGCCAATGATTTCGCTTGGTAATTTGGCTCTTCTGTTTGGCTCTTTTTTAGAGGGGTGGCTTTTACGAAGAAAACGCTCAATGGCGGCGCGTGTATTCTTATTTATTCTCGTGTAGTGCAGGCAATCTATCACATGGTTATTGGCCTTCTCTTCCTCAAGGTGGAACATTAGGACATGCGATTCGAAAGATACTTAACAAAGCGAAATTATGCAGACATTCGGAAAGATTAATGATCACCTAAACAAGACAGTGACTCAACTACAACACCTTAAAATCATTTGCTTGTTTTGCTGTTATGAGTAATCTCGGTGAGGATAAACTTTGGTTATAGCAAAACGTTTTAAATTATGATTTGAGCCCAACTGTTTTCAATAATTACAAACTTGAGAGCTGAGTCGAAAAGGATGCCGAAAGATTCTCTAACCTCTGTTGATGCAAACGCCTGCCGCGAGTTTTAATTATCTCGAGAACTCTTTCTGAACGGCTCTCTTCTTCCTGTCAAGTCTCAGTTATCTTCATTTTGTTTATCTCACATGCCGCTTGTCGTCTTGCAAATCTCGACCGGTGGACTAATCGAGTCTTTTACCTGGTCAAGTAGTTCGTGATTTTGCGCTGGGTCTGGCTTATTGTTTATCGCGATCAAATAAAATCATAAAATCCAAAATGGCGGCGCGCGGGAAATTTAAAAGCGATAATATTTTCCGTTTATTTTTATAATTAAATGTTATATCTCCATTGTCCGGTAGTGTTCCAATTATGACTTGTTGGGCTTTCCATAGTAAACAACAAACGCAAATATACCTCCAATTGTTCATTTTGATCCAAAAGAACGATCGTATACAACAAGTACGACAAATACACAAAGACAAATGCACGTTTATTCAGCATGTGTTTTTTCTACGAGCCATTCTGTGAATCCCATGCTTTCGCTCTGAAAATGTTTGTCTGTAGTGCAAATAGGCCATGTCCAAGTTAGTTTTTACCTCTGTGTAAAAACGAGTCTTTGTGGGAAACCATTTATATGAAAATGAGTCTCACCTGCACATCTTTTTTCATGCAAATTAGACTCATTTTCATTTGAATGGTTTCGCACGAGGACTCGTTTTGAAAATGAGGCAAAGGCCAACTCGGAAATGGCTTATTGTGATTTACATGCCCATGTTAATTTTCAGCTTCTCCAGTGAAGAAGAGTATTCTTTGAGAGAGGCATGTTTTCGACGCTTCTGTTCACGTTCGCATTCTGTGCCCTTTTGCCTCTGGCGAAGTTAGTAACAGTCTCCACAAAATATGGTGACATCGAAGGTGTTGTGGTTCGATACCCAAAAGCCCATACCTCGTTCAAGTCTGTTGACAAGTTCCTTGGTGTTCCTTTTGCTACTCCACCGATTGGAGAGCTCAGACTAAAGGCACCAAAACCGCCACAAGAATGGAAACCGAAAGTTCGCCCAGCAAAAGAGCATGGGAACAGTTGCTTTCAACCAGAAAGCTTCCAATCCTATTTCAAACGTTTCACCGCTTCCGCTTTTAATTTTACGTACAGCGAGGATTGCTTGTATCTCGACATCTACAGCCCGAGCGTCAGCTTGAATTTACCCGTGATGGTTTATATCCACGGTGGAGGTTACGGGGCTGGTACAGCAGTCACATACTCCGGCGATTATTTGGCTTTACACGGGGTGGTAGTAGTTGTGATTGAATATCGTCTCGGTCCATTTGGATTCCTGAGTACCGGGGATTCGGCCGCCCCTGGGAATTTTGGGATGTTAGATCAAGTCGAAGCACTCAAGTGGGTCAAAGAAAACATTGAACATTTTGGCGGGAATCCAAGCAAGGTGACCATATTTGGAGTAGGTGCTGGTGGCGCAACAAGTGCATCTCTCCATCTACTATCACCTCTATCGAAGGGCCTTTTCCAACAGGTGATTGCAGAGAGTGGTGTAGATTTCAGCTCCTTTGCAATTCAGCCAGACTCTTATGGCCCTCGTTTCGCCGAAGACCTCGCTGAAGAGTTGGAATGTACTACAAGCGACCACAGCGCAATGGTCACCTGTATTCGTGCGAAACGAGACACGGAGATACAGAAAGCTTCCGAGTCAATCAGCAACTATCGGTTCTCTGATTATCTGCAGTGGGCGCCAGTTGTGGACAATAACTTTCTTCTTGACACTCCTCGAAAACTACGAATGAAAGGAGACTTCGACAATGTGACGTTAATGGTCAGTTTCAACAGTCAGGAGGGTGGATCAAGTGTCGGCTCTCTAGCGAGCGCGTCTTTTGAAATGACGGGAAGTGTGGCCGATGGAGTGAGTCCGTCTTTTTTCAAGGAATTCGTAACAAAATTCGCCTACTATAGAAACAGCAGGTGAGTTTGTTGACAGTTAAACTTTCACCACTTGATGTAATCGTTTCCATTCCAGTCACAAAAAAAAACCCTGAAAAGATTGAGGGCCAGGTGCGAAATATTTGAGATTAAATCAGTTTTGGATTAAAATATTTGTGTTTGTATCTATTTTTATTTAAGTTTTTTTTTTAAAGGTTTAAAAGTGAAAAGTTGAAGGTAGAGTCCTTTATCTAAAATATGATATGTCTTGTTACAATAATGGGTTAAAGCTTAAACTCTACCACTCATTTTCTGCACATAAAATTCAATCACCTACCCCCAACGTGTATCACATTGCGCTCACGCCGGACAATTCTACTAAATGCAAGATAATAGGGAGAGACAAGTACGAACCCTTATAGAAGTTAAACCTAATAACCTAGTACCTACCCGATTTAGTTCTCTCTCCCTCTCTCTGTCTTTCAATGTATTCATCTTACTGTAAATATGTGTGTGATTCATGTGTGCACATTTAAGTACTTACATTTACGACTCTTCTCTGACTAGTACGTATATGTTTAAAAAGCAAATCACTTCCTTTTCCTTTCCTTAGAGAGCAAAACGCCGACCTCATCGCGGACGCGTTGCAGTTTTTGTACACCCCATGGCCAGATAACAGTGATAATTACGCACTAAGAAGCCAACTTATGGGCCTCGTTGGTGATTTCACTACTTATGCACCAATCCACAAGGTCGCCGATATCCACAGCAAAGTTGCTCCGGTGTACATGTACGAGTTCGCTCATCGTTCAAAGAACGTCACCATTTTCCCCGAGTGGATGGGTGTAGTTCATGGCGAAAACATGCCATATGATTTTGGAGTTCCGCTTTGGTTCCCCGGGTTCGATGTTGCAGACAAGAACGTCACTTCGTTTATCATGGCAGTGTACGCAAACTTCGCCAAGACTGGCGATCCAACACCACAGCCAGTCAGCGGTGTTACGTGGGAGAAGTACAACTCCAGTCGCAGAGCTTACTTGCGAGTTAACACCAATCCCCAGATGGCGGTAGCGTTCGCTCCTCGACGAATGGCCTTCTGGAATGATTACCATCTTAAACTGAAACAAGTACATTTTGAAGTCGAGAAAGTTGTGAGCAGTGGTAATATGCCTGGCGTTGCCATAGCAATGTTTTATCACATTGCAATTGTCGTCGTTTCGATGATGTCATGAAAATTAGCTGAATGACGTCACTAGAGTGCAGTGCCTTGCTTAGGTTTAAATATAACAACGCATATACAACATTGTGTGATAAAAGTTTCTTAATAGCCTTTAGTTGGCCATTGATAATGTAAGCAATTAAGTAATAGCCTTTAGTTGGCCATTGATAATGTAAGCAATTAAGTAAGTTTTTTTTAACTGATGGATATTGCCAGTATACAGCTATTTCAATTAACGTTGTCGGATTAAATCTTCAAACCTACAAGTCAAGACCGAATGGTGCAATGGGTATTTACTGCAATTTGCATATCACCATTGAGGAAATCTACAAGTTTGTATTTTTGCACGTGGAATATTTTGTTTTTCTTTCCGTGAAACCTTTCTTGTATCTTTTCTTTCGCCGTTATGTGGTTTGGATTATTCTTTTTAAATGAAATGAGGCGAAAAAGGATCTTTTCTACACATTTCTGAAGAGAAAAGAAACGAAAAACGTCTCGTTTGCTATATCGCTGATCATTAGCATTCAGCACGCGTGGAACACTCTTTCTTCGCCCATACTACCTTTCGGTCTTGTCTTTACGCTTTGAGCTTCAATCCGACAACGTTAATTGAAATAGCTGTAGACTGGAACAGTTAACGTTGTTAATTCTTGCTTTTGCAAATCGCCATTGTAAAAATAATGGAGTTTTAGTTTCCAAAATTTTAAGCGTTAACTATCGTGTTATACCAAATATGTATGGTTCTTTCTTGGTAAGTACATTCAAGAAGTTAAATAGCATTATTTTTGCTGTCAAAAATCTACTGATTACGATCATTGCTTAGTATTCCATTGCGCATCTTTACTGCGCATAAACAAAATGGCGGCCTTTTTTGCTATGCGGCTTGTCTGGATTGGCTCGCGAAGGAGATAAATCGCCAATTTCTCGTAAATAAGAATGGTGACATATCAGTATTTTCTCTTATTTTTCACTTGTAGAAAAAATAATTATAACCGGAAAGGTGTTCTTTGTCAGTAGTCATGACGGTGATTGTAGTGTCACGAGAGGAATAAGACCCCTACATAAGTGTAACTAAACGAATTCAGAAAATACCTCAGAACCAGGAATATCTGTGAATTTGCACATGAATAAGCTAAATGCAATGTTTAACACTATCTCAGTCACATTTCAATAAAAAACATGTTTGTACGATAGAAAACATGTTTGTATATTGTCAGTCGTTTCAAGTATTGTTTTCTAGTAGATCATTTGCATGTCAGTTGATCAACTGCTATACTCGAACAATATACATTAGTGTACAACACTTGCAGTTTCAAACTATCAATTTAGATCAAGCGAATTTTATTCAGAGCCTGAGCAGAAGTATGCTTTGTTACTATCATGAAGATTGAGAGTGAGCCAATCGGATGTTCTGTAGTTTTCAAGCGTACACATTTGCTAGTGTTAAAGACTTGGTATTTCTTTGTATTAGCGAACACCTGTGTTGACTTTAGATGCTATATAAATAGCGCAAAAACTACTGGAAATCGATTACCTTGATGTTTACCTATAACGAGTTGTGAAGTATTAACAGGTTTAACTCGACAATAAAGAAGTTTGCTGTGTTTCAGAAGAAGTTCAGTATTTGCTGCCGTTTCCTCGCGTCAGGGACGTAGAAATTAAACCCTGTACCTCTGGCATACTGTAACGAGTGCCGGCTGCCAAGCAGTTAGTCCTACCGAGTGTTTCCCCGTTACTGCGCCGTTTCAAGCCGCCATGAGCAAAACTATGTTTGCTAAACAAGTTCGTCTCGCACCCACACCGAGTATTTAAACCGTCAAGTTCCAATATTGGTAAACCACCCTACAAGCCTAAAACCTATCGTTACAGTAGCTTTGAAAACAGCGAGTGCTTGGAACAAATTTAATTAATCACTGGCGATTAAAAGTGTGCTCATTTATCATTCCTTGACATCAATGAAACATATTTAATGTTGTGTAGAAGGTCTTCTCGCTCCTAAACCAATGTGCTGACCGTTCTCCTCCTCCCACCCACTTTCTACGACTTTTTTTGCGTATGCAAAACAGGAATAAAGGGGTTAAAAGGGGAATTTTTGGGGTAGTGAGTCGGCCAGATTTAAACAAAAGGCATTGACAGATGGTCGGCAGACCTAACGCGACTCTCAGTTGGACGTTGCTGTTTATAAAGAACGATGACAGACCACTGTACTTCAGGCGGTTATGTTTTTGTTTTGATGGGTATGTGATGACAATTTGAAAATCGATTGTGAACATATTCTGTTTTTATTTAGTCTTAAATCAGGTGTATGTTGTTTGTGCCCCATAGAAAAACCAAAAAATTGTCTTAAGTTTGCATGTGACGGTCAAAGCAAAATTGAAAGCGAAGTTTGTGTAATCGCTAGCTGACAGAAGATTATCAGTGTCACGCTGTGCGCCACAAAGGTCAAAGACAACGCAGCAGATTTCAAATTTTCAAATTTTCAAATTTTTACAACAATCGAAGAAGGCGAGATCAAACTTATCGTGCTCAAAGATATTGCTGATATACCGCTACTAGCAAAGTTGCAAAACAACAGATGCGCGGATCGATGAAAACAATCATATGTTTTCAAACACGAATATAGAAAAATAGAGAAGAAAACAACTTGCCTCCAAAGTTATCCAGATGTACACGCAATCGAATTCCACCTAAAAGTCGTCCCACGTGCCATCAATTTCACCACAAAATCAGACTTCGCGGTTCAAAATTGCAATCATCAGCGAAGAAAACATTGCAACAACATCAATATACTTAGCCGTACAAACGTCGTACAACTCAGCAAAGCCATTGGGAGCTGCGCTCAAAAAGCCAAGATTCTTGTTGCGACTGCAGAGTTTAGAACGAACAATCTTCCTTTTATCATGTTATCAGAACCTGGCCAACTGTACTGACTGTAGAATATCTTGCGTCGCAGACAGAAACGCTTGTTCTGGCGTCCCGCAGGCTTGTGGTTGGACAAATTATTGCGAGAGATCTACTTTAATCGAAATTACAAAAGGGTTTGACAGACGTCACGCGACTCTTGTAGTTTCGGGTAGTTTCGGGTCTTGTGGCGTGAAAATTGCCGAATCGCTACTATCTGGAAATTTAATGCTACCAAATTTTCTCTTTCGAAATCAGCCGTCACGATTTATAAGCATACTAAATTTGGTTTTATCTTCTAATGTTCTACAAAATAAGGGTTTAATAAAATTTATTTTTAATTCTGCTTCGTTTTGTTTTACCTTTGTAGCCGTTTGAAGCATACAGTGTTTGTCACCTTTGTTGACACCTATAATGTTAAGTTTGCTAAAGATTCAAGTCTTCTTTTTGCATCTTGTTTGTGCTTTGAAAATCTTTTGATGAGAGGAAACATTATCTTGTTGCATGGTTGGTTGGAGGGCGTAGATGAACTCTTGAAGTGCTTCTTTTTGGTTGTCAGTATGCTCGACTTGATCCGAAAATTAAAAGTCGAGAGACTAAGGCCTGGTTTAAACGTCGCATTTTACATGCGCCGAATACAATTGTCGAATTATGTGCATGTAAAATGCGACGTTTAAACACCTCGCCATATATGCCCACCCCACCCGTCTTAAAAGAACATTGTCGTGCAGTGATAACAGCCGGGCTACCAAAGGACCACCAAATTTCCCCCTGCATAGGTCGTACATGCATAAATTATATGCATGCCCGACCAAAAATTTCAGCGAGCTTCTTATTATAATCGCTGGGTTATTCCATACCATTGGGTGCACCACCTTACAGTACGGACAAGTAAAAAGTTAAATCGTGCCTTTGTTTAGAATCTCTGGTTTATTCCATACCGCTGGGTGCGCCACCCTTCAGTACGGACGAATGAAAATTCAAAGCGAGCTTTTGATTAGTATCCCTGCAGGGTTATTTCATGCCGCTTGGTGCGCTAACTTACAGTACGGACGAAATAAAAATTATGAAGCGCTTCTGATTGGTATCTCTGGGTTATTCCATACCGCTGGGTGCGCCACCTTACAGTACGGACGAAATAAAAATTATGAAGCGCGTCTGATTGGTATCTCTGGGTTATTCCATACCTCTGAGTGCGCCGAGAACCTTGTTTGAAAATCGTGGCCCGAGACTTTACTATCTTGAAAATTCCGAGCCCGAGACTTCGTTCTTAAAAAGATCCGAACACGAGACCCACAAGGAAAAAGAACCCTCTCCGGACGTGGTAATGAAAGGTTGTTAGTAAAACGCGTAATGGTCTAATGGGTAATAGTGATCTTGCGGCCTATTATGTAGGAAGAAAAGTAAAGAAAATAGGTTCCAGGTGTTTGCAAAATGAGAATTTACTTTATTTCAAAGCCAAAAAAAATGAAGAAAAAAGTGACAGAAAAAATCTTGTAACACCGATTGACTTCTTGAGCTCTCGACTTTTTTACATAAAACAGTAAGCAAACAAACAGGCAAACAAGGAATGAGTCAGCACAAGCAACTTATTTTCTCAAGGTCAACTAATATGATTTGTGGCTAAATAACCTGCAGCCGGACAAAGTCTTCAAAGCACTAAACTGACCAGCAGGCTTGTAAATCAAAGGAACTTAGCCAATCCATACTATGATATTTCGATTAAGAAGCACTAAGCGATTCAGAAGAGCGCCATAGATCTCTCTGTTTACACTGGACATAAACATGACACGAAGCCATGAATTGCGACACTTTTCTGCATGGCGCAGACTGCCTGCGTCACAGCGGGTTTGAAAATCCCCCCCCCCCCCCCCCCCCTACCCGCATCTCTAGTGGGTTTAGAACCCGCTACCCAAGTTTTATTTTAAGTTTGTTTTTCAACTTCTTCATTAATTTTTTTTTTCAAGCTTTTAATTGTGAATGTTCCTAGTTTGATTCACAACACAAAATTCCTTGCTAAAGATGAAGAGAAACGCAAATTCTGCCATGTTTATTTATAATAAACAATGCGGATCTATCAGAGTCATAACTGAACTCTAAATTATAACAGTAAACCAAAAATTCCTTTCTTATCTTCATTAAGAACTTGAGTAAACCAACAATGAACGAAGCCAAAGAATGGCTAACATCGCATCCCGTTATAGTCTTAATTATCAGTGAAATCGCTAAATTTGTTTTTGCTTAGGGTTAGACTAAGGGACAGACCATTAGAAAACTGATGGGGGGGGGGGGGGGGGGATTTTTGTGGCCGATTGCCTGTGCAAGAATTTTTTTTGGAATGCAGCCCTATGCATGACTTTTTTTTTAAATAACATCTACTCCATGCACAATTTGCTATTGAATTAATTAAAAACCGTGCTACCAGTATTTATGACATAAAAAGTAAGTAGCAGTTTACAGGTGTTATGTAAAAATGTGTGTAATTTATACACCTGTCAGGCCTGTTGGAATGAATTTTGAGGTGAGGGGACCCAAACGTTAGCACTGATTGTGACGGTACGAACGAACGCCGAACGCCGAACGCGAAACAAAATCAGAGAAGCAAACAAAACCATTACCATTATTGAGAGCTAGTAAAATAACCGTAAACAGGCTAACCTGTACCTTTTTTAGGCTAACCTGAGCGATATTCAGGCTAACAGAGTGCTTTTTGAGCGATGACATCATCTTATGACGTCATCGATTAATTTGGTAAACGGAAAGGCGATGGAATTTTTGGAAGTTTTGGTGTTACGGTGTGAGCGCGATTACTCCTGAATTGAACCGAAGAGCACTGGGAACTAGGTGCATGGTTTATGTTCTTTTTAAAGCCGCGCTGGACCCTTGCTCTCATTGTGTATGTATTTATTTAAAACGTATGCACGAACCGTAACGACTGACACCGAAATTATACGAGAGATTATTATTTGAATTTATTCTTAATGATTTATTCAATAAAAAAATTCGTGTGATTCTTCTTCGTGGCACGAAACTCTTGCAATTAAAGTATTATAACAAACCATAGAAATTGCGACTGAGCGCTTATTGTTTTCTCGATTCCAAAAATATGCAATGCAAATCAAAACAGCGTTTGGCACGCGTGGCAATTTCTTGCGATTATGGCTAGAACGTCTAGAGGAACGAAATACCGCAAGTCGGGAAGAATTAAAAAAATATATAGTAAGGATAAATCTCTCGTTGCAAGGGCTGCGTTGGAGCTGAAGCGAGTGCAAGAAACGTTGCTTTCTGGTCAGAGTTCGAAGCAACGTAAGGGAAAAAGTCCAAGTTTCAACTTGACAGGAAACAGAATTGTTAATTTGAAACACTTTGGGAAGTCACTTCAAAGTGTTATCAACCATGCTTCGGTTTGTCCCAGTGATGGAAAACCTCGTATCGTACAGGAAATTGAGCGCAAGGGTTTGGGCTGCGTCATCCAGTTTAGGTGCGATGGTTGCGGTATGACTTTGGCCGTGGAAACACAGCCAAAATCGAAAGGTCCGAGTGGGCAAATGCGTCACAGCATAAATATAGCATCAGTGTGGGGATTTTTAAGCATTGGCGGTGGTTATGCTAATATGAAGGAAGTCTTGTCTACTTTGAATATACCATCTCCTGACAGTAAAACGTTCTCTAAAGTTGAGAGTCAGATCGGAGCTTTGTGGAAAGAAGCTATAACCTCTGACATGATTGAGGCCGGGAAGGAAGAGAGGCAGCTTGAAGACCGGAAATAAAGTAAATCCTGCTGGGCTCTTTATTTGTAAAGAGCAAGGCTACCTTGCCGCTTCTCCCGACGGGGTAGTTGTAGTGAAAGGTCTCGCCAAAGGACTTACTGAAGTAAAATGTCCGTATTCTGCAATAAGGAAGGGGAAAACAGCTTACTCTCCGCTTGAGGCAGCAAAAAGATCAAAGAGTTTTCCCCTTGAAGTGAACTCAAACGGGAAACTAGCACTGAAAAAGAATCATCACCATATGTATCAAGTGCAAGGCCAGCTCCACATTACCGGATACGAATGGTGTGACTATGTTGTCTGGACACCTTCTGGACTACGGGGGGACTGGGGCTAACCATCATGGCGTCGAGCTCACTGCTTCGATAGTTCCACAAACTATGGCGATTTAATGATTTGTAAGCTGAAGGTTTGGTTATGCAATGTGAACAAAAAGGTTAAAAGGACTGTTTCTACACAAACATTTGGCTGACGTAGCTGGACCTGGATTTGACAGATGCCACCGAAGGAAAAAAAGCGGCCACGAGGTTCAAGTTCATCGACCGGGGAGCCTGACGAAATTCTTGAGAGGCTGTTAAGCATCCAAGATCGCATTGAAAATGGATTTACAAAGATTTACGATGAAATAGAAGCTTTAAAGACTAAACTAAACGACAATATCAAGTCCGTTAAAAAAGAACTAGGCGAGACAACAAAATCTCTGAATGCCGTATCGGAAGAAGTTCGATCGCTCAAAGAAGAGAACAAACAACTAAAAAAGCAACTTGACAGCATCACTATAAAGAATGATACTTTAGAGAAGAATGTCAAAACCCTAAGAAGTCGACTGGTAAAACAGGAGGATTACTCGAGAAAGGAAAATTTACGTTTTTACAATATTCCAGAAGAACCAAATGAGACGAATGAAGAATGTTTTTAGAAGCTGAGGCAAGTTTTGACCGAGCTCGGAGCGCCTTCAGTTGTCAAATTTCATGCGGTTCATCGTACAGGAAAGCCAAATGTGGGCACACGATCACCATCAACATCGAATGAAGAAGAAATGCAGGAACCACCTCGCCCGCGACCAATTAAACTTGAAATGTTTGTCGACGATGTTACAGCCTTTGTAAGAAACAGGAGATCCCTCGAGGCCCTTCTCTGCACTACTGACTTGTTTAGTAAGTGCTATGGACTTGAAATCAACTCCGAGAAAACTGAATGTATGCCTTTGGGTAGTCGTCTCCTTGTCAGCAATGGATGTCATTTCCTCCAAAAACATACGAATTAAAGACACGGTTAAAATTTTAGGTGTTTACTTTACTTACAATGAAAGACAAACAAAAAAAGTTAAATTTTGATGAAATTCTTAAATCCATTAAAGAAAAGCTGCAAAGATGGAAGTGGAGGGACTTTACCATTCTAGGAAGAATTCAGATTGTAAAGACGCTTTTGATACCATTGTTCATGTACCGAGCGAGTTTGATTTGTGTGCAAAAAGATACCGTAATTGAAGTCAACAGATTACTCTTCCAGTTCACCTGGAAAGGAAAAGATAAAGTCAAATGTTTATCACTTGTAGGCGATATCGATAAAGGTGGACTAAAAGCGCCTCATGTAGAATCGATTATTAAAAGCCAAAAGATCATGTGTTGCAAGAAATTTGCCGATGAACAACAAAGTAATTGGAAGATTATTCTTTCCCATTACCTAAAAAATGTAGGGTCAAAACTACTTCTGCGCTGTGCCTATGACTTAAAGAAATTGCCTATTAATTTACCCATTTATTATGAAGAATGTCTGCGTTTTTTTGCAGAATATTCATGCGCGAGTAAGATAACTGAGCAAGTGCTTTGTCAAGAAATACACAATACAGTGATTTGGAACAACAAGTTTATTTGTATACAAGGTAGGTCCATTTTCTACGAAGAATTACTTAGAATTATTTAAAAATCCTGAAAAATTTGTTTGCAAATGCAAAAAAAGCCCAACTAAATTTTTTGCAGGCATGAAAAAAAATTGTCTGCAGGAAGATGACACCGGAAAAAAATGTTTTCACAGACAACGATACAGAAAAAAAATTGTTTGTCTTGAAAAAATTTTCACCCCCCTGCTTCCAAAAAAATAATGGTCCGCCCCATAGATAGACAAGATACAGCCGCTTATTTAGTATTCTAAATATCCTAAATCACATCAAAATAAGCCAAAATATATTTTTTCAATTCCTTTGCAATTTATGCAATACTGCTCAACAAAGATTTCAATTACCTTTAACGTTTCGACACAGGGGAGCAAAGAAAACATTGCGTGCAGAATGTAATTTAATTAAGCGAAATATTTTCACGTCTATTAAACACTACAAGCAGTTGAATGAAAGAGTTTCGTTTTCATGACTGAGAACAGCTTCCAAATAGTCAATACATGGAAATTACTATCAGATCGGAATTCAATAACTATTAAAGCGAGTTTTCATTCTGTCTTAACTACTTTTTTGCAAGTTTCAATATTTATGCAAATTTCGCGCGAAATGTAATTTGATAACACTGTCTTGTTTTCAAGCTCTAGATTGAATCTTGAATGGTGGAAAAAACTCTTTTTAATGAAAGTTACATTCTGTGAATGAAATCCTGCATCAGTTGAATTGAACAATCAATTGCTGACTACAATTTTATTTAATTTTCCATTTTTTTTTCAAAGTTATTTTTTGTTTATGAACACAAATGTCACTTCCGGATTTTTTTCATCAAAAGATGTCAATTTCACGTTGCGTTTCCCACGGATTATATATATATATAAAAAAAAAAAACAAAAAAAAAACATGCAGCTGGAAAGAGAACATTTTCAGTGGCTTCTCACTTGAAAACGAGGATTCATATTATTTTGCACTGTAAAACATTTATTCCAATTACATACATGACAATTTCTTTTACAAGTGCGTGTCGTGCTCGAGCTCCGATCGACCGTTGCTTCGTTAACAACATCCTTGCTTCCTGATTGGATTACGATCACCGCACCAAGCCCGCAATGAGGCGGGCTATTGTTTAAGCACAGTTACACCGGACGATTATCGATCCCGAACCATTCCCTTGGGATTGCTAACAGCTTTTTTCCACTACATAGAGTCTAAAGCGCATGCGCATTAGACTCAATAAAAATCGAAGCACTATCAGATGTTGACAAAATGTTTGGACTTTGGAATAGACAAGTAGACTATTATCTTCTCAACCATCTGTTGATCTTAGCGAAACAACACATTTACTCCTGTCGAAATAAAGGATTTCCTCCGTCATTAAAGATCTTCCTCGCAAAAGTTTTCTCAGTATATCAAATCGAAACGGTTATTTCCGATTCTAATGGCAAGGGAACATTTCATGACGCCAAGTGGAAGAAATTTATTACAAATAATTGTATTTAGGCAAGCAGCCTAAAAAAAACGAAAGAGTAACAATTGATGTAGTTTTATTAATACACTAGCTAGTAAGTACTTTGGTGTATTAATATTTTCCTTATAAGTAGTGTTATTAGTAACAGTAACAGTTCCATCTATACTAGCATTAGTCTATGTATTTTTTCTAAAAAAGAGTAAAAATTAGCGTAGCTCTATTCATTAATATAAATAGTTAGTAAGTATTTTGGGTGTACTAGTATTTTCCTCTTAAGCAGTCTTATTGGTAATTGTGTTCCTCGTTTTTGTTTTCATCTGTACTCAGGTTAGTTTATCTAAGTTTTCTTTCTTTTTATCTGCAAATGTAATTTCAATTGTTATTGTCACTCTTATTTGTAAACTTATATAAATATCAATAAAATACAAAAAAAAACCTTCTGGACTACACATAGAACGTATAGAGTACAGCAAACAGTTTTGGGAGACGAAAATGTTTCCAAACCTGAAATGGTTTTACTTTAATTGCCTTCTTCCAGAGATAGCTTCGCCAGGACATCCACAAGGATTGCCTGTGAGAGAACCAACAACTGTGTCGACGGGATCAAGTAAAAGAAAAGCTAGCGAGGACCAAAACCCAAAAAGCAAGAAAACAGCGACAGTTTAAAGTCAATTGAAAAAAATCAAGTTTCGTGTAATGCATGTATTCATACAAGAAAAATTCTTCAAAGTAAAAGGCTTCCAACCTGAATGAAAAGGCAGAGACGTTTTGTAACAGCATGACTATCAGTATTTCGTCTTGAATTTAATTCAACTTCGCTGTTGATGTAAATAGTCCAGGAAAAAGTTTTTGTCAGGCTTCTACATATAAGGTAGAAAAAGCTTTAATTAATTAAATAGACATTTCAACGCAATATAAATAAGAGATTCGATTCGCAATCAGTTACTTCATGATTTTGGTGCAGAAAGGCCTTATATATTTTTTTTATAAAAAACATTGATTTTTTTATCAACAAAAATAAACACTTTTTGATCCGTGTTAGTCAACCAAGTTGTGGTAAATGTGTTTTTTTTTTTGTTTAATTTTTTTTTCTGATTTCAATAATCAGTGCCAATCATAACTACAAACCTAAAATAAAAAGGGTAAATGTAATGCAAATAATGAATTTTAGATCTCACAAGATCAAAAAACATCCAAAAAAATTATTCCGGCCTGTGACGATATATTATCCTAGCCTATCGTTCGCGCACTGCAAAATTTAATATTGCAGTCTGTACTATTCGTAATCTAAAGTTCCTTATGGGCTACCTCGTGCCATTTTTTTAGCTTTATTTGAAACTGATCGCTGTTAACAAGTTCATAGTAAGCCTGTATAGCTGGCGGATTCGTTGACGCGAGGGCAAAACAAGAGGCAAAAACGAGCGGTGCGACCGTGGAAACAATGACACGGCATAAAACTGGTTGTTCAAACAGTAAAATTGACTTGATTTGCAGGGAACATAAACTTGGTGTACTCTATTGTGTTCTGGTCAAAACGGATTTTTAAAATCCCTTTTCAAAAAGAAGATAGCACGTTTCAAAGTTTAGATTTCACATTTTTACCCTCTTAGGAGCCAATAACTCCTAGTAATTATTGAATTCGAGAATTTCGTTCTGACCAGAACACAAAAGAGTTTGTGATTTACCACTAGGTTATACAGTCGTTTAATTTGGTGCGCTATTCTAGCTGGAAACACAAAATCGCATTATCTGCAGATTAACACTTAAGAGCTTGTAACATCAAAGTAAACGGTCATCTCTCAGTAAAACGACAATCATGATAAAATTCCATCAACCCCTATTATCCTTGATAAGTTTTGAAGGAATCGGTGTTCAAAATTCGAAGAATTAAACATTTACAACATGACACCCCGTCAAAATAAATTGCTAATGAATTTATTAATGAGCAAGGGTCCAGGGCGGCTTTGTCGTGGTGCGAGTGGACGGGATCTGTTGTCTGTTGTCTGTCGCGATCGACCGATCTGCAGAACCGAATGGGATTAAGAACTAACTTCAGGAATAAACGCCAGTAGAAAAGAATTCAAGTTTAACTCAATAAGAAATCACCGCGTAGAACTCAAAGCGAAATACTCCAGGGCAGTTAGAAAGGACCGATTCTAAGTATAAACGAAATAGACAAATTATATTTGATGTGTTTTATCAGATTTAGTAAAAGAAAAGGGCTAAACATTTTCAAGACAGCGTTTGACGTCGTCAGTATCGGATGTCCCGCTACAAGATAACGCAACTTTTGTCGAACAATCAGTCATCACAGAAGTTGTTCAGGAATAAACGTCAGTAGAAAAAAAAAAAAAAGTTTAACTCAACAAGAAAACACCGCGTAGAACTCAAAGCAAAATACTCCCGGGCAGTTAGAAAGGACTAATTCTAAGTATAAACGAAACAGACAAATTATATTTGATTTGTTTTATTAGATTTAGTAAACAGACATCTTTTAAAAAAAAATTAAAACGAAAGAGCTCAACAATTTCAAGACAGCGTTTGACCTGGAATCGTATGTATCGGATGTCTCCCTGCAAGATAACGCAACGTTTGTCGAACAGTCAGCTAGTCAACACAGAAGTTGTCAGCTACTTTTATTTACTTTTTTTGAAATTTTCTGTCACATTTCCTGAAAATTCTTAAAGACCCCTTGTGAAACGTCATCGCTTCTGCATGCATTGCGTGCCGTTTATTAATTAAACTAACCTGAGTGCAAGGTACACTCCGGTTAGCCTGAATAGCGCTCCTTTGAAAATCACTGACCCAGACAAGCCGCGGACCAATTTAACTACTGCTAGACACTTCTAGAGAGTTGTTTACAATACAGCTATTTTCAACATTCATATCTTTTACATATAAGATGGTTTCTCTTTTCCCCTGTTGGAATTGTTTATGGGTTTATCTTCTTGCTCCGGAATTGTAAATTTATAAGCATGGTAAGCAGAAAGTTTCACTGATATAAATATAGCATCTCCCTCAGGGGTTGATTGTTAACCAGAGCATAGATGGCTGTTGTTTACCAGATTGAAGAGAATTAACTGTGTCTAAATTCTTAAGAAATCGACTTTCTTTTGCCCTTTTTAAGTCATCCACTATGTTCTTTAGATTTTGACGGATGAAACAGGGAATGTGCCAAAAATCCAAAAAAGAGCTTCGTCCAAGAGAAACAAAGCATGATCATGAATTGAAAGGGTCTTTTTTTTATTATTTTTAGCAAGAATGTCTCGTATTCTCTGTTAAACAAGGCAGCTAAACAAAGAAAATTAGTTTGTCTACTTAAGCTTGCAGTGTTAACATCTCGAATTACATCTGCAGAGGTAAGTTTCTTGCTTCAATTTTACAGCAAATTGAACTAAAAATATGATGATGGGGTGACGTTTATCCAGTCTGTTTTAATTTCAACCTTGCGTTCCAGCTTTTTGTTTAATCGATTATATCGGTTTCGGTATGACTTGCGGAATGGCATAATGGCATAATTAAGTGGAATGTGACAACGTTTGGAAGCAGTGGACAAGGCCACGATAAATAAAACTACTTGGCTTCTCTGTTGCCGGTCTCTTGTCTAAGAAATGCTCGTACCAGACGTCAGCCTTGCAATCAATTTTAGCTTTTGTGCGGAATGTAATATATACAGAATGACTCGACTGGAACGCGCCCTTTTTGGGTGCCAATTCGCAAAAGCAGCAACGTAGAATTTAATTTAGTTCGTAGCCAGTAAAAAGAAACAGAAAGAAAACAAAACAGGAAAATCTTGTTACGCAGATTCTCGTTACGCCGTTACCCATTACCCCATTACGCGTTTTACTAAGAACTGTTATGAAATAGTTATCGTTCACTTTTGAAAGAAAATCGGAACGGTATTAAGTTTTAACTTCATTACTTTCATTCAAACCAATAATAACTAACACATAGTTACTTATTAGCTAGTTTAACTAGACTAAGAGTGTTACGAGCGCGATCGATCGTGAACCGCGATAGAGCGGAAGTGTATCTCATAGATTAACCTCATCGAAGCTATAAAAAAAGTTGTCTTGTCTGCATGGTTTCACAGTATCTGATTAGTAAAGCTGCTTCGAATTCACTTTGTTTGTGGTTGGCCGTGCCAACCATTCAACAGTCACAGGACACAGGCGGCGAACGCAAACGTAAGTGAAGTTCTTTGTAGTAAACATGAACCCAAATCAGTTAAGCCTCTTGCGTCACTACTGCAGTGTTGCTTCTTTAAATCATGAACATACAGCATCAGCAAATGTTCGCTTTGTTTATCCTATATCATAAGTGGAGTGATAGATGAATACAGGGCAGTCTTAAACATCGCTTGTCTGAGAAAACAACGACGTTTGCCAGCTAAGATCACATTCGGTTCTGGCGAAGAGCCAGGACGGCTACCGGAACTAAATTTACATAACTAGGCATGCGCAAGAGAAGGCATGCGCCCGAGAAGGCATGCGCCCGAGAACTCTCGACTCATCTCACTGCCGTCCTCGCCTCGTTGAAGACGATTCACCCGATTTGCTCTCGTATCGAGAACGTGAGTATTTTACGCTTGTTTTTTCTTGACAAATGTTTTAATCGACGTTATTTTCAGTTATACTGTTATAGGTTCGCATTTTTCGTGTTTGTAGCGTAGAAATACGTTGAAATTCAGAAAAAATTATGAAAGTATTCCTTGCCTGCTCGTTTGTGTTTCAGTTGCTGTCACGAGTGTTCAAGCGAAAAGCGAAATATACTAAGAGAATAAATCAGTGTAATTACGGCTGGGAAATTATGTGAGGACGACTGTCTTGAAAGCATCAATCGAGCAAACAAAATAAATGCACATAACTAAATCGATCTTTAGTTTTCCTAATACCCGAAACTTGATGTACTGTTGTTTTATTATAAATTCTTGGTTATACTATTACAGATAGAATTGAAATATTCACATGAAATCAGGAATCCTAGGCGCCCTGGTGGCAAAAAGCAAAGGCGCTGCTTCTTTAAGAATGGAATTTTATCTTTTTTCTACGTCACCTATCTGAATCAGGTCAGATCGTTAGGTTTAATTTCTTTATACGGAAATTCTGAATTCTTAATTAAATACTTAGATGTTTCCTTCATATTTATCAAGAAGAATCTGTTCACCATCACTTAAACTTGATAGGATATGATTTCTACTGTCTCCAAAGAATGTTATTGGTTTTGTAAAGTGCTTTTATATAGCTCAAATTATTGACATCGCCTACCTATACAAAAATACACATCGTAAGCATGTTGTCTTTGGCGACACGACGGGACTCGTGCGCGTTTCCCGCTTCCACTGCCGTTGCTGTCCTGGCCTTCCCGTCCCCGTATCTTAAGGTCCCTAATACTGCACATGCTGTAGATTCATGGGGAAAGCACCGCCGAATAATACTGGAATAACGCGAAGTTTCCGGAAGCGGTTTCCTTTGTCTTCTCGAACCACCCATATACCACGTCTTTGAAGTTTGGCCGAATTCTCAATTTTTTTCAATTTTGTGATCAAAATTTCTCTGCGCGACCCGGGCCTGTGTTTTTAATTAGATTATTGCGTTCTTCTGTTCTTTACATGGGATAATATTTCAACTCTAAATACGAAATAACTACAAATAGAGTTGGATTTTCGAGTTGGATTTCGAATTGGTTTTTCAAGTTGCATCTTTGAGCTGGAGTTTTGGCCGGGACTGTTTGCAGTTTGCTCCATTCCGGTTCACTTGAAAATCCTATACTCAAAATCCAACTCGAAAATACAACTCGAAATCCTAACTCAAAAATTGGTCTGTCTCGTAAACAACATCACGTACGCAGTATGCACGCAAATTCTTTAAGTATGCGAACTCAGTTTTCCCCAAGGCATTAAGCGACGCATAAAAAATAATTCTACATTCGAAAAGTACGTAGCCTGGGCTAAATTTAGAGACCAAATTTGTTATGAGAAAACATAAAATAATGGAGATAGCACTTTGGAATGTTTTTGCACGGTAAAAGCGAATGCATTAAATGACTTGCGTCTCCGTCATGCACACGCACAGTTTGACTTTGGCGCAAATAATTCAAATTGCGTGAAATACGCGAAGTAGTTTTTTTCAGAAACAGAATGCGACGTATCAACAAAAACGTTAGATTTGAAAATGACTCAAGCTGAGCTAAATTTTAAGACCAAATGGAGATATTTTACTTATAAAAGTTTTTTACTCGCTAAAAGCCGCGGCAGTGCTGCAGTCATACGATTATTTACTAGCCCTGTATGAGATGGACGCAAAAACCTTTAATGTTTCACGGTTCGGCGCATGTGAAAGCTATGACGCAAGCAAAATCGTTTATATTGTTTATAGACCAATTGGAAGCGATATGTCAATATGCAAATCGAGCTCTAAATTTGCCCTTGTTGTGGAACTTTCGCGTAAGCCGGTTGATCGACTTACTCAATCGATTCTCTTCACGATTTCAAAGTTTATGCCTGCAGTCAGTGCGCTGGAAACATGACGAGCCAGAGATAACCGGATGTTCAAAAATTCGCTTCGTCTGGTTGCTATGAAGTGACGTCACAGGCCGGCTCAGCAGCTATCATCGCATTTAGTTTGCGGTTTCACTAGCTGAGCGCACTGTTAAATCCTACAGAGTTAATCCCGTTTATTCTGAGGGACTGGATTATTTTTTTTTACATTTCTTCAGGTTGGATTTAACGAATTTTTGACTAGAGCAGAAACTTTGTCTTTATTTCGATCAAGTTCTGTGCAGTATGGATGCCTTCGATAGTCGAAGACTCCACGGGCAAATCAAGGAACTTGCATCTTAAAATAACTCGGTATTCCTGTGGGAAATGCATTCTTTGGTGTCTGCAAGCAGTGTCAAGCCTGACGAGAGGATTTGACACGGTCGAATACACCAACCTAAATAAAAAATGGCGGGGTATCGACGCGTGCACAAACACGAGCCTATATAACCTCTTCCTTCGGCGTTGTTTCCGCTATTTTTCGACAGAAACTAAAAGTCGGCAAACAAGAGAAGTACGTTTGGCTAGTGGACAAAACTAACTGCCTGAAGATCGGCCAAGATTATCGAACAGTGATTTCAGATACAACAAGCGCACATGGTATTATCAGCGATCGTTCAGGTACACTAACAACTACTCACAATTAGGAGATTAAAAGAAAAGAGTAACATTGACTTAGCTTGATAAGGAGAGTAAACAATATCGCTTTTGCGAAACGTAACTAACACAAGGGTATTAATGCAATGACAGCATATAAAATCAACATTGCTAAAGATAAATACATGAGTAAGAGAAGTTCTTTTCAATATTCAGAATATTCTTTCTGGCTCAACGGAGAATATGACTAGAAATATATCTTTTTTCTCAGAATATTGGAAAATTCTTCAATAATTTCTCTGGTTCGCCCAAGTTAAAATCCTGATGTTTAATACTCATGTATGCCTGAGTGCTTCTGGGATAAAAATATAATATGTAATATTTTGGTTCGCACATGGTATCAAAGCTCAAAGCAAGCTGCAGGTGTTATATATCCTCTCTGGTTTGCCCGGGTAGAAGTCCTGGCATCATTTGTATGCCTGAGTGCTTCTGGGATATATAACATAATTTAAACATTTTGAGTCATACATGGGTTCGATGCCCCGGCAAGTGTTTTATATCCTCTCTGGTTTACCCACGTTGAAGTTCTGGCATCATTGTATGCCTGAGTGCTTCTGGAATATATAACATAATTAATTTTTTGATTCGCACATGGTATTGAAGCCCCGGCAAGTGTTTTAGATCAGCTAGATTTGCGGCCAATCCGATTTTGGATTTCAGAAATCAGAAATCAGGACAATCCGTAAAACTATTTTGGATTTTAGTTTCCAGAGAGCAGCAAACAGCATATTCATGTCTGGAAATCCAGGCTATGGAAACGGAAAATGAATAATTGAGCAACAACGAATTCTGAAACCAGAAAAGATGAAACAGAAAACAAATAAAACCCGAAATCAGAAACCCGAAATCAGAAATCAGAAATCAGAAACCCGAAAACAGAAATCAGAAATCAGAAATCAGAAATCAGAAATCAGAAATCAGAAATCAGATATCAGAAACCCGTTGTAAGACGTAGGGAGTGGAGGAGGGGGGGGGGGGGGCTGGGATGGGAGGGGAGGGGAGGGGGGGTACTTGTGACGCGATGGTTTTCCAACAGTAGAACTTCTTTCTTTCGGTCAGGGGTGGGGGCGGGTTTGTCGGGAACTTGCTAGAAGGTAGGTAGAAAGCAATACTCGTTTGATAAGGGGGGTGGGGGTGGGGTACATCGGTGCGCTTTCCTAACTGTCCGGGGGAGATACAGGTTAAAAAAGGTTAAAACAATAAGGGCACTGCTGTTCAATTTCCCCGTTATCTCAACAGCCAGCAGGTCTATTTCTGGGGTGGGGGATGAGGGGTGAAGGGTGAGGGGTGAGAATAAAGGATTCGGACGGTTAACAACTTCGATAAGTTTAGTGACGGTGTTTTCATTAGTTGTAATTTTCTGCGATACCCGATAAAAAGACATAAGAATGTCAAGTGTCTAACCTGCCCATACATTACTATACTGAGAACGATGTATTCAGCAGCATACAATGAATCAAAATCATGATGTAATACAAACAACTTTATCGAGGAAGGCTTTACCTAAGGGCCTATATAGCTAATCATAATCTATAAAGCTGTACCTTGTTGCCCGCGCAGGCAAACAGGGAAACATTTGTATCCGCCACAATGTGTCCGGAACATTGTGTCCTCGTTTGCCACCACCTTAACTTAAGTTCGAAAATTAAAAATCGATAAGCTAAGTGCTTAAACGGCATACAAAAGAATGAAAAAAAATAACACAACAATGGAAGTACATGTAGTCCAGTTTGACTTAAAATTCTATTATGTCAGTGATTGGGCCGAGCCAAATAAATTTTTATAATACTGTAAAATAAAATTTCATTTCATTTCCCTGAATGTCTACAATACCGAATGAAAATGGAATATTTCAGCATCATATCAGGTCACAGTTGATGGAATCCAGCATTACAATAAAGGTCAGCCAAGCTAGGGTCTGTCTAACGCACTAACGAAATCATATATGGTAATTTGATTTTATAATTCGTTTCAGTAATGTGCTCTTGAAAAGGATAATGCAAAATTTGCGAAACATTTATATCGCTTAGTCCCACCACACAGGTTACATTGGCTCTTAAATGTAATTTATCGCCAAATATAAAACAAATTATTGTTTAAAATACAATATATCACGTTTAAAATACAATATATCACTGATATGAACTCAATAAACACATACTTCGTACAAATGTACATTTATTCCCACGCATTAGTCGGTATAACCTTGTGTGAGCGCACGTGCCAGACGCTGTAACTTTACAGTGCAGCACGAGCATACCGGTATGCACTATCGGCTCTTTTTTTCCACTTCTTCCGAGTTTTTTGTTTGTGTGTGTATATTTTTCGCATATTCAAGCCGTTATTAAAACCAGGAACATGGGACATTCCGGAACATTATAAAAATTGGGTGAGCATACCGGTAGTGAAATTAGCAAAGAAATCAATGCACAAAGAAGGTCAACAAAAATATTTGCACAATATTTGTATTTAATGGCGAGAAAGGTGGGACGAAAAAAAGTTTTTGCTGACTGGAACTGTAGCTATTACAATAATGTATATTCTTGGAAGTAAATTTCAAGACAGCAAGGGACCGCCAACGATAATGCTGCTAATGTAGGATCTACAAGAGATTAATTAATACCGTGACTATGTGAAAATTGGACTTTGCGAGACACCAACACGACAAGAAGCGATGAAGCAGCGGCAGGTCTATTTCGGGTATTTCATTACAACTAATGAAAACACCATTACTAAACTTACCGAAGTTGTTAACAGTCCGAATCCTTTATTCTCACCCCTCAACCCCCACCCTTTTATCCCTCACCGATCAGTGTACCTTTACGGCCAAATGAAATTTAGAAACTTCATTTCTATCTTCGGGCTTGTTATATTTGAAGTTTTGGCGTAGGATTTTGTCATTTTTGTTGGAAGCTCTGTTTTTGTCATTTTTTTTTTTTTTGCCAAAAGAAACAGTAAAACTTCTCTATTTTCTGCAAATTTTCTGTCGGTGCGTTTGCTAGGTACTACTGTCATGTGCATGTACCTTCTCAACACGCTCTTTGATGAGCCAAGAGCTGCAGTTGGCATAGGCCGCCACAGTTTTCGGCCTTTCGACATACGGCCGCGCTTTTCACTTTTCTCTTTAGCTTTTTGCTTTTCGTCTTTTCCCGCGTAAAAGTCGCGTGATCCTTTCACGTGACTTAAGCGTGGAGTGCGATTGGCTCTTGTTTTTGCCAGCGCGGGAAAATATCAGTGTTCACATATCAGCTAAGATGGCGAGCAACCTGATCACGGTCAGCTTCGAAGGGAAAAGAATTGGCCTAATGAAGGAAGACCTAACTCTCACGGAGTTAGAAAAGATTTTTCCAGTAGATCCACCTGGTGCACACCTAAAAGTGAAGACAAGTGCGGGGCACCAGAACATCTGGCCGGACAGATCGGGCAAGTTTAATGTGCCTCCAGGTTGCGGGAGCGCCATCCTCGTGGCCATGCATCGACAAGATGAACAGGAAAGCACCTTCATGCCCTCTTCAGAAAATCCAGGAGGACTCTCCGTTGGTATCCGAGGAGCAAGACGAGGTAATAGTGCTACCGCGTTCTTTTCTCCTCCTTGCTTTAATGAGCATTCAAGTTCCGTGTCAAGTTTTCAAGTGATGTCCAGAGGCCGCAGCAAATCCTTCTCTAGTTCGCGCCTTCAAGGCGGAATTGGATCGAGACCTGCTCCGGCACTGTGGGGTGGCAAAGGAAAAAAGCGTAAAGCTGTGGAGACAAAATATTTCCGGCTAACTTTTGTTGACGGAGACGGTAACTTCGAGGACATTTGGGAAATTCCAATCGACCTATCTCAACTGCAAGAGAGTCATGGCCTTTACACAGTTCTGCATGTTGTGGCAGAAATTGAACGGCAGCTCGGTGAAGAAGATACGAAGCTTGTGATCACAGATATAAAGGGAAATCCTATCAGAGACATGCCTGGAACACGAGGTATGTTTGGTTTTGTTATCATCCGTGCACAAAGTTCCGATGCTAATCGAAAATATTATTGAATCGAGATTGTTAAAATAGCCTCAATTGTTTTTGGAAACAAATTATTAATTCGAAACTATTCAATTTATGGCAGATGCGTCGTTTCCAGCTGTTTGTTTGAATTGTGTTTTGTTTTTGTACTGTACCGCGGATACCACACAAATGCTGTTTATACTTTGTGCATTGAATAAGCAATGAAATGTGAAACTTTCGAAGTGTTTAGGTTATAATTGGTCAAGAATTAACCCCCTCCAATGTGTATTGAAACGTTAAACATTGTGAAACATTCTAAAGTGACTCGAAAGATCAAAAGACATAGTTTGAAACTCCTGACCTCCTGTTAGTGTTGCATGAGAATGCCCCGTGGGGTCGATAGGGTCAGTTTTTGCTGTGTATGTGCTGCTTGCATCTCAGAACCCCTACCCCATTATAGTATATTTCTGGTCTATTTTCTGGCCAATGATAGATCCCATCCTAGTCACTTTTGGGCAAATGATTTTGTTAATCTCAAGTCCTTGGCTTGGCTTTTGGAGGTATGAAAGAAAAGTAAATTAATTATTTATTTTATTATTATCCCTCAGCCTCACTGTGATATCTTTTGATTTACTCCTCCAAGACTCAGAGTTTAGTAAGAAATTTAATATATATTGAAAGTGGCCCATTCTAGGTTTATAGTTGGGGTGGTGGCAGGCACAGGGATCTGGGAGTAAAAGGGGGGGAGTCTATGAGAGATAGGAAACAGGATTCCCAAGATGGCAGAAATCATAAAAATATGCAACATTATGTAGTATTTTTCTGCAGTAGGAAATTGACAAAGAGGTCAAGGGCACTAAGAAATTATTGTTTTTATTATTTCTTTCCTACTTCAGGACACGCCTATTGGAACAGCCAGAAAATATTCCGAGCAATGTACACAAACAATTTTAATGAATGGAGACCCCGTCTTTGGCAGTCAATTAAAAAAGATTATGGCTTTCAATCTGATGTCATGGAAGATGATTATTTAGAAGGCGAAGAGGCAAATGCAAGCACAAGTGGCTTTTCAGCCACCAAAAGCTTCACAACTGCATGCATCAATTCGATCTCCTTGGAAGACAAAGTTGACCAAATCATAACGATGTTAAAGAAAGAAGAAGAGAAGAAGTCGCTGAAAGAAGTGTTTAAGTGCTCCATTTGCTTGGAAACTTGCAGCAACCTCATGACATCATGTACACACTCCAAAGGCTGTGGTAGACTTTTGGGTTGTTTCACATGCTTCCATGATGTTCTCAAATGTCCTCTGTGTCGCAATGAACTTCCCCCTCCAAAGGAAAGGAAACCACTAATAATCTCAGGTTTGGAAAGCATTCTTGGAGTTCATGCAATTTCCCTTGCATCTGCGTTGTCCCAAGTAGGTAGTCAAAATGTATCCAGTGATTCTGATGATGACGACCTGATGCAGGAGAGTTTGCCTCTTACCACAGCAAGAGCCCCTGCAGATCAACAATGACTATTATAAGTGCTAGAACTATTAAGCACAATGTACCATTTTGTTTACAAACTTTGTTGATATTTCAAAAGTAGAAGGACACCAAAGGATATTTTTGTCCAGGTTGATATTATTTGGCCACACCCTTAAAAGTCTCAGTAAAATTAATTTCGGATAAGCTCAGGTTATTACTAGTAAGCAAAGTTACAAACTATTAACTCAGCCTCCACTTGTCAGTGTAACTAAAACAACTTGGTATTTTGGGGGCCTTTTTACTGTTATCAAGAGTTTCACAATATTTTAATTAGACTTGTATTTTTGTAACTATATTGGTCAGGAAAAGTGTGATCATGTTGGGTTCAAAACAAACATGTAAACCAATAACATAGTTTTCTTCTGTTCCAGGTCAAAAATAAAGCACCATTGTTTTCAAACAAGTCTTTTATTTAGTACAGTGTAGTTTTTTTGCTTAAATTTTTAATGTATTTCTAAATTCCCTTCTACACATAAAAAGTTCATGACTATGCTTTGGCAAGTCTCTCCAACTTTCACAAAGGAAAAAAAAATTGACACAAATGCCTTACTATGTTGCTTTTTAGTCCCAGTATTGAAGTTGTGCACTGCATTTTGCATTTAATGCATTGTTTTGTAATCAACAACTGAACTACTCCAAATTATGTTCAATAAACCTGGCACAGTGGTCTAAGAAGAAATTTTTAAATTTAAAAATTTTTTGACTTCTAAAACTCCACCATGGTAGGAGCAGGCTAAGATTTTGGTAAAAAGTGACATTTTTCTTCTGCCTTACGGCTACCTTCCCAACAAATGAGTGTTGAAAACGCCCAGGGGGGGGGGGGGGGGGGGGTGGGGGGGGGGGGGGGGGGGTACTTGCAGAATTCATGACAGGGGGGGTCTGACGGAGCTTCATATTGCGAAACCAAAAATATACATGAGCCTGAAACGTTACACTCAACAAAATACCTGGCATCACAATTTTCTGACTTATTCAATCAAACAGACTTTAAAAGCTAAAAAAAAATATGAGATCTCTTCACCCAAAAAGATACCGAGGATGTAAATTTTCAACCCAAAAAAATGTCGGACCTCCCCGCCATGTATACTGAAAGTACCCCACCCCCACCCCTGGGTGAAAAGGTCTTCAAAAGTTCTTCAGTGTGTGTCAGTTACTTTTATCCCAAGCAGGCAAAGGAACAGTCCCCAAAAGGGTGGGTGACAAAATGGGAACTTGATTAAGGGGAAGTCCTTAAAGCCCAACCATTATACCCAGCCATTATAATAGTAATAATGGTTAGGGTTTAAGGACTTCTCCTTTCCTCCCCCCCCCCCCCCCCCCCCCCCCCCTTAATAATACTTTTTAAAGTACATCTTCCCTTATCTGTTTTCCATAAACAAATGACAGTATTACCAGTGCATTTTTTTACCAATCTCAACAAATTTTCATACAGTAACCTTTGTGTGACATGAATATATATCTTATGGGATGTTTTGGTGTGTAGTATCACTGTATATTTTTACAAGTTGTGCCTTACTTTGACAAGTCAAAGTATAAGTCAAATTCAGGAAACCATTCAAATTTGCAGAAATCCCAGGAGGGGTACTTGCAGTACCGGTATACATGACGGGGGGTCCCATGGAGCTTCATGAAACTGAAATTTTACACCCAAAAAATACCTGGCTTCAAAATTCCCTACCCAAAAAAATACAAGACTTAAATACCTAAAAAAAAAATACTGATTTATTCAATCAAACACACCGAGACCTAAAAAAAGTATGTGATCAGACCTCTCAAAAATATGTCAGACCTCCCTAACACTGATACTGCGAGTACCCCCCATGGGGCAGATGTGTCCCCCCATTTTGTTTTCTTTTTGAAGTGGGCATCCTACAGTGTCCACAATTGTCAAGCAGGTTTTCTAATCTACAAATATTAAACTATACAATATTGCTGTATATTTTCACTTGTTTCACACATTATTTGGATGGTATTTGCTGCAGTTGGATAATATTGGTAACTGCAGAAAGAAATGAAATTTAATCTCAAACATAACACTTCCTTATTTATAGGACAGTAAAACATTGAGTGGTAAACTGACCAACTGCTTTTGTTTTTCTAATTAAAGTGAAGAAAAGGATTTACAATATTAAATACAATATGGTATGTCATTCAGAACAAATATTAGTGTCAGCATATCAAGTTCACGTCACTAGTCTTAATAATATTGAAGGGGGAGGGGATGTTTTCTTTTCTTTCTTTTTTGTAAAAATTAATACATTATAATGTTCCTGGTCTGGGTTACACAATTTTTGACTTCTTTGATTCCAATCTGCAGCCACCTTCCCACCCCCACCCACCTAATTTGTGATGAGTTTCAGATGTAATTATAACATTTGCTGTAATTTCTTAATGCTTTTCCATGAAGTGAAATTTCTTCAGAAATACATGACCCCAAATTGGATCTTAAAAAATATTTGTCATGATATTCACACCAAAACGGCTTAAAAACCCTAAGTAAATATGTTTTTAAGTAATCAAGTGGTACTGAGTTGGTGATGGGTTCATGTACAAGAAGATATTGTGTTATTATTATAGACAACACCTGGATTATGAAAACTTGACATGAGAAAGAATCTGTTAAAAGAAGCATTTTTGTTGTCATTTCTGCTTGTGGTATATGAGCTCATAGCCTATTAGTAGGTGACCATCACAGCATTGTTTGCTCATGTCCAGGAGTAGTCTATGGAGCAGAAATTATTAATTCTTAAATTTCTGAAAATATAGTGCTGGATAAATAAGCTCACTCACTCAGTTAGAAACCCTGCAAGATAAGCTGTTACATCCACAAAGCACACGATTGCTCTTTTTAAGCTGTGACTTTGACCATGCACAACATCAGCAAATATGCTTTGTCCTGAAGGTTGCATACTGAAAAATAATCTTTCACGAGATTCAATCAGATCAGCCCTCATTACCAAAGGATCAGTGCCAAAAGTTGCATCACGGGCCAGACTGCCTCCTCTTTCCTCATACATTCTTACTGCCTCACTAACAGTTGGAATCAATTCAGCTGGTAGCTGCACTGCACAGGAAGTTTGAGCCATGTTTTCCACTGGCACACATCCTTGTGGTCCCGGAATCCTGTGATGATTCCATGAACAGATCAAGTGTTCAGCTGCATCATTTGCAACATACATAATCACCCAAGAAATACAAAACATTGTAATTGGGTTATCAAAGTCAATATCCTCCTGTCTTTGTATCTCACAAAGTTGACACTTTATAGGGTAGTTTATCCTAGTTTATTAACCTCAGGCCACATGCGCTCGGCAACATAGTTACTTGTAGATGGCGTTTGCCTCCAAGGCAATCGTCTTTGACTGAATCGATATCCCTTCAATAGCTCTTGTACAAAGATACAAAGGACAAATTCCCTCCCATGGTCCATTCTTATTTGGTCAAATAACCCATATTTTATAAGTGCTGGTCTAAACAAATGTTCATAGATTAGAATGGGATTTTTAATGGACATAGTCACTGCTCCTAAAATGAATCTTGAACAACCATCAATTAAATACACGTGAGTCATCCCAAACGTCTGTGCAACTTTTTCGTTCTGGTCGAAATGCCCTTTATAGCCAAAATAGGGGGCGAAGTAAGGAATAGGATTTGTTCGTTGTAGCTGTTGTAGTGTATCAAACGTTCTGGCTTAGAAAGCATGTGGTGCGACACGACGAGATGCTTCGGAAATTCTCCTTTGACTGACTGCTCCTGATGTTATTCCCAGCATGGCCCTTACAGTTCCCTGCATCATTCGCCTCCCATAACTGTGACCGTAAAGACCGATATGTTCAGCGACCATCACATCCAGTTCATCATTGGAAATGCGGTGAATTGATCTCTCGTGACAGTACCTCCTTACACTGCGCTCAGTTAATCCTCGAATGTATGGCTTCTGTGATTGATAATAATCACTTATTTCCCGATGAGAAACTCCCCTTATGACTAACTCTCTCACGAAGACTTCGTCTGCAACTTCAGCAAAGGTCGCCATGTTTTTGTTACGTCCATTCATTCCCAAGCTCCCTCTGCCAATTACTTGGAGAGCAGAATTTGGAAAGCGAAAAACGGAATCCAGAAATCACAATTTTATATGCACAGTTCAAAATTTAGTCAAATAAAAAAAATTAAAAGCCGTATTCAGAATTTAACTAAGGAGAACTCAGAATTCACAAAGAAATATCGAAAGGCATAACTCCTAAAAGAAAACCGTAATTGCGAAATATAAAAACCAAAATCAGAATTGGGATTACAAAAAGGAAAATCGAAAAGTGGAAGTCGCTTCTCTGAAATAAAGAAGGTAAATACTGAAAAAGCAAAATAAATACCTAAATTTCGTTTGGCCGAAAAGGTACATTTATTCTCACCCCTCACCCTCGCCCCTCGCCCCTCACCCCTCACCCCTCAGTGGTAAATTTGATGTTGTCATGTCGGCTGTTGAGATAACGGAGAAATTGAACAGCAATGCCCTTATTGTCAAATAAGGTGAAGGTTTCCAAAGTAAAGTTTTACCCAGCAACAAACGTTTTATGCTTGTTTTAACCTTTTTTAACCTGTATCTCCCCCGGACAGTTAGGAAAGTGCACCGATGTACTCCTCCCCTTATCAAACGAGTTTTGGCTTTCTACCTACCTTCTAGTAGATCCCCGACAACCCCCCCCCCCCCCCCCCAACCCCTGACCCAAACAAAGAAGTTCTACCCTCCCCTCTCTTCCCTCCCCTCCCCTTTCACCCCCACCCCCATCCCCCTCCACTCCCTACGTCTTACAACGGGTTTCGGATTTCGGATTCCTGATTTCTGATTTCTGATTTCTGATTTCTGATTTCGGGTTTCTGATTTCTGATTTCTGATTTCTGATTTCTGATTTCTGATTTCTGATTTCTGATTTCTGATTTTCTGATTTCTGATTTCGGGTTTCGGGTTTCTGATTTCTGATTTCTGATTTCTGACTTCTGATTTCTGATTTCTGATTTCTGATTACTGATTTCTGATTTCTGATTTCTGATTTCGGGTTTCTGATTTCTGATTTCTGATTTCTGATTTCTGATTTCTGATTTCTGATTTCTGATTTCTGATTTCTGATTTCGGGTTTCTGATTTCTGATTTCTGATTTCTGATTTCTGATTTCTGATTTCTGATTTCTGATTTCGGGTTTCTGATCTCTGATTTCTGATTTCTGATTTCTGATTTCTGATTTCTGATTTCTGATTTCTGGTTTCTGATTTCTGGTTTCTGATTTCTGATTTCTGATTTCTGGTTTCTGATTTCTGATTTCTGATGACAAAAATATCCGTTTTCTGATTTTTCAAAATTAAATTACAGGAATATATTACGAGTTAGTTTTGATTTCCGATTTATCTGAAAGAAGCTATGGTTTGGCCGCAAAATCAGGTAATTTATTTGTTTTCTAGTTTCTGTTTCATCTTTTCTGGTTTCAGAATTCGTTGTTGCTCAATTATTCATTTTCCGTTCCCACAGCCTGGATTTTCAGACATGAATATGCTGTTTGCTGCTTTCTGGAAACTAGAATCCAAAATAGTTTCACGGATTGTCCTGATTTCTGATTTCTGAAATCCAAAATCGGATTGACCGCAAATCTAGCTGATCATATACCCTCTCTGGATTTTCAAAACAATAAGGGGGACTCCCGTAAGTGAGCTTTGGACGGGTTGAGTATACAGCTATTTCGAGAAATGTTGTCGAAAAAAAAGCATCAAAGTGCACGCGACAAGACCGAAAGGTGGTCTGGGTATTCACTGGAATTTTGCATATTGGCGTAGAGGAAATTTACAAGTTTGTATTTTTGCACGTGGAGAATTTGCCTTTCCTCTCAGGAGGCCTATATCTGTAGCTTTACTTTTACTGTCGCAAGACTTTGAGTGAGGAAAATTCCTCTAAACGTCAGAGGGGCTAAACGTACTTTGTTTCTACATGTCTGAAAGGAAAGAAAACCTGAAATTCGCGCTTATTTTGTAGTTATATCTCATTAGTATTCAACACGTGAAGTAGCTCAATACGTCTACCCATACTACCTTTCGGGATTGGCTTGTGCAGTTTTGTGCTTTTTTCCGACAACGTTTCTCGAAATAGCTGTATACCATTGTTAGCGGTTAAGTTAAAATTAAAATATGAAGTCCTGCACTTTCAGTCAGCCGTTAGATCATCTCCTTGCAGCCGCCTTCTCTACACTTTTTTTTTTTTTTTTTTTTTTTTTTTTTGCGCCGGGTTCGAATATTCGAGAAACTATTTTTGTGGGTGAAATTCGAGCTTATTTCAACACGTGTCGAACGCTAGAAGCGACTGAAGTGTCCTACCTTGTCATATTATTATACACGGTAATAGTAGCTAATAGTAAATAGACGTAAAATAGCTCCAAATTGCTTGCAAACACGCTGTAACGTTAGCAAACAACACCATGTTAGGTTTCATCGACTTTATTTAGTAATTTCGCTTTTATTTATTGTTCAAAAGTTCCCCGTTTAAAAACCCATACAAATTCTTATATAAAGTCCGCCATTTTAATATATGCAAATATCATGCTTGGTCTACCTGTGTTTGTAGTTTGAAGTAAAAGACGTATTTTGTCTCTTTGATTTTTATCTTAACGCCGGGGCATTACATATTATGCACAATGTTTTTTAGTTTTCGTACTGACAGTGAGCAGTCTCCCATTTACTCCGTGGGAACAAAGGCGAAAGCGGACGAGTGATCGTACACCGGCTCGCTTTCGTGTTGGTCTCCACAGCCTCGAAAGCAAACGATAGACTGCTCGTAGTTTAAAGTTTGGGACACAGCCGCCCGTCGAAATCTATCGCCCTTTGAGAAATAGAAAACTACTAAACAATTTTAATTGTTAAAAGAATACTTGTCGAACGAACTCCCAGATTTCTTATGAAGCGGTTTATCCTCAGTTGCGGTCCAAAAGCAGTCTTGTATTTCACTGGCACGTTTTAAGAACCAAAATAGAATTTTCAATCATAAACACACACTCTCGCGTTTCAGGATTATGACACATTCGCGCTAAAGTTCGCACATTCAGTTCAACAGAAATGATCGGTGGCAGGGATATAGTTACAATGGAATGTTGCAAGCTGCTGGACGTCAAGCTGAGAATGTGGAGTACAAGTAAAACTCCACATTCTCAGCTGGATCCAAAGGTCTGTTTTCGGTTGCTAAGAACTTCTGGCTCATCATGGTCATCAGCCTCTGGCGAATCATCCAGCTGCCAGCGTTATGGTGTGTGCTCAAGGACAGATGGGAGCAAATTAAAAGATTGTCCTTGCAACGTGGCGAATTAGACTGTATTGCTTCGTGTAAATGTCTATTGTCTAATGCCTGTACCAGAGTTTCCATTTTTCTTTTACTATAGAAACGTATACATTATATGCTCCTGATATGATAGATTTATCGCATGCTCATGACATGCAGTCGCTGTGAGGATAAATCGACTGAAATACACGTTCAATTTTCAAACTAGTAATAGTCCTCACTACAACTGCCCCCGCCTTTATGTAATTTTATTTACAGCCATAATCTAAGATTAGTTGAGTACATTAACGCCTTTAAGTATTGGAAGTCCATGGACTTCACAATAAGGCTTCAAAAGACCTTGCTATGCCAAGTACGTCGCGACATTGTTTGCTGCAGAATTTCCTTGTTGCGTGACACCGTGTTCAATCGATACAAACCGATATCGGAAAACCGTTCGATAAATCGATAACTATCGATAATTTAAATTTAAACGTTATCGATTTTATCGATCAATCGATAGAAATCGATACTCACAACCATCGCTGCTTATTTAATGTATCGAATTTATCGATTTATCGATTTCATCGTTTTCATTAAGGACCAGTATTATCGACACCGGTTCTTTCGAGACAGCGTTTAAAAGGCAAGCTTTGTTTTTGCCGATGCGTTCAATAAGGGGCTTACATCTGTTTTATCTTGACCTTCTCACTCGTTCATAGCCCAGAGTTGTAGTAACGCAAATAGGATCAACAGAATAAAGCAAATGAGTTTCAAGAATTTCTTTTATTTATAAACACAAACTCTTTAAATGGTTGTTGTACTCTTCTTCCTTAAGTTTCGTTGATTCTGAAACCATAACGGTTTTTAATTTGAATAGTTTCTAATTTGAAGAAGTTTTGTTTCTCCGCTGAATCATGTCAAGTATAATAACGATCATGTTACGTGCTTGTTTAAAGGTGGTTGATTAGGGAAATAAATCTTTTAAAAACTTATCCTACGAGAGTAATTTTTTGTTAGACTGGTTTTCGGAATGTTCTGATGCTTTTGCTGCCTTTAAATAAGCGAACCCTTGTTGCGCCGATAAATTTAATAAGTTCGATAAAATCGATAACAATAATTTAAAAATCGATAATTATCGATTACTCACAACATATCCCTTTATCGATTTTTATCAATTTCCGATGCAATTAACTAATTTTTATCGAATTTATCAATTGTAATCGATTATTAGTTTTATCGATTGAACACGTCGGGTCTCACAGTCAAACGCCTCCAACCGTAGCCACCCGACAAAGTTTTTGACATCTTTTCAGTGACACGTTTTTGATTACTTTGACGAGTTTTACGGCTTCCGGTTGCTTTCAACTACCAATCAGATGCCTTGAAAAATGGAAGGCGGGGTAACAACCGTTGCATGATTCGTCTTCAAACGTCAGAGTTTGAAAGGGTTTCAAACAACGTTTCGCACAACCGATTATGCCAAGTTCAACTGGCAATAAACAAATTTTATGCCGACAAAAATTTGGTCAAACTTAACTTTTCGTACAGGAAATGTCTTCTGGGTTTATTAAACCGGTTGAAACTGAACGTTTCACAGATCGTTCGTATGAACCGTTGTGCAATCGGAAGCCATCAAACTAATCAAAAACTTGTGAAAAAGATGTCAAAAACTTAGGTAGCGTTCCTTTTGACCAATCCGGTTCCAGATTTAGTTGATCCAGATTGTTTGAATCTTCGTGTAAGCTGGAACAAAAATCTGAAAAAATGATCGAGCCCGTTGTTGCTACGGCAACAAGGGGCCTGGGAATCACAACAAAGATGGCGGAACACAAAGGATTTCGCCGAGCGCCACTAAGCTTTTTCTGTTTGCTGGAAGAGCTTTTTAATGACGAATATCCTGGCGAAGAAATTCACGATAAAGGAGATGACTTCCTGATGTTTCTTATTCTTGAGGAGCACGAAAAGAGTTGTAGAAATACTGAAATTCGGACGGAGAACTTCGTCGAGGGAATAGTTCCTCAAATGTCAGATTTGTCCTTTCGACAGCATTTCAGGCTTTCAAGACCAACGGCCCAAAAACTTCGTCGAGCTTCTGGGGAACTGCCTACCGTTGAAATTGAAAAACAGCTGCTATTAACGCTTTGGTACCTTGGAAATCCAGAGTGCATCAGGTCAGTATCAGACCGATTTAACGTGACACGTTCAACCGTGTTCAGAGTCACCACGAGAATATGCAAGGCACTCGTGAACCACATTGCTCCCTCTTTCATCCGGTGGCCGTCTGGAGACAGGCTGTTGCAAGCCATTGAAGGTTTCAGTGAGCACAATGGCTTACCTCGATGTATAGGAGCCATTGATGGCACGCATATCCCCATCAAAGCCCCAAGGGATCATCATGAACATTACATTAACAGAAAAGGGTTTCATTCAATGCAGCTTCAGGTAGTGTGTGACACTGATATGGTATTTACTGATGTTTACTGTGGCTGGCCTGGAGCAGCTCACGATGCACGCGTTCTTCGAAACAGCCCTTTATTTCATGATGCAGAGGCGAGAACAGATGACATCTTTCCAGGACAAACGTACATTATTGGAGATGCAGCATATCCTTTAAAAACCTGGTTACTTACAGGATTTAAGGACAATGGCCATCTCACCGCTCAGTAGAGGCGTTTTACCCATCGTCTAAGCTCAAAATGGATGGTCATTGAACGTAGCATAGGTCTTTTGAAGGGGAGGTTCAGAAAGTTGAAAGTCATGGTTGATATTGACAGAACCAGGTTTTTACCAATTTTAGTTACAGCAGCATGCACACTCCACAATTTCTGCATTTACTCAAAGGATGAAATAGAGGATTTCCTTGAACCTCTAAGTGATGATGATGATGCTAATAACTTTGTTAATATTTTTGCTAATGATGAGAATGCTGTGCGGAAAGCGAGCAGAAATCATGGACATGATTTGCTAGAGTTTTCCATTGCCTTTTTGCCTATCTGGAGTATAAAAATTATGTATATATGGGACATAAAGTAAATAAGTAAACTCCCCCAGAACAGTTAACTGGGAAATGAAGCTTCAAAAGCAACTTTGAAATTTTAAGGACAATATTTCAACCTGGGTAGGGAAGTATCCACTGATATACAAGCAAACCAGAGAGGGGTTTGCTTATTTTATAACCCTCCAATTAATTTCTTTGGCATGGTTAATGCACCAGTCAAGGTACCCCCCCCCCCCCCCCCCCAACCCCAGGGATTAGTCAGGGATTGGGCATTTGCCATTTCTGATGGGACCTAATGCCCACTATGCGGGGACATCTCAGAATGTCTAATCCCCCTCCCTTTGCTAGAATCATATAAAAAATATATAAAATTAAATCTACTTTCAAAGATACATGTTATAATTTGCACACACTTCAATAAAAAAAAATCAGTACCAAGCCAATACGCTTAAAGGCAATTCATGACACGTCATGAGGAATTAAAAGGAATTGTTTCTACCAAACAATGAAAAAACATACCTTGAATAATTTATCGCTTCACAGCAATTGTCGCTTGCTCGACTAGACCTTGTGTTATAACTGTGGACGTGAAAAAGACACACATTTTTCATGAGGGTTCTGGGACAAACTTTATAACCAAAGGTTCATGATATCTAACAAAGCTTTATTCTCAAGAAACTCGGCTCTCATGCTCGCCTCGTTTCTTGAGAAAAGCTTTGTTAGATATCATGAACCTTTTGTTATAAAATTTCTCCCAGAACCATCATGAAAAATGTGTGTGGTTTGAGAGAAAATAAGCAAGCATGGAAGTAAACAAAGAGCATGACCCCAAAGCGAGCGGATGTGTCACACAAAAAAAATTATTTTCTTTTGAAGAAATGTATGCACTGTCTATATACAAAAGTGTCTCAGAATTATTTTCCATTTGAACAATTATCTGCACTTGTATATACGACGAGATGGGAAGAGGTAGAAAAGGTCCTATTGATCAAAGCACTAAAAAACCGAAAATTAGAAAAAACAAAGAAAGGGTCGATTGGCCAGTATTTCAGCCAGAAAGAATAGAAGAAAATACAGAATTGCCAATACTTGTATCAGAAGAACTTCTTGCAGAAATGAAAAAAATGAGTCCACAAAACTTAATGAATATTCTTTCGACAAAATAATGTGAACAGGGACATGATTTATTTACACATTTAGAAAAAACTCCAATCCTGTTATATCGGGCGAAAATATGGTTAGTGGAACAAATAAATGCCAACTTACCGAGTACACAAAAAAAAACAGACAGCTAGCGGCACTTGGCTGCGACAAAGTACACCAAGATTTGCAGAAAACCCCTTTCTGTCATAGACGGCAAAGGCTTGTGAAAGTTATGTTTTGTCTTGATCATAAAAATTGCGGCGTTGATGGGATATGTGTTCCGTGTATACGAAAAGACTCCATCAATCATTACGCTTTCCCAGACATAGACGAATACAACAGCCCCAGACGCTGTATTGAGATATGCGATGATGATCTTGAACATGCTTGGATCCTTTGTATGTTAAGGGGTTTAGACCCAACGCGAGAAACCTTTCAGAAGTTTTACTGAGCGGCCGATACCTTCGTTTGGTTGCAATATTTTTGTTTCGAAATATGTGAGTTGCGTGACATTTTTCTCAGAAAGACCGGAAACCATTATTTTTATTTCCCAGGCCCCTTGAAGGAGCAGTACACAACAAAATGGCGTGTTTGACTAGAGATTTTAATGTTTGGGCCGAAAAAAGACGAAACAGAACAAATATTACGAAAAAAATACGCTCAGTTAACGCGATGTAAGTTTTTGTGCCCCCCACAGAAGCTGGCGAAGTGAAGCGAAGAGAAGAAATCGAGAAATAACAGGATTTGATCACAAAAATTTTGTCAAACGATCGAGTGAAATTTCTAGAACATTGACTTGTTCTAACCTGTTTAATTTTTTTCTGCCTCCCGCATAGCCTCCACTACTTGATGTGTTATCTGTCTAACCTCATTCTGCCAAACGGGTGTAGAAAGTTCGGTTAAAATAAAGCAAATCCGTCTAAATACAAAGCTGACAGGTCTTAATTTGTTTTTAAGATCTTTTATCTTAAATAAGCAGACCATCACGGAAGAACAATAGATTTAATTGGTTTCTTTTGTTCTGAAAAATTCTTTTGGGCTACGCTGAATCTTAGCACAAAAGGAATGTAAAAACAAAAGATTTTCGTGGGTGGTAAAACCACAGAATGAGAATTGATTGACAGCGCGCGTGCGGGTATTGTTTTGATTTCAAAGCATTGACGTCACCAGACAAGGCTGGGATTAATAACCGCACAGCACACAAAGAAAATTAAAATTGCGGAGCATAACGAAAGAACACACGCGTGAAGGTAACGCATTCATGTTATTTTGTAACCCTTAGAGAAAATCTCGTTTTTTCCCCTCAAAAGTTAATTCAAATTTGTGCTGGATGCCGCGATTTTTTTTCGAAATTCTTCCCTTATTTCATCTTTGATCTTGTTTATATCTAGCTCGTCTGACTGACGTGAAGTTGTTTGTTTTTGTGCGAAGTGTGAGCGTAAATTTTGTTTAAGTTGTTGATATTTATGCATTTCACGTGTGATCAGTTGAAACTCCGTGTCAGAAACATGATTATCATTCAGAGCCTTTGAGACAGAGCTGTTTATCGAGTCATGTTTTGCCACAGCCAGAGCATGGATTCTTGAGTGTTTATTAACTTTGCGTTCAAGCTTTTTGTTGATAACAGACAGTCCAGCAGATGCTCCCCCTGAAAAAATAGCAATACCTCCTAATGGCACTCCAACCAAAGCGCCAAAACCTGTAAGTGATGTTGCGACAGCACGAGACGACAAAACTGTCGTCATAGCGCCAAGACAGACCACGGAATAGTGAATCACTTTCCTGACCTTTTTATATTTTTTTAGAACAAGTCTGTAATGCTCGATTTCAGAGTTTATTTCTCTCAAATATTTACTAACCTCAGTTAGCCTGAAATTCTCGGCATTTGGTGTTGTAAGGAGGTTTGGATAGAGTGTTGTCTGAGTTTCTGTTTGTTCATAAGATGGTGCAGTTGGTAATACATTGGATGACATTGTTATATTTACAAAAATATTTTTTGTTTAATTCATCTCAATTAGAAACTGAAGAGGTTCCTGATTGAAGTTGAAAAGGTCATTATTTTCTTCTCTGAATGATATTGTCATATTTGTGATATGTTTATCAGCAGAAACTTCGCGTAAGACATGTTCTGGGCCACTTTGATAAAAAACTTTTTGATATGGTTTTCCTGTTATGTCAAAAGTTTGTAAAACAGTAGACGGTTTTCCATTTAACAGATTCTGTTCTTTGTCAAGTAGGTCGCAATGAATGTAATAGGTCGTTGCGGAATTCAGCTTTTTTATGAACGTTTTAAATCCCAATGTAAAAGAGTTTAAATTGAGTAAATTGCCTAAATTGGAATCAAAAACAATCCTTTTAAACTGTGGATTTGTGATTACAAGCTGGCCAACGATAGTATTAATATCTGTTAGCAATGGAATCTTATGTTTGTTTAAACTGTTTCTGATTTCACTCGCCAACGCATCGAGTGTATAATGGCCCGGCAAAAAATTAACTTTGTAAAGCTTTTCGACAACATCGTACAAAGTAATTGCCCCCTCTTTCTTCAAGTTAAACCACGAATTGTAGAGTGAGCATGAAAGCAGCCGGATATAGCTTGGTTTTTGAATAGGCTGGTCAAAATAGACCGTGTGTGGATTTTCTGTTGTAGTTAGCGTTAGAATAACCATTTTATAATTAGAGAAAAATATTTTGTTTAAATATGAAAGCATGGCTTCTCTTCTTCAATGGATTCAGACACCACAAGCTGACAGCATTGCCAAAGTATCACAACAAAAGGCATGGAATACTTTTCTTGCAAAATACCCGAATGCCGATAAATCTAAGTTTGAGCCACAAACCAATTTCGCCAAAGACCACACAGCAACCTCAGAAATTTATTTCAAAGCAGGGCCAGGCTATTTGATAGACGTTCTTGGTTCAGACAGCAAATATTGGAGCCCGGAAATGAAAAGTGCTCTGGGTGTTGACCAATCATCAGAAGGGTTTCCACAACAACTTACACCAAGTGGTTTAAAAGGAGACTCTTTGCCCATTCCTGCTGTTGGCTTTCACGATGCCGCACTGAGTTTGAAAAAAATATTTAATGACCAACTGAATATTTACGTAACACCAGACCAGTATTTCAAAACAAAGTTCAGAGAGATATTTCAAAAAACCAAACTCACCCACCATTCAGGGAAAGAGTCCAAAACATGGCTAGCCGGCCCAAATATTAAATACTGGCCACAACAGCTTAACTTCGCTGTCTGGTGCGCAACAACGGGCTGTGGTATCAGTCGTGAAATTTTCGATGACAGCTCTACTATCCCTTTGCCACCGAATGTGCGAGCTTTTTACAAGTTCCATATATATTTTACTGTCAGGCGAATATTGTTTCAGATGGGAGGAATACAAAGCATAAGCGCTTTGCCTGGCGACCCTACTTTTGACCAGTTTAACAACAAATACGACGTGGCTTCATACAAGAGAATATGCAATGAGTTCGGAGTCGACCCGTCATGCGATTTTCGTTTTACAAGAGGCGCAAACCACGGCCTGGGAAGCGTTTACATCTATGTCACAAACGTTGGACCAGATAAAACTTCAGCCAGTTACCCTGGTTTCAATAAATTTTCTGACGAAGGCGGTTCAGGCTCAAAAGGTAACTTGATTTATTATATCGAGCCGGATGACGCTGCCTACGGACAGGCAGACTGGTTTTGTCCCAATGTAGCAGAAGGTCTAACCCAGGCGGGTTTGGCGCGAATAAACCAGTCGATAGAGGCGTTCGTTTACTGTGTTTTGGGTTCACAGGTGAACGTTAGAAGCAGCATAGTTGGGGCAGGAGGGCGCGCAAAGGAAGTGCAAAGTGAGTTCCTTGTGCTAGTGGAAGACTCAATAAGGCAACCGGATCTGGCAAAGTCAGTTCAAAGGTACCAACTTGCTGTCGACGAGGCAAAGGTGAGGCTTAACCTTGCTGTGTGTCCGGGGGCCTGGCTGATGCCTGCGCGGATGGTGATAAATTCGGGAACTGTTATTGGTTACAACAACCAGCTCAAACAAGCTGTGCCAGGCATGAAGCTCGGGGTTAACAACGAAGTGAATACAAGCACAAAAAAGCAGGATTAAAGATAATGGCAGGAGGGCCAACAAAGATAAACCCACCAAACAGCCACCCCTCAAACCCAATACACAAGGAAGCAACGAAAGAAAAGGGGCCCGCGCCTGAAGTGAAAACACCTGATGAGCCAGTACCAAATGCAAATAGCACTGAAACACACGAAAATAACAAAGCAGCTATTGCTGTTGCCGCCATAGGGGCTGCGGCTTTCATTTACACCGTTATGCGCTAACGCCGCTTCTTGATGTATTTTTCGACAAGAAAGGCTACAACAGCCAAAATAAGCAACCAGGTGTGCTCAGCAAGAAAACCGATAGCTTGACCGGCGGCTTTGAAAAGAAAGCTAACAATTGAGCCAATAAGACCTGGCAGAGCTGATGCAAGCTTTGAGCCAATAACTTTCAGACCTTTTCCCAACGCTTTACCGGTGGCTCTCAAAGCGTTTGTTATAGCCCCAATGACAGCACCAATCGTGACACCGGCAGCAAGAACGATAGCCGTAACGGTTACGCCATATTTTTTGAATATCTCTTTCACCCTCTCTCGAAGTGGAAGCGCTCTTTCTCTTTCATCAATCTGCGTTTGCAAACGAGCAAGCTCCTCTTGTCTTTCCGCCACTCTTCCTTCGGCGGCTTGTTTATCAGAAGGTGAGGCGTCTTCATTGTCGATAACTGCCTGATCTTCCTCGTTTTGGCGCTACAGCTCGGCTTCTTGCTCTTTCAGCTCATCCAACGTTCTTGTGTCGTTGAGCCTCGCTTCCATTATGTTTCTTTCGCTCTCTTTGGCGGCCAGGCTTGCTCTCAGTTGGTCGACGCTCTTTTGTTCTTTGGCTTTGGTTTTTGCTTGTTTCTCGAGAGCCGTCACCTCTTTTTTTGCATTTTCAAAATCCTTTTGATAATTCTTTTTCAGTTGCTGCAGTCTCCGCAGTTCTGATTCACTTTCAACGTTTGTACCTTGTTCTTCTTGAATTTTTTCGATCTGAGCTTGATTTCGTTCTATTCTGATTCTCAGATGTTGCACTTCTTGGGCGGCTTTTTCTCTTTCAGAGGCGAGTTTTTTCTGCATCTCTGAGTTGTTTTTCAGCTTCTCTTAATCTCTGCCGGTTTTCTCTTATTTCATCATTGTCTTGAGCAATCAGAGATTCAGCTTCTGGACCAAGGGATGTTTTGAATTTGTCTGTAATTTTTTTGAGAAGACCTTTCCCATCTTTTCTGAAAATTTCAGGCTCGCCACCCCTTGTTCCATATGAAACGATTGTACTCTCGTTGCCTGGCTTTTTGCCGAAACCTATTGGGCCTAATTTCCCGAAGTCAACTCTTGGAAACCTCCTTTTAATAAAATCTCTTGCTCTTTCAAGAATCGCTGGTTTGTCTTGTTGATGAGTAAAGCTCCCCAACAAAGGGATTTCATCAAATGATGTTTCTGGAAGTCCGCTCTGTTCGTGCTGCATAGTTTGCATTTCATGTTGTTCACCACCATGGTAGGGGGTGGACACCGTGCCAGGCTGAAATGGCTGGGTTCTGTTAGCCTCTTGTTCATCATCATCATCATCGTCATCATCATCATGGTCAATATCGTGGTCAAGATCTGGTTGCTCCATACCAAATTCGCCACCTTCTGCCATCGCGTGATTTTATTTTATATTTACACTTGAAATTTTAATTGAACATTTTTATATTTCTTACAATAATGGACGGTGTACAGGAAAACCTTCGGCCAACACGCAGTGAAAAAACTCTCGGCGCTCTAAAAGCAGAGCGCGCGGTAAAACGAATCACTTTCGAGCGCACAGAAGCCAATCCGCAGGAAACGCTTTATGTTTCGGTGCCCAAGCTGAATGAAAACGAGGTCATTGTTCCCGGCTCACTTGCGCTGCGCTTCAACATCGATTTGAGCGGAGGCCATGCCAACAACTTTGTAGTCGACAATGTTGGACGGGCGCTAGTTGACAAACTTGTTGTGAAGTACTCTGACACCATACTGCAGGACACAGTCGGTTACGACACTTACAAGATATTCGAGGATCTCTTCCTATCGCAGGAGGAGCGCGACAACATGCTGCAAGATGGAATCCAGAGTGAGGATCTCAACAAAATTCGCTCAAACTCGGGTGATAAGAAGACCTCAAGCGTCGCTGCAGAAAACAAACTGAACAGGATTTACGAATCCAAATACAGGATCCGCCTTGACCACCAGATTTTGAACGACCACGGGACCTTTTATCCGCAGGCTCTATTCAACGATCTTGTGTTCGAACTGACACTTCCGCCAGCCTCTCAGGTCGTCAGAGGTTCAGACCCCTCGAAGCTGAAATATAAGCTAACAAACATCCAGCTGGAGTACGAGATGATAAGAAGCAAAACACTAGCGGATGCAGCCTTCAGCGAGTACTCAAGTGGCAAAGAATTTGCATATGACCACATTCAGCGTGACGAAGTAGTTATGTTTGCCAAAGGCACAGACACAAGGCTGAATCTCAGAGTTAACCCGCAGAGAAGGTCCCTCAAAGGAATCTTGCTACTTTTTGTAGAGCCCTATGTTGCTGGCACAAGGCAGGCAGAAACTTACTTAAACCCAGACGTGACGAAAGTCAGTGTCACAGTAAACGGCTCGCCCAACAGGCTGTACAACAACGGACTTGAAGGAACTGATGTCTGGGAGGAGGTCAAACGCTTCTTTCTCAAGGCCAAAAACAAAACACAACACATGAATGCAACAAAGTTTTATACAGAAGACAAGTTCGGGCTTATGATCGATCTGCGTTCCATGGCTGATCACTCTATGCACGGAAGCGGCACGCGACTTGTAAACACAAAAGATGGGGTACAGCTGGAGCTCGAGAGGAAAGCAAGTGGCTCTGGCAATGTGAACTGCCACATTTACGTAATCAGCGACGCGCAGATGAATATATTAGGAAGGCAATTAGAATCTGTGCAGTACTAATAGAAATGGATCCGAGCAAGATACCCTTCAACGCTCTGATTGTGGGCCCGACGAATTCAGGCAAATCTAGGTATTTGGTGGACCAGATCTACGGCCCTTTCCGCGGCAAGTTCGACTACATTGTGCTTATATGCCCAACATTCGCGCACAACAAGACCTACCACCGAATTGGGTAAAATGATCCAAGAATGATTGTGATTATATGCAAGCAGCATGAGGTTGAAATTTTTTTGAATATCGTGACCTGGCTGTTTGAGGGCACCAACACGCTCATAATACTCGATGACTGCGCAGCTTCCAAAGATGTGAAAGGGCGCACAGGCCAGCTGGTGAATCTTGGCTTTTCCGCTCGACATATCGGCATCAGCGTTTGGGTGCTTACCCAGAAGATAACCAGCATAACACCTTCCTTCCGGGAAAACGTGGCGGCTATAGTTCTATTTTACACTCCCTCAGCCAAAACCACGAAGGCGATCTTTGATGATTACGCGGGCGAACTCTCCCACGATGAGCACAAAAATCTGATTTCAAAGCTGAAAGAGCGGAAGTTCTCTTATCTCGTGTTTTCACTTCGCTACCCCTACGGTATTCATTTTGAATTAAAAAAATAAAAGTTGTATATAGTTACAATGGCTGAACAAGAGTTCGCAGAAGTTATAAACCTACTGGAAGCTGAGCCATCAAGCAGCCCAGCTGGTAGTAGCATTGTGCCAGACTTAACAAGCTTAACCGTCCCCGGACCTAACATTCCTGCTCTTCGTGAGCAGCTGGCCGTGCTTGTATCAACAGGCAAATCCAAAGAGGCCATCGGAGTGCAATTAACACATGAGCAGTTGAAACGCTTGACTGATAAAGAAGTTGAAAAGTACTACAAGAGATATGAAACCTTCGTTGGCAGCAAGACAACCGAAAGCATGGTTGACAGCCTGCTTACGCTTCTGACAAGAGGCCTGCAAATGGTTATTGAAATAGATGACGTTGATGCAATGAAAAAATAACTAAAAGAAGACTTCATTATTAACAAAGAAATGACAGATTTTGTCGGCAGTCTCTCTTTGAAATATGGAAAATTTCTTGCTCCTATTTCTGCTGCTTTGATAACGGCGAAGCACATTGATTTTAACTCACATTTGCAGAGAAAGGATGAAGCAAAATTAGAAGAAATTCCTGAGCATACCTCACCAATTGCTGAACAATTACAGACAAATTCTGAGTAATTTCTAAGTATTATTTTATTTGCTTAACATATACGCTTTGTTTCAAAATGTCAACCGAACAATCCGAGAGTAAAAATTCACAGGGTGAGACCCCTCAGGTCGATATCAAACAGCAAGCAACAACTCCAACTCCAACTCCAACTACAGCCCCGCAGCGTGCAAAAAATCCCAAGCGTGTGGCTGCAGGCAAATTGGTTGCTGAAAGAACGCGGCTAGCCCGTGAACAACAGAAAAAAGCAGCAGCTGAGGCTGCTATTATAATTGCAAACAACAAGGCAAAGGCCACTGCCCCGGTTTCTGAGCCAGACCCGCCTATTGCAGACAAAACACCAAAGAGTACCGAAGATATCAACAAAGTTGATAATAGCAGTCTCAGCACTACACAATGGATTGGTGTTGCAAGTATAGTCGTTTCACTGATCGGTATTTATTACAAACGTGAAGAGCTCAAGGCCGTATTCAGCAAAAAAAATACACCTGAGCCACAACCTGCTCGCAAAAAGACACCCGAGCCACAGCCTGCTCGCGCAACACAGCCCAGAGGTGTAAAACATTTGGATTGAATATTTACGAATTAATATTATACCTGTATCATATATCATGAAGAAAGTTGATGTTCCACAAGTTCTTATCTCAACCGCGGCCATTTTTGGAATCGGACTGATATGGTACGACTTCAACGTGAAGGTTTTTAATACTGTCCGCGATCTTTTGAATGCCACATTATATAACCCGGACGCAGAAGAAGAGAGAAATAATTTTGATTTAAACTTTTGTATGTTTCCATTTCTATACTTACAAAATAATGTCAGACAACAAGCTTGTTAAAACCATCATGGATGCTGCTACTATCACTGGTTTTGCCGCCGGCATCGGCTGGGTCGCAAAAAAGGTTGTAAAAGAGAATTTTACTTCTGACCCCAGCAGCAGTGCGATGAACTACGTGAAGTTCACCGCCGTCATGGCAGGGAGCATTGCGCTCAAACAGTACCTCGAGGACCAAAAAATCCTTCCCACCAGCGTCTGAAATTAATGATTTGAAAAAAACTCTGCTCTGATATATATATCACAATGGCAAGTATCGCGATTATGGCTGGTGGGGCTGTGTTGAATGCTGCGGCTTTTATCGGTGGCAATTATCTTGCGAGGGCACTTGGTGGAGGTGACAAAGCTGCACTTGACGAAAAAGTACGACATGATAAAGCTCTCGAGGCGTATCAAGCGGCTTACGCCAAATACACGCGTGACCGCACCAAACTTCTCGACTGGATTGCAACTAACACGCAAATAAAGGCGCAGGCCAAGCAGAACTTCACCAACACTGACTACGCCTTCAAACTGTACAACCAAGCGCACCCTGACAAACAAATGATACCCCCCAAAGAGCCCAAGTTCTCAGATTTCTATCAACCAAGCGAGCAGCAAAAAAATGGTGAACTCATGTTCGTGGGCGCCGAGGCTCTTGCACTGGGCTACGCTGCCTTCCGTTTCCTTTAGTGGGGTAAACCCCACACACCAGAGTCTTAAACTTTTTTAATTCCTTACTTATATTACACGATGGATGCCAAACTCGCAAAGTCATACTATAGTCCTGGGGGCTACTGGAAAGGTTTTGCCGCAATCAAAAAATTAACCGAAGCTGCTAATGTACCAGAAGAAACCGCAAAAAAGTGGCTGTTCAAGCAAGCACTGTGGCAGATATTCCTTCCAGCACCAAAGCGCATTCCTCGGCCGAAATTCGACGTTCCTACACCAAACAAAGTACATCAGGCGGATCTTCTTTTTTTGCCACATGACAAACTACCTCGCGGGCGCAAAGTTTTCAAATACGCACTCACCGTTGTCGACGTGGCCAGTAGATACAAAGAAGCTGAACCCTTAACCTCTAAAAACTCTGATGAAGTTGCCATTGCTTTTAAGAGAATTTACAAACGCTCACCTCTGAAATGGCCTGAACTGCTGCAGGTTGAACCTGGGCGTGAATTCATGGGCGCTGTTACAAAAGAAATGGAAAATCACAAAACTTACATTCGGCGCGGGCGAGTTGACATTCACCGTGACCAGGCCATTGTTGAACGTTTCAACCGCACCCTGGCTGAGCGCTTGTTCGGGCACCAGTACGCCGTTGAAATGCGCATGTCTGAGGGCCAACGGTCCACTGCGTGGGTAAAAAGGCTTCCTGAGGTTGTGGCCGCTCTGAACAACGAAGTAACAAGCCTTATCGGCCAGAAACCCGCCGTTGCCATCAAAGAAAAAAATGTTTATGCAAAGCCATCGACACCTTATCTGAGGCCTGTTGGAGAAAGGGAAAAAAAGCTCCCCTCTCTTGTGAATGTTAGGTATTTGTACCAACCTGGCGAGCTTGAAGGTGGTGTGAAAAGAGCCACTGATCCAATCTGGTCTTTGAAAGTTTACAACATTGAACGATCTTTTACCAAACCGAATCAGCCCGTTCTCTACTATTTGCATGACGGGCCCAAGCGAGGCTTTGTGCGTGAAGAACTGCTGGTTGTTCCTCCAAACACACAATTACCCCCTGAGCAACAACTATAACATTTATTTCTGCATCTCTGTTAAAGCTTCTTCTATTTCTTTTATTTCTGTAGTAGCGAATAAAGCTTCTATTTCTTTTATTTCTGCGGTATCGTATAAAGCTTCTATTTCTTCCATTGCACTGTTGTACCCGTAAGCTTTTGTATTTACTCTGTCGTCTGCTATCCAGCGCTTTGAATCAAACGGGGACAGCGAAATTTTGTTGATATGCATGCCGTAAATCTCATGCCCCTCGCTTCGAAGAATGTTCATTCCGTGCCACATCTGCTGCGTGCCAAAGAGCGTTTCCTTGTACTGCTCGTGCTTTATCTGTTTCTTTACAACGCTCTTTTCCACTCCCTTCGCTTTCCTTACGTTTATTTCGTTCTCCTTTATTGCTAATTTTTTTGCCCCCCTACATTCACATTCTGTTATTTCTGTTCCGGTGAATTTCTCTTTTATTTTTTCCAAAAGCTTTTTGTCTTCGGTGTTTATCTTCAACATTTTCTTCCCCTCACATACACACTCTGCTATTGTGGTTTCGGGGTACGCGCCGTTTACTTTTTCTATAAGCTTTTTGCTTTCACCTTCTGTCATGATAGAGTACATTTTCGGCTTCAGACACACAACCTCTGATATCGGAGTTCCGGCGCACTCGTCTTTCATTTTGCCGAGAACCTTTTTGTTCACGGTTGAATGGAGTGGGTGATACTTCGGGTAGTCTGATGTGTCATAATGATATTCGTTCGCTTTTATGTCTTTGTAGACGTCCTCTGTTTCAATCTCCAGCAGCAGGCTGTCCGTGTCTGTGTACAGGAGTTCGCATTTTTTGCCGTACTGCTTTTTCAGTTGGTTGTAGTAAAAGTCGTACATCAGGATCTTGCTGTTGTCAAGGATAGTCATCCCCGTGTAGACCGGCTTGTTGAGCAGCAGCCGGCTTTTGCGCATGTCGATTCCAACCAGGTCGTTTGTAAATATTACATGCCTTGAGTACAAAGGGCTGGCGACCAATTTCCTTATTTTGTCTTTCTCATTGCTGCGCACTATTTTTATATCAACACGGTTGCGCAGGTTCTCCATGGTTTTGCCGAAAACCGAGTTGTTCATTAGCTTGTAAAAGTTCTTTTCAAAGTCGTTCTTTGCTTGCTTTCTGAATTCTGTGTTCATACTGATGTACGGCTCCATCCAGCATTCTTGTTCGAACTCCAGCACCCTTTTTACGCGCTTCAGTTTCATGCCCTGCTTCAGATAAAACTGTAAGTTTTTGTAATGCACGACGTAGTCTTTTTTGTCCTCAAGTGTCAGCAGCAGCTTCTTGCTGTCCGGGGGTTTCAGCTCTAGGTCTTGTATCAACCTCTTTTGGTATTCCGACATACATTCTTTTTTCACGACCTTTTTCTCAGGCGCCAGTGGGTAGCTGTTGTGTTCTTTATGCAGTTCAGCTGGGTACTCCAAATCGACCTCAAGGATCCATCCATTCTTTGCGTTCTCCTTTTTATTCAGGATTTCCTCCTCCGTCGGCATCACGCGTTTCCATTTGAATCCGCTTTTGGGGAGAGGCTTGCTCATTGCCCAGCCGTACAAGTTGTTTGCGTCCAGATACATTATGTAAGTGTTCGGTTTGCTTTCGTCGTAGTCCGATACCAAAGGGTTGTTTGCCTTTGCGTATCTTTTACTTGCCATCGAGATTCCTCCCCGTATCCCCCTTTCCACAAAGAGATGCATTTCAAGGTCTGTAAACAACTCAAACTCGACACCCGTCTTTTTCAAGAGTGCGTCCCATGAGAGGCCTGGTGATGTAAAATAGTGTGCCGGATCTAATCCGTACTGCTCCAGACACAGGTTACGGAAGTTCTCGAATACATCTGCCACCAGAGAAACATCCGTTTTTACGTAAAGATCGTGGTAGTCTCCCAATGTTTTGCATTCGAAAGTCTCCCAGACTGTCTTCGCGTGAGCGTACTCATCTTTTGTTATGTGCTCGTCGTTGAGCTTGCTGTAGAAGCTTTCTTTTTTGGGCAGACTTGTTTCGCTAAATCTCGCCCATGAGTCCATGTACTCGTAAGGGTAGATCCCCTTTTTGTAAAGCAGGTCGCTGCCTTTTGAAATGGTTGATGTTATTTTTAATGACTCCTTTGGCGTTGCTGTTACAAGCGAATCAAGGCTTCCTTGCAAAAAGTTCAAGCTGTCAATGAAACGCAGACCTCCAACCGAAAATGTGATATATTTCTCCATGTTGTTTGCGACGCATTTTACCTCTTTTTGCAAATTTGCCATAGCTTGCATTAAATGGTGCGCGTCGTAACCTTTCAGGTTGTGAAACACAATTGGTATCTGGTCCGTCTTGGATTTTATTCGCATTTTAAGGTTACATGCGTTGTGCGCGGCTCCGCGGTACCTACCCGTTATGTGGCAATGGTCTTTTACTGCGTCTCTGAAGTTTTTCTGTAGTAAAGGTTTTTCACATAAATTACAATTTTCCTGTGATTCTGCTTCCAACTGGTCCATTTCGTCTGTTAATCTTTTTAGCACCCATTGTTGTTCTTTCTGTGCTTTGTAAAAACATTTTTTGTGATATTGGCCAAGATAATAACTTTCTGCAGTGTCTTCAAAAACAGGCAAAGAGTCTAAGTATTCGTCTTTTATCAAACTTTTGTTACAAATATGACAATCAGTTGCACTTTTGAATTTTTCCCAGTCTTGGGCCGTCATCACAATCGGCTTTGGTGTAGACAGACTCTCTCTGATTTTTGTTTCTTCCTGCAGTATTCCGCTAAGAAACTCTTTTACCGCATTTTCGCCCCTGTAAACTTTTGACCCTGTTACTTCGCCGTCGCTTCTCACAACAATGTACGAATACCCGCACGCTTCATGCCATTCGGTCTTTTCTGTGTAGCTTTTGTTCTTGCTTTCCGGTCCGCGCTCACAGCCAGGTATCTTTTTTACAAGAGACTCAAAGTCCGCATATATCACATAGGGCGCCTTCACCTGTTTGTGGTAATTTTGGAAAGCGAGGATATTTTTCCCCTTTTCTGGCATCTCTATCCTTGTTGGCCTGCCGTTCACTCCGTTGCAGTACTTTTTGTGGTTCACGAGCAAGTCCGCTCTTGAGAAACCTGTTAAGCACATCATGCAGTAGTGTTTTGCATTTCTGTTTTTGCTTTGATCGAACAGCAAAGCGCTTTCTCTTTTTACCCAACAGTAATGCTGTATCTCCCCTGACTCTATCAACATCAGGTTTATTCTCGGTACGTTCGGTTCTTTTCTGCTTATCCTGTGCATAATCACGGTGTCGTTTTCCCAGCCAAAAACGTTTATTGCGAGTTTTCCGTTTAGCGCCTCAAGCTTGTCTAGCTGTTTTAACGGTGTCGGGAAATCTATTCCTTTGTAGTTTATCCCGTCGTTAACAGGGTATTTGCTTGGTCTTTCAGGATGCACACCGTCTTTTGGTGGAAACAGTGCCGACCTCAAAGCCCACTTCAGGCATTCGTTGTCTTTGTTTTTTACGTTTATTATTGCTTTTTTGTTTGCCAGTTTGGCCGGAAGTCGCAAATAGGTTCCTCCGCGCAGTGGCTGATATTTTGCAACATTCACGTATGCAGTCTCTATCCTTTCAACTTCCCATCCTGATCCTTTCAATGACCAGTTTTCTATTTCCCCCCTTATTCTTTCCATGAATTCTTCATATTTTTGTTCTATCAGTTGTTTTTCATTCCTGTTAAAAACGTGCGGCTGGTCCTCTTTAAAATAGTGCGTCATTTCTTCCGTTTTGTCGTTTCTTTCTATGGTAAACTGTACTTGTAGCCCGAAGCTCACCTTTACGCTGCCCAACTTAAGGGTTTCCTGCTCAATCAAATTAGTGTACTTTTCTTTATTTTCTCGTGCAAATACCAGAATGTCTTTATTGTTTGGATTTGTTTTGGATACATCTATTTTCCAAACACGAAGCCATTCCTGAAAATTATTTTGGCTTATTTTAAACCCGTCACGTAAAGGAACACGTTCAGGTTGTAATGGTTGAGGTAGGTTTCTGTTTTGTCCCCTTGATAATGGACTGTAAAACTTTTCTAAAACATTAGACGAAAATCTTGCGGCTGCCATCTCGGCGTATATACAAGTGCAGATAATTGTTCAAATGGAAAATAATTCTGAGACACTTTTGTATATAGACAGTGCATACATTTCCTCAAAAGAAAATAATTTTTTTTGTGTGACACATCCGCTCGCTTTGGGGTCATGCTCTTTGTTTACTTCCATGCTTGCTTATTTTCTCTCAAACCACACACATTTTTCATGATGGTTCTGGGAGAAATTTTATAACAAAAGGTTCATGATATCTAACAAAGCTTTTCTCAAGAAACGAGGCGAGCATGGGAGCCGAGTTTCTTGAGAATAAAGCTTTGTTAGATATCATGAACCTTTTGTTATAAAGTTTGTCCCAGAACCCTCATGAAAAATGTGTGTAAAAGTTCAGTGGTTTTCAAATCTAATCCTGGCCTAATCCCTGCTCAAAGTAGCACACAGTTACGTTCCAAAAAAGCTAATGCCCCGAATACCAGGGCACAGTGTATGTACCTAATGCCCTGCTAATCCCTGCATAGTCCCGGGGTTGGGGAGGGGGGGGGGGGGGGGCATGGTTACATTGACGGGTGCATAAATAAAGAAAGTCAGAAGTAAGAGGGAGTTAATTTTCAGAGCTTTGGAAAAATCGAAGAAGATTTATTTACCCAAATTTATCAATGCCATGCGACTTTGTTGCCTCCTCAGTTATTAAAATTCAGATGTAAAAATATCAAATTTTGATGATAAATATCCAGCTGGACACGATGTATTATCTGATACTGATTTTAAACCATGAAATGAATATTGTACAGTGACAGGGTGCACAACTGTATCAAACTCAACAAGCTCTCCACCATAAATAGAAATTCCTGTCCTTTTATTTAACTTAATATTTGTCAAATATTACAGGACATGCTGTATAAAAATATTTTATAACAATATTTTAATGTAAGTAAATTATTTCTTCTTTGAAAACAAATTTCCATATAATTTGCTGTTCGAAAATATTTCAATAAATATCTCAAGATTAAACATTTCAATAAATATCTCAAGATTAAATATTTCAATAAATATCTCAAGATTAAATACATGTATGCCAACAATACGTAAATAATTTCCAGTTTGCAAATATGCATAACAATTTACATTCCTATTTTCAGAAGTTTATAATAAACAAATCAAAGAACTCAACATGATTCGTTTCATTTCTGTCTTATTTGAAAATGTCCTTTTCATAGAGCTCCAACAACTTGTCAAATCTTTGCATTTTTGCCCGGTGCATGTCCCTGAGATTTTTCTCCCTCCCCTCTTCTTTTTCCCTTTACTCTCGTTGGTACTCTTTGAAAAGATCAACGAGACTCTCCTTACTTTGTAATGCCCGTTTGGCACTGGACCTTCTTCTCTCTTTACGTGAAGTTACTTCAGTGTCTGAAGACGATCCTTCCGCTGCAATTGAAGATGCTACTGACTCCCGAGACTGCGAACTTGAACTTGCAACGGTGAGGTCTGCACCAGAAGTACCGGCTCTGTTGGAGCAAACGGCCACTGGTTTTACAGCAGGTGACATGCCAAAAATATCACTAAGCTCCTCAAAATATGGGCAGGTCTTTTTATCGTTCCCAGTCTAGTTATTGTGGTTCACGGTTTTTGTAAAATTTTGTTTTAAGTTCTTGAACTTCGTTTCACATTGTGCACCAGAGTAGCCATTCCCTTTCTCTTGCATATCCTTTGATATCTCCTCCCACAAGGTTTTTTTCTTCGACTTTTTGTCCTTGAAAAGGTTTTCCTTTTCCTTGTATAGAGAAAGAAGAAAGAGTACTTCTGGTCGCGACCATTTTACTTGCAATGCTGTCTGATATGTCGCCAACAGCAGAGGGCCAGGGTCGATTGTCGAGAACTCGAGAACTGCAAAAAAAACGTGTTTTCGTAAGAGCTCCATATTTTTTTAAATGTATGCAGATTCTAAACTTGTAAATGAAACATAAATTGGAAATTTCACTGGTTTTAAGTTATTTTCCTCAATAAATAGGAGTCAAAACCACGCTTCATGACTCTTACCTGAAGCTAGTGGAATTTCCCATTCATCCGCCATGTTTTGCCGTGTGCCGAGCTGAGTGACCAGGCGATATAATCTGGAACAGAGTTCGCTCAAATGGAACGAAAATCTAAAACCAGTTTTGGTTACCAATCTGAACAATCCACCTCCGGAGGTGGATTGTTTGGATTGCAATCTAAGATTGGTTTGTCCATGAATGGAACGGGAAAACTCAAATTCGATTGCAAAATCCGGATTTAGATTGGTTAAAAGGAACGCTACCTTAGTCGGGTGGCTACGGTTCGACGCGCATACAGCTATTTCGAGAAGGTTGTCCGAAAAATTACCAAAGTGCACACGACAAGACCGAAAGGCGGTCTGGGTATTCACTGGAAGCTTGCATATTGGCCTAGAGGAAATGTACAGGTTTGTATTTTTGCACGTGGCTATGAGCCACTAAAAATCGGAAAATGAATTATGCAACAGGAACCTAGTTGTAAAACCGAAAACTTTGACAAATAAACATTTCAGCCGATAAGTTCAACCTCGAGCTCCTATTCGTCAAATTACCTTTGTATGCATCGGATACTTACAATCCTGTAACCCAGAACTCACGAGCCTGCTGTCATATAGTTCATAAAGGATTATTTGACGTAGCTCAACGGATAGGCAACTACTCTTTTAAGCGGAACGACGATCGGAGGCCAGGAGTTCGAGCCCTGTATCCTGCGAATAGTTTTTTTTTCTTTTCGTTTTTTTCTTTTTATTATTATTTTTTCTTAAGTGTTTATAACATTCCCCTAACATAATTATTATAAAATGTCGTACTGAGCATCTAAGAAACTATATTTGCCGAAACGAAGCGTTTTTAAAATTGACACTCGGTTTTCCATGTAAAAATCAAGTAAGTAAAGGTTGTAATCATTCAAGAATTCAAATTGTTTGTAGACATTGTTTTTCTTTCTGGTGGTTGAGTATTTCGATTTCAAACTAGAATTAAATCTATTTAAGCTTATATGCTGCGAGTTTTATAAATAATGCGATAAGATGACGAAGGAGTAAGGGCTTGCGGCTTCTTGTGGCTGATCTTCGATCGATTGTTAGATATTGCCGCTATATAACATATCATTTCACTATGAAAGGGTGTGATTAAGTGTTTATTGAAGAAGGAGATAAATAATGAAACGAAAGACAGCTTTCGCTATCAAACAATTTTATACAGCTTCCTCGCTTACTGATGGACAATATACGCGCAAGCGCTATGCACTGGTCAACGGATTAACAAAAGTCTAACAGGAACTGACGGATGGAGGGCCGGATAGAAGGATAGAAGTGTGGAAGGATAGAAGGATAGAAGGAGTGAATTTCGCCCTGACGAGAAACTCGGAAAACATTTTCCAAGTTTAAAAACGTGCAAATTCGTGTTTATTATGTCGTTATATTACATTAGTATTCAGCACGTGCAAATGCACTCTACTTCTACCCATACTACTTTTCGGTCTTGTCGCGTGCACTTGTGTGCTTTTTTCGACAACCTTTCTCGAAATAACTGTATATAAACTAGCGGTAATTATAGGTTAATTAATGCGTGCGTTCGAGTATTGGTAGGCTTGATAGGTTACCAGAAATCACCTCAAAAATGCAGGCACAACCAGTGAACTTTAATTAAATTCATGGCGATTACCTTGTATGGCATGAAATTTTGGCTCATCCTCGGTATAAGAACCTGTGAAACTCACCGGTGACGTAAAACAAAGAACGAACAATACAACAAAGAGCTGGCAAAACAAAGATAAAGAGGGAAAACAATAGCTCCAAAACAAAGAAAAATATCACAGGTTCTTACACCGAGGTAAACCCTAAATTTTCACGCTAGAGTACATCGTACGATTCAAACAATTTCCACTGTTTTCACGACGTTCAGTCGCTGTGTAAAACTCTTCTTCCCTGGATGATACGCCTGTAATGTTTTCCACGTCATTTTCGGTATCATTTTAATTTTCAGCCATTTCTTCAAGCAAAAGATATTTCCTACGTTCAAAACATGAGATGACCATTTTTTTCTGCATATATAATGAGCGCCGTTGATCCTTTGCGAGTGATTCGTCGAGCCTTTGCGAGCATCTCATCGATCCTTTGCGAGTTGTGGTAGCGAAAATCGAGATTTTTCCGGTACCTTCACAGGTTGCCCAAGCAAACGATAAGAGCCATAGTACTCTAGGAAGACTCAATTTACTAGAAATAGTTGACGCTACAACTGTCCCCGCTGTTGATCAGTTTTTTTAGCGCATCTATTTATACTACTGCCAATGATTTCGCTTGGTAATTTGTCTCTTCTGTTTGGCTCTTTTTTGAGGGGGGCGGGGGGGGGGGGGGGGGGGACTTTTACGAAGAAAACGCTCAATGGCGGCGCGTGTATTCTTAATTATTCTCGTGTAGTGCTGGCAATCTATCACATGGTTATTGGCCTTCTCTTTCTCAAGGTGGAATATCAGGACATGCGATTTGAAAGAAACTTAACAAAGCGAAATTATGCAAACATTCGGAAAGATTAATAATCACGTAAACAAGACAGGGACTAAAACACCTTAAAATCATTTGCTTGTTTTAAGTGAGGTACGGGATTGCGGAAAATTAATTCATTGGATAAAAGAACGAGGCATATTACTAACGTGTTGTTTTGTTATTCTTTTGTTATTTAAAGAGATGCAAATGAGCATGACCTGTTTTTCTGCAAACCCGCACCTTAGACCTTGTTTTGCTGTTATGAGTAATCTCGGTGAGGATAGACTTTGGTTATAGCAAAACGTTTTAAATTACGATTTGAGCCCAACTGTTTTCAATATATTTAGGCTTAGGGCTAAAGCAAGAATTACAAACTCGAGAGCTGAGTCGAAAGGGTGCCGAAAGATTTTCTCACAGCTCTGTCGATGCAAACGCCTTCCGCGAGTTTTAATTATCTCGAGAACTCCTTCTGAATGGCTTTCTTCTTCCTGTCAAGTCTCAGTTACAATCTTCATTTTGTTTATCTCACATGCCGCTTGTCGTCTTGCAAATCTCGACCGGTGGACTAATCGAGTCTTTTACCTGGTCTAGTTCGCGGTTTTGCGCTGGGTCTGGCTTATCGTTTATCGCGATCAAATAAAATCATAAAATTCAAAATGGCGGCGCGCGGGAAATTTAAAAGCGATAATCTTTTCCGTTTATTTTTATAATTAAATGTTATATCTCCATTGTCGGGTAGTGTTCCAATTATGATTTGTTGGGCTTTCCATAGTAAACAACGAAAGCAAATCTACCTCCCAATTGTTCATTTTGATCCAAAAGAACAATCGTATACAACAAGTACGACAAATACACAAAGACAAATGCACGTTTATTCAGCATGTGTTTTTTCTACGAGCCATTCTGTGAATCCCATACTTTCGCTCTGAAAATGTTAATGTGTACACAAACAGTTTGTCTGTGGTGTAAATAGGCCATGTCCGAGTTAGCTTTTGCCTCTGCGTAAAAACGAGTCTTCGTTCGAAACCATTTATATGAAAATTAGTTTCACCTGCACATCTTTTTTTCATGCAAATTAAACTCATTTTCATTTGAATGGTTTCGCACGAGGACTCGTTTTGAAGATGAGGCAAAGGCCAACTCGGAAATGACTTATTGTGATTTACATGTCCATGTTATTTTTCAGCTTCTCCAGTGAAGAAGAGTATTCTTTGAGAGAGGCATGTTTTCGACGCTTCTGTTCACGTCCGCATTCTGTGCCCTTTTGCCTCTGGCGAAGTTAGTAACAGTCTCCACAAAATATGGTGACATCGAAGGTGTTGTGGTTCGATACCCAAAAGCCCATACCTCGTTCAAGTCTGTTAACAAGTTCCTTGGTGTTCCTTTTGCTACTCCACCGATTGGAGAGCTCAGACTAAAGGCACCAAAACCGCCACAAGAATGGAAACCGAAAGTTCGCCCGGCAAAAGAGCATGGGAACAGTTGCTTTCAACCAGAAAGCTTCCAATCCTATTTCAAACGTTTCACCGCTTCCGCTTTTAATTTTACGTACAGCGAGGATTGCTTGTATCTCGACATCTACAGCCCGAGCGTCAGCTTGAATTTACCCGTGATGGTTTATATCCACGGTGGAGGTTACGGGGCTGGTACAGCAGGCATATACTCCGGCGATTATTTGGCTTTACACGGGGTGGTAGTAGTTGTGATTGAATATCGTCTCGGTCCATTTGGATTCCTGAGTACCGGGGATTCGGCCGCCCCTGGGAATTTTGGGATGTTAGATCAAGTCGAAGCACTCAAGTGGGTCAAAGAAAACATTGAACATTTTGGCGGGAATCCAAGCAAAGTGACCATATTTGGAGTAGGTGCTGGTGGCGCAACAAGTGCATCTCTCCATCTACTATCACCTCTATCGAAGGGCCTTTTCCAACAGGTGATTGCAGAGAGTGGTGTAGATTTAAGCTCCTTTGCAATTCAACCAGACTCTTATGGCCTTCGTTTTGCCAAAGAGCTCGCTCAAGAGTTGGAATGTACTACAAGCGACCACAGCGCAATGGTCACCTGTATTCGTGAGAAACGAGACACGGAGATACAGAAAGCTTCCGAGTCAATCAGCAACTATCGGTTCTCTGATTATCTGCAGTGGGCGCCAGTTGTGGACAATAACTTTCTTCTTGACACTCCTCGAAAACTACGAATGAAAGGAGACTTCGACAATGTGACGTTAATGGTCAGTTTCAACAGTCAGGAGGGTGGATCAAGTGTCGGCTCTCTAGCGAGCGCGTCTTTTGAAATGACGGGAAGTGTGGCCGATGGAGTGAGTCCGTCTTTTTTCAAGGAATTCGTAACAAAATTCGCCCACTATAGAAACAGCAGGTGAGTTTGTTGACAGTTAAACTTTCACCACTTGATGTAATCGTTTCCATTCCAGTCACAAAAAAAAACCCTGAAAAGATTGAGGGCCAGGTGCGAAATATTTGAGATTAAATCAGTTTTGGATTAAAATATTTGTGTTTGTATCTATTTTTATTTAAGTTTTTTTTTTAAAGGTTTAAAAGTGAAAAGTTGAAGGTAGAGTCCTTTATCTAAAATATGATATGTCTTGTTACAATAATGGGTTAAAGCTTAAACTCTACCACTCATTTTCTGCGCATAAAATTCAATCACCTACCCCCAACGTGTATCACATTGCGCTCACGCCGGGCAATTCTACTAAATGCAAGATAATAGGGAGAGACAAGTACGAACCCTTATAGAAGTTAAACCTAATAACCTACTACCTACCCGATTTAGTTCTCTCTCCCTCTCTCTGTCTGTCAATGTATTCATCTTACTGTAAATATGTGTGTGATTCATGTGTGCACATTTAAGTACTTACATTTACGACTCTTCTCTAACTAGTACGTATATGTTTAAAAAGCAAATCACGTCCTTTTCCTTTCCTTAGAAAGCAAAACGCCGACCTCATCGCGGACGCGTTGCAGTTTTTGTACACCCCATGGCCAGATAACAGTGATAATTACGCACTAAGAAGCCAACTTATTGGCCTCGTTGGTGATTTCACTACTTATGCACCAATCCACAAGGTCGCCGATATCCACAGCAAAGTTGCTCCGGTGTACATGTACGAGTTCGCTCATCGTTCAAAGAACGTCACCATTTTCCCCGAGTGGATGGGTGTGGTTCATGGCGAAAACATGCCATATGATTTTGGAGTTCCGCTTTGGTTCCCCGGGTTCGATGTTGCAGACAAGAACGTCACTTCGTTTATCATGGCAGTGTACGCAAACTTCGCCAAGACTGGCGATCCAACACCACAGCCAGTCAGCGGTGTTACATGGGAGAAGTACAACTCCAGTCGCAGAGCTTACTTGCGAGTTAACACCAATCCCCAGATGGCGGTAGCGTTCGCTCCTCGACGAATGGCCTTCTGGAATGATTACCATCTTAAACTGAAACAAGTACATTTTGAAGTCGAGAAAGTTGTGAGCAGTGGTACTATGCCTGGTGTTGCCATAGCAATGTTTTATCACATTGCAATTGTCGTCGTTTCGATGATGTCATGAAAATTAGCTGAATGACGTCACTAGAGTGCAGTGCCTTGCTTAGGTTTAAATATAATTATGGGTTAGAGACTGTTGTGAGTGTTTTGTTTACAAATACACGCACGCGCTGGCTGCACAATGAACGAGAAATTTTCAATACTGCACGAGGCGTAGCCGAGTGCAGTATTGAAAATTTCGAGTTCATTGTGCGGCCAGCAAGTGCGTGTGTTTGTAAACAAAACACGAACTAACAGTCTCTAACCCTTTTAATATACAATCTGAGTACACTGCATGCAATACACAATTTCGCGAACTTTGAACAAGAATTTTAATGATTCAGTTGTATCTAAGTAGTACAAAATTATACTGGGGTAGCAGTTTAAGAATATAGAAATCACAAAAAGCCACGCATAATTAAATATAAATGAGGCTTAAAATCATTCACAAAATCGTTCATAAGCTGAAAACGTTCATAAAACAGTCAGCGAGATTGCGAGAAGCATGTTTAAAGCAAGTCAATCGCTTTTCTTTGACACGTTATAAGTGAACGCAAAATTGCAAAAATCTTGCATTTCCGAAGTCAACAAATTTAGGGGAACTTGTAGGTGCGAACGTATTTTGATACGTAATTTCGTTTGTACTTCAAAAGTAAAGTTTCTTTCAAATTAAATTACAAATAATCAGATTTTACGTTCTACAAAGCTACAACAAAGCCCGAAACTGTTTTTGTTCAAATAGCAGATTGCAGAATAACGCACACAAAAATTAAATCGTTGAGTTCAGCTTACGTTTGAAAATAGCAACGCTCCAGTTTGTTTTCCTCTTGGTATTTACGGGTATCGCTTCGTTGATAATTTGAGGGATTTGTTCTTCCACTATTTCTGCAAGTCAGCTGAAGCCATTGTCAATAATGCACGATTTTTATGCGTTATTGTCAATAACGCACTGTCGGAGTTTGCTGACGACAGGTAAAGTAAAATCACGTGCTCGATTTTAACCAATTGCGCGCGTGGATTTTGGACAGTGAACGAAGATTGTATATTAACAACGCATATACAACATTGTGTGATAAAAGTTTCTTAATAGCCTTTAGTTGGCCATTGATAATGTAAGCAATTAAGTAATAGCCTTTAGTTGGCCATTGATAATGTAAGCAATTAAGTAAGTTTTTTTTTAACTGATGGATATTGCCAGTATAGACTGGAACAGTTAACGTTGTTAATTCTTGCTTTTGCAAATCGCCATTGTACAAATAATGGAGTTTTAGTTTCCAAAATTTTAAGCGTTAGCTATCGTGTTATACCAAATATGTATGGTTCTTTCTTGGTAAGTACATTCAAGAAGTTAAATAGCATTATTTTTGCAGTCAAAAATCTACTGATTAAGATCATTGCTTGGTATTCCATTGCGCATCTTTACTGCGCATAAACAAAATGGCGGCCGTTTTTGCTATGCAATCTCGTCTCCGGAGCCCGCGTCCCCTTGACCAGCGGTCGGGAAGCGCATGGGCTCTGGTCGAATCCAAAACCGGAACCAGGAAATCCTGGTTCCGGTTTGATTCTGCGCGTGCGTCGGAGATTGTGGTTGAAATGAACAAGTTTCAACAACCAATGAGATTTGGCCGTTTTTTTGGCGGGCTTTCAGTCTAGCCCAGAGGTCTCGATTCCTGGCGTAGTCCAGAAGGATCGCGGGCTCTGGGGACGAGATTGTTTGCTATGCGGCTTGTCTGGCTTGGCTCGCGAAGGAGATAAATCGCCAATTTCTCGTAAATAAGAATGGTGACATATCAGTATTTTCTCTTATTTTTCACTTGTAGAAAAAAAAATAATAACCGGAAAGGTGTTCTTTGTCAGTAGTCATGACGGTGATTGTAGTGTCACGAGAGGAATAAGACCCCTACATAAGTGTAACTAAACGAATTCAGAAAATACCTCAGAACCAGGAATATCTGTGAATTTGCACATGAATAAGCTAAATGCAATGTTTAACACTATCTCAGTCACATTTCAATAGAAAACATGTTTGTACGATAGAAAACATGTTTGTATATTGTCAGTCGTTTCAAGTATTGTTTTCTAGTAGATCATTTGCATGTCAGTTGATCAACTGCTATACTCGAACAATATACATTAGTGTACAACACTTGCAGTTTCAAACTATCAATTTAGATCAAGCGAATTTTATTCAGAGCCTGAGCAGAAGTATGCTTTGTTACTATCATGAAGATTGAGAGTGAGCCAATCGGATGTTCTGTAGTTTTCAAGCGTACACATTTGCTAGTGTTAAAGACTTGGTATTTCTTTGTATTAGCGAACACCTGTGTTGACTTTAGATGCTATATAAATAGCGCAAAAACTACTGGAAATCGATTACCTTGATGTTTACCTATAACGAGTTGTGAAGTATTAACAGGTTTAACTCGACAATAAAGAAGTTTGCTGTGTTTCAGAAGAAGTTCAGTATTTGCTGCCGTTTCCTCGCGTCAGGGACGTAGAAATTAAACCCTGTACCTCTGGCATACTGTAACGAGTGCCGGCTGCCAAGCAGTTAGTTCTACCGAGTGTTTCCCCGTTACTGCGCCGTTTCAAGCCGCCATGAGCAAAACTATGTTTGCTAAACAAGTTCGTCTCGCACCCACACCGAGTATTTAAACCGTCAAGTTCCAATATTGGTAAACCACCCTACAAGCCTAAAACCTATCGTTACAGTAGCTTTGAAAACAGCGAGTGCTTGGAACAAATTTAATTAATCACTGGCGATTAAAAGTGTGCTCATTTATCATTCCTTGACATCAATGAAACATATTTAATGTTGTGTAGAAGGTCTTCTCGCTCCTAAACGAATGTGCTGACCGTTCTCCTCCCCCCACCCACTTTCTACGACTTTTTTTGCGTATGCAAAACAGGAATAAAGGGGTTAAAAGGGGAATTTTGGAGTAATGAGTCGGCCAGACTTAAACAAAAGGCATTGACAGATGGTCGGCAGACCTAACGCGACTCTCAGTTGGACGTTGCTGTTTATAAAGAACGATGACAGACCACTGTCATGGAGAAATCACTCCACGAAAAGTAACATTTGTACAGTCCCGCGTGTATTACGTCACTCGGGATTCCCGCGAACACGTGAAAGAAAAGAGAGGATTAGAGCCGCCATGTTGGCATGATGTTGTGTTACGAAGGAAAGCTAAAATAAAACTCGCCCAACGCGACATGGTAGCAGAGCGAGAGGATTGAAGAAGAAAACAAAAACAAAAGAAACAAAGAAAGCCGTATCTATCGCTTGAAGCCGTTCACATCATCCTCAGCCGAATAGTTCTTTCCTCGAAGCCGTACGTTTTTAGTGTTGTCAACAACATCAGCCTCGAATCAGCCGAGTTGACGAATTACCTTGAAACCTAGCCGAAACATTCAGAGACATGACAGACTTGGGCTCCATTTAAGAGACTTATCGGAGCAAGAAAAAGACATGTCGTTCTTAATATTGACACAGCAAAGGAAATCAAACATCGGCCCATTGATGGCGATCTTGAAAAAATCCTGGATGAAACTCGTGACAAACGCGATCAGTTGCAGCAGCATTTACGTGTGTATGAAAGCCTCCGAACGCAACTCGAAGACACTGCCAAAGCCGTAGGAAAACGAGAGTATGAAAAAGTTATGGAGGATTATGAAGACTACACCGATGTTGCCTTCGAAGCTGAACAACTTGTTGTGGGACTTTCCTCGAAATTGGACATGATAAAAGACAGAATGGAATTTAAACTAAGACGAGGAAGTGTGAAAGTAAACATTGAACTGGAGGAGAAGATGCTGCAAATAGAGCAACAAAAAGCCGATATTGAACACCGGAAGTTACAAATTGAAGCAGAGAGGCTTAACTTGGAGAAAGAAAAACTGAAGAAGAAAATTGAGACGGAAACAGCAAAACCAGGTACGAAACCTAACACTGTTAAATTACCAAAGCTTGATTTCAGTAAATTTGGCGGGAACTTATTGAAATGGCAGGAATTTTGGGACTCCTTTGACTCAGCAATACACTCCAATGAATTTCTCAGCCAAGTAGAGAAAATGAATTACCTCAGATCTAAATTAGAGGGAGAAGCTGCAGAAGTAATCTCGGGGTTAACCTTGACGAATGCTAACTATCAGGAAGCAATCAGACTATTGCAAAAACGTTTTGGACAAAATGAGATTATCATCAATGCTCATTACACTAGTCTCATGGATTTACCTGCTTCCACATGCCATACATCAGCCTTACGCACAAGCTATGACACAATAGAGAAACACCTAAGATTACTGCAAGCCTTGGGGAGGATGTAAACACAAAAATGCTGGTATCCCTGATTATGTCAAAGCTACCCAAAGATGTTATTACTCACCTGACTGATCACAAAGTGGATGATCAAGAATGGTCAGTACAGCTACTGAGAGATAAGTTGCATAGATACATCACTAATCGTGAAAATGCTGAGAGACAGTGTGGGACTCCCAAAGATGAAAGTAAACACGCTATTGTAAACATGTGGCCCACCTCTCAGAACAGTGAACACAAAACTACTACCGAAGCATTGTTCTCTGTTCCCAAACCTCCCAAAGATCTGAAAGTCAGAAGAAGAGATGTCTGTATCTATTGCAATGGAAAACACTGGAGTGACGAATGTAGAAAGTACCCCACTGTGACAGCCAGGAAAGAAAAGATAAAAGGACACTGTTTCATATGCCTGAAACCAGGCCATAATCAGAAAGATTGCAAGTCAAACAAGGTGTGTGCTCATTGTCAGCAGAAAAATCGTCACCACAGAAGTCTTTGCATTAACAAATTTCCAGAGAAACCGGCAGAAACTGTAAACACAGTGACTGAACCGATATCCACCACCATCACAGCAGAGAATACCCTGCTAGCTTCTGATGAGCATGTACTAATGCAAACAGCCACCGTTGAAGTAGAAGATCTACAAAAAGCAAGAAAAGAGACTGTCCGTTTACTTCTGGATACAGGTAGCCAAAGAACCTACATTACTGAACAGCTGGCAGAAAGACTTCAGTTACCAATGAGAGGATCTGAGACCCTAACAGTCTACACATTCAGCTCATGCAAACCCAGACAGCTGCAGACTCCTGTTACTGAACTCAGGTTGTTAACCAAAGATGGATCATCCCTGCACTTGAGAGTCAATGTTGTACCCAAAATAACTGGTACCCTGCAAAGAGCAAGCTTTGATACAAAGAACATTGAACACCTTCTTAAGGACATTACACTTGCTGATTCAGTCCCAACTTCCAAAGAAGCCGCCAGCATAGAGCTACTGCTTGGAAATGACTATTATTGTGACATTTTTTCTGGTGACATATCAATGAAAGAAGTTATTCCAGGATTGAATCTCATGGCATCCAAGTTGGGATGGATTCTGACAGGCAGAGTTAAGTCTCAAGAAGCTCAATCTGCTCCTTCTGTGTCAATGCTCACATACACATCCAGTCCAATCAGAGCACATCTTACTGCACAGGAACTACCTATTGAACATACAACAACATTGGAAGAATTTTGGAAACTTGAAACACTCGGAATCAGTGAACCTATGTGTGCAAATGATGATGATAAAGCCCTGCAGAAATTTAATGACACTGTCAGATTTGAAGATGGGCGTTACCAAGTAACCTGGCCCTGGAAAGAGGAATCTCCCTCATTGCCAACCAATTATGACCTGGCAATGGGAAGATTGAGATCCCTTGTCAATAGACTCATGAGAAACCCAGAACACCTGACAAAGTATGATGCAGTCATTTAGGACCAATTACAAAAGGGCATCATTGAAGTTGTACCTGATGAAGATTCTGCAAACACATTGAAGCATTACATCCCACATCATGAGATAGTGACACCCGAGAAGACCACCACAAAGATACGCATTTTCTTTTATGCCTCCGCCAAAACCAGAAAGGGAAGTCAAAGCCTGAATGAAAGCCTACACCGCGGCCCAATAATACTGGAAGATTTGTGCGGACTACTGATGAGGTTTAGACTTAACAAAGTCGCCCTGGTTGCTGATGTCGAAAAAGCTTTTCATCAAGTGGGACTTCAACCGGATGACAGAGATGTAACAAGATTTGTTTGGTTAAAAGATGCCACAAAGCCTACCCTGGAAAACAATGTCCAGGTACTGAGATTTACCAGAGTCCCATTTGGAATGATATCTAGCCCATTCCTGCTGGCTGCAACAGTCAAGTATCATTTGAACAGAGCAGATACCCCAGTAGCCAAAAAGATTTCAGACAATATGTACGTGGACAACATGATCACAGGAGTTGCCACATCAGAAGAAGCAGACGAATTCTACAAAGAAGCAAAGTGCCTTTTCCAGTCCTCATCAATGAATCTCCGAGAGTGGGCATCAAACTCTCAAGACTTCCTCCAGAGCGTCCCAGAAAGTGATCGAACAAGTGGAGACACTATGAAAGTTCTTGGAACTACCTGGAACATGAACAGTGACACAATTATTATCAATGGATCTCACACTTCATCCTTTCAAGTCACTTCCAAAAGAGAAGCATTGCAGTCTATCAGCAGAATTTATGATCCATTAGGTTTCTTCTCGCCAGCCACACTCAATGGAAAACTGTTCATTCAAGAACTGTGGAAACAAGAGTTAGATTGGGATGAAACACTCACTGAATCACAACAGCAAGAGTGGTACAAGCTGCATGAAGACCTTAGCCCACTGTCCTCCCTGTCCATACCTAGATACATAGGAGGAGATGAATACAAACTGTTTTGTTTCACTGATGCTTCAGCCAAGGCATACTCAGCAGCTGTATACCTGTACTCCGCAGTGGACAAAGCCGCCAATGTTAACCTGGTATTCTCCAAAGCACGTGTTGCCCCAACAAAGCAACTTAGCTTTCCAAGATTGGAACTATTAGCGGTTCTTATTGGAACTAGATGCCTAAACTATGTGACTGAACAACTCCAGTTACCAGTGACTGATCGGACACTGTGGACAGACTCGCAGTGTGTTCTTCACTGGATGAAAAGCCGCAAACCCCTACCCATATTTGTCCAAAACAGGCTGAAAGAGATAACCTCTCACAAAGATATCAAGTTCAGATATGTCACCACAACTCAGAATCCAGCTGACTTAGCCACCAGAGGTGTTTCCACAGAGGAACTCGTTAACAATCAATTGTGGTGGCATGGACCATCTTGGCTCGGTAATCAAGAGACCAAGTGGCCTTCATGGGACTTTCAGCAAATTGACGAAAACACATTGGAAAAGATGGCCAAACAGCCTGCTGGTCCACAGATTATGTACGAGACCTCAGCCCTGATTGAAATGGATCGCAAGAAAGACCACTCTGACAAGCCAGTTGCCCCGTTTGAGCTGAATGAAAACAATTATTCTTCCCTAACAAGACTTCTCAGAGTGACGGCATGGGCCTTACGATTCATTCGAAAACTTCAAAAGAAGAGTACCGAGAAAGAAGAACTTAAAGCTGAAGAAATAAACCAAGCGGAAACCATGTGGGAAAGACACGTCCAGAACAGCAGTTTTGCATCAGAGATTACAGCAATCAAGAATAATACAAGAAACAATCTGAAGAGTCAACTAGGACTGAGGATAGATGAGAATGGAATCCTTCGCTGTCATGGCAGGTTGATCAGAGAAAACCTCCCAGAAAGTACCTTCTACCCCAAGCTTCTACCGAAGAACCACGCCTTTACAAGTTTAGTCATCAACAGCTTCCATGAAAAGTTGATGCATGCTGGAGTATCCCATACGTTGTCAGTTATCAGAAGAGAATTCTGGATACCACAAGGAAGAGCAACAGTGAAAAAGGTTCTCCTGAACTGTCGAAGATGTAGAAGACGTCAAGGAGGACCATACAGAATGCCCCAGATGGCTCCGTACCCAGCCTCAAGAATAGAAGAGTCATCACCCTTTACATATACAGGCCTTGACTATCTAGGACCCTTGTATGTGAAAGTGAATAACGAATCAGCAACACAGAAGGTGTGGGTCTGCCTATTTACCTGCTTAGCAGTAAGAGCTGTTCATTTAGAAATCATTAATGACATGTCTGCAGGACAATTCCTCTTGTGCCTTAGAAGATTTATCGCCAGGCGTGGCAAGCCGAAAGAGATTATATCAGACAATGCCTCACAATTCAAGCTAGCCAAGTCCACTGTTGATGAAGCATGGAAGTTTGCCACCACTAGCTCTGACATGCAAAGCTATCTGGCAAATGAGGGAATCAAATGGACCTTCATCATTGAACTGGCCCCCTGGATGGGTGGCTTCTATGAACGCCTTGTGGGACTTGTGAAGCAGGCTCTTCGAAAGAGTATTGGAAAGATCTGTTTGAACAATGTCCAATTGGAAACCATTCTTACAGAAGTCGAAGCAGTTGTAAATTCACGACCATTAGTGTACGTGGGAGCTGATCTGAACTCTGGATTCGCACTTACCCCTGGTGACTTTCTTAGTCTAAATCCAAAAACTGGTGTACCATGCCTAGCAACAGAAGATGAACAGCCGCAAGATCCAGACTTTGTTGAAAGACTAAGTTCTGCACAGAAACTTCTGGAAACATGGAAGAAAGGCCAGAAACATCTTAACACGTTTTGGAAACTGTGGTTTGATGAATATGTGCTGAGTCTACGGGAAAGGATGCAGAAACACTTGAAAGCCCCTAGAGTTCAATCCAAAGCTCCACCCACAAAGGGAGACGTCGTGCTTCTCAAAGAGAGTTCACCAAGAGGAACCTGGAAGTTAGGAATGATCGAAGAGCTCATTACAAGCAAAGATAATGAAGTACGAGCAGCTACAGTCCGAACAGCATCAGGAAAGTTGCTGAACAGACCATTGAACTTTCTGTACCCTTTAGAATGCTCAGAAGTGAGTGAAAAACCAACCGAATCGGACGAAGCTGTTGGTAACGAAAAACAGGATGACACAAGCAAGCAGAAGAGTAGGAATGAACCTGCTGAGAAACGCCCTTTTTGCAGAGCTGCGATCGAAGCAAGAGAAAAACTAAACGAACTATTGAACACCTAGATGCATGTTTAAGTCCGTGTAATTATTTTTTGTTGAGTTTTCTCCGCTTTTTCATTAAGATATGCTTCAGAAAGACATTGTCAGTTTTCGTTTGACCTGACATGCAACAAAACTTGCCTCGGGAGTGTCATGGAGAAATCACTCCACGAAAAGTAACATTTGTACAGTCCCGCGTGTATTACGTCACTCGGGATTCCCGCGAACACGTGAAAGAAAAGAGAGGATTAGAGCCGCCATGTTGGCATGATGTTGTGTTACGAAGGAAAGCTAAAATAAAACTCGCCCAACGCGACAACCACTGTACTTTAGGCGGTTATGTTTTTGTTTTGATGGGTATGTGATGACAATTTGAAAATCGATTGTGAACATATTCTGTTTTTATTTAGTCTTAAATCAGGTGCATGTTGTTTGTGCCCCATAGAAAAACCAAAAAATTGTCTTAAGTTTGCATGTGACGGTCAAAGCAAAATTGAAAGCGAAGTTTGTGTAATCGCTAGCTGACAGAAGATTATCAGTGTCACGCTGTGCGCCACAAAGGTCAAAGACAACGCAGCAGATTTCAAATTTTCAAATTTTCAAATTTTTCCAACAATCGAAGAAGGCGAGATCAAACTTATCGTGCTCAAAGATATTGCTGATATACCGCTACTAGCAAAGTTGCAAAACAACAGATGCGCGGATCGATGAAAACAATATCATATGTTTCAAACACGAATATAGATAAATAGAGAAGAAAACAACTTGCCTCCAAAGTTATCCAGATGTACACGCAATCGAATTCCACCTAAAAGTCGTCCCACGTGCCATCAATTTCACCACAAAATCAGACTTCGCGGTTCAAAATTGCAATCATCGGCGAAGAAAACATTGCAACAACATCAATGTACTTAGCCGTACAAACGTCGTACAACTCAGCAAAGCCATTGGGAGCTGCGCTCAAAAAGCCAAGATTCTTGTTGCGACTGCAGAGTTTAGAACGAACAATCTTCCTTTTATCATGATATCAGAACCTGGCCAACTGTACTGACTGTAGAATATCTTGCGTCGCAGACAGAAACGCTTGTTCTGGCGTCCCGCAGGCTTGTGGTTGGACAAATTATTGCGAGAGATCTACTTTAATCGAAAATACAAAAGAGTTTGACAGACGTCACGCGACTCTTGTAGTTTCGGGTAGTTTCGGATCTTGTGGGGTGAAAATTGCCGAATCGCTACTATCTGGAAATTTAATGCTACCAAATTTTCTCTTTCGAAATCAGCCGTCACAGTTTATAAGCATAATAAATTTGGTTTTATCTTCTAATGTTGTACAAAATAAGGGTTTAATAAAATTTATTTTTAATTCTGCTTCGTTTTGTTTTACCTTTGTAGCCGTTTGAAGCATACAGTATTTGTCACCTTTGTTGACACCTATAATGTTAAGTTTGCGAGAGATTGTTTGTGCCTTGAAAATCTTTTGATGAGTGGAAACATTATCTTGTTGCATGGTTGGTTGGAGGGCGTAGATGAACTCTTGAAGTGCTTAGTTCTTTTTGGTTGTCAGTATGCTCGACTTGATCCGAAAATTAAAAGTCGAGAGACTAAGGCCTGGTTTAAACGTCGCATTTTACATGCGCCGAATACAATTGTCGAATTATGTGCATGTAAAATGCGACGTTTAAAACAATTATATTCGACATATTTGAATTAAATGCGAGTTCAGTCGAATATTCGACTGCGCCAGTCGAATATTCGACAGTCGTTTTGAACGCCGCATTTCACTTGTGCCGAATTTAATTCATAAATTATGCTAAATTGTATTTTACCCATAATTCAACAGTTTTATACTACCTGACATGCACACAGAAAACTGGCAGGAAGCATTCTCGGCTCCAGAGCTCTTTCACGCATGTCCTGCTCGGACAAAAAAACTGAAGGCTCTGGGATCGAGAATGGGCAGGAAGTTGAAAAACTAATACGGCGCCTGTTGATACTAGAACGTGTGGTTCGTGCTTCGCTCAAAAAAAGAACACATCAATTGACATGCAGATATTTTTTCTATGAGATGCTGTGTTTTTAAGGAAGCCGTTCGTAGCCGTTCTTTGCCGAATAACAACGTGAAATGACCAAATTTAGCGTATTACAGACAACCTGGACGACGACGGATAATTTTTGGTTTTTATATTTAGAATTGAACACTTTCTTTGCATATTCAGCTGGAGCTAGTTCTAAAACCGAAGGATAGACTGAATACATCTGGATAATTGCAAAATTCTCAAGTAAAATAGAAATTCTTTTTTTTTTTTTTTTTTCAGTAGGTGTTGTCCTCGTCGCTGTCGTCATTGCTTGAGCTCCCTAATATTGGCGGGAAACTGAGCGGTGAGCGGAGTCTGGGAATTAAATGCGACGTTTAAAACCAAATGCCGATTTTTTAAATTCGAGTCGACTAAAATTAGAATTGTATTCGGCGCATGTAAAATGCAACGTTTAAACCTGGCCTAAACGCAAGTGATGTAAAAGCAGCTTTACTTACTTGAAGATTTGACGACAAGCGAGCTATCGATTGTACATGTACAAGTTCTAGCCGCCTGCAGGAGAATCGGCAAATCAAACATGACAAACACCGGTTGTTTGATATTTAACACAACTGTGAGAAAAATAATAAAGCGAAGGAAAGCTTGCAAACAAATTGCTTCAACAAAGACGAACAACAATGCCCCCATGCAGTAGTTTTCCGATCGACGATATTCGTTTAAAGTCTAAAATGTACCATCTTCGGTTCTAACCAAGATTTCAGCGCACAAGACGCGCGGAACAATCTTCAGAAGTCGAACAAGATGGCACGAAGAGAGTGAACGTAATAGCAAACATTTTTATAACCTTCAGAAAAGAAACTATTCAAAAAAAGGTTGTCACTAAACTTGAAGCTGAATGACGGCTCTTTTACCACTAATCAGTTGGACATTCTAAACGAGGAAAAGGAATTTTATCAAAATCTTTATCAATCTCAAGTACCTCCTGCGCACAACACACATGACAACGACACATTCTTTAACTTGGACAGTGTCCCCACTTAAAAAGAAGACGAACGGGCTCTTTGCGAAGGGCTTATAACTGAAAAAAAAAAGCATTTAATGCTCTTAAAGATTCCTCCGGAAATAAAACTCCCGGCACAGACGGACTTCCTGTCGAGTTTCTAAAATTCTTCTGGCCTGAATTGCAAAGCTCAATTGTCGACAGCTTCAATTACGTTTTCCAAAGTGGCTTTCTGTCGACATCGCAAAGAAGAGGAATCATATACAAAGAAAAATAAAGACAGAACAATTCTTGAAAATCTTAGACCAATTTTCCTGTTAAACGTCGACTTTAAAATTCTCACAAAAGTTTTGGCCAAACGGCTAGATAAAGTTCTCCCCAAATTGATAAACCCCGACCAAACCGGTTACGTGAACGGGCGTTATATTAGCAAAATATAACATATAAGATATAACATAGAATAATATAGAAGATTTAATGTTTTACACTGAAAAAGCTAGAGAATCAGCGAGAAATTGCTGTCTTCCTTCACCTCCGCAAAGTCTTTGATACGATCGAATGGCATTACCTAGAGAAGGCCCTAATGCAGTTCAATTTCGGCCCTAATTTTTTACAATGGTTTCGAACTTTGCATTCCAATATTTCCAGCTGCGTGTTAAATAACGGCCACGCTTCAAGTTTTTTCTCTATAAAACGTGGTGTGAGATAAGGCTGTCCGTTATCCGGTTTGTTGTTTGTCATTGGCCTTGAACTTCTTGCATGAGCCATGAAGCGTGATGCCCTCATACAGGGAATCGTAATCGGGAAAGAGGAAATAAAAACTTCCATGTATGCGGACGATACCACTGTTTTCGTACAGGACACCGATTCGATTTTGCAACTGCTAAACATGCTGGAAAAATTTAGATCCATGTCGGGCCTGCAGGTCAATACATCAAAAACCGAGGCTTTGTGGCTAGGCTGCTGGAAAAACAGGCGCGATACCCCGTTCAACTTCAAATGGCCAGACGAGCCCATTTGCGAGTTAGGTGTCTTCTTCTCGTATGACAAGGCTAAGGTCGACAAATTAAACTTCGATGACAAACTACGCAATGTTTGGAAATGTAGAAAACTCACGTAAATCGGACGGATAAATATTGTGAAAACTCTAGCGCTATCGAAATTGATTTTTATTTCATATAACTTTTATGTACAACCTGACATGTAAATGATGCTGCAAATAAACCGATTTTTGATTTCCTTTGGGAAGGTAAACTTCCCAAAATAAAGAAAACAACAATTATTGGTGAAAAATGTCACGGTGGGCTTAAAATGGTCGATTTTAGTATAATGGAAAGTGCATTAAAAATCGGGTCTCCATGCAGCTCTCGTAAGGTCTCACATGAGTGGCTGAGATAACAATAGAACAAGCAACAAGAACAATGCCACTAGCCCCCAAAACAATAGCAGCTGCTACACTAGAGGACCAGTAGAATTACAAGCTTACGAGAGCTGCGTAACTATTCTAAAAATCTCCTGGATTCAGAGAATACGCCAAAACTCGGGCGCCAAATGGAAAGTTCTACCAGAGCACCTGCTAAGCCATCTTGGCTGCTGCTCCTTGTGGTTAAGTTGCCATTACAATGTAAGTTTACTCCGGGTGAATAACCTTCCCCCTTTTTATTTGTCCGTGTTAAAGTACTGGCAAGACTACAGATCTCTCTGGTCAGACAACTTTACACAGATACATAACCAAATAATCTGGAATAACAGCAACATATTAATAAATCAGAAAACAGTTTTTCTTAAGCATTGGTATCAGAACGGAATTGTGCCGTTCTTGATGTTGATTTCGCCTTTCTGTCCCTGGAAAAATTCCAGGTGCAAGTTCCCTTCACCACATATCACGGTCTAATAAATTCTATCACCTCTAGTTGGAGACGAGAACTAAAAGCCACAAACTCTACCAACACTAAAGATAATTGTTCTCAAGTGTGCTCTAATAAAAACTTCGCAACTAAGTCTGTTTACGCAGCTATTTTAGACTATTTCTTTCAAGCCCCAACAGCTGAAAGCAGAATCTTACAGTGTGGTTTTAGTAAAGAATGCTTGAAAAAGGTCTATCTGATGCCTTTTAAAGCAACACAAGAAGTTAAATTACAAGTATTTCAGTACATGCATGATAATACATAGTCTCGATGATTCCAGCCGCAACATAGCCATCGAGATGTTCCCTGTTCCGCACGAAATTGTCTAAATGCGATACCTGTCGGGTCTGTCAGTCCGCCTCTGAAACACTTCCTCACCTATTATTTCAGTGCTCCACAGTCTACACTTTTTAGCAAGCCTTCCAGAACTGGTGGCTTGAAAAGACCCGACAGGCAGGCTTTCGATCTCATTGAACGCAATGTTATTTACGGTTGGTACGATAATGCTCGCTCAACTGACCAACTAAATTACGTAGCCATCGTCACTAAACATTATATTTCTTGCTGCTTTCAAGACAATGGCTGGTGAGTTTTGACAGCTTTCCCTCTTTCTTGAGTATCAGAATTGACACTCTCAAACAAATTTCAATCAAAAATAACCGGCACGAAGAATTTAAAAATAAATGGAAAAATTTATTCTAATACTTTTTGTTTTTGCTTAGTTATAACCTATTATCATGGATGTTCTTTTTTCACACCTTATGATACTATGTAACTTTTGATACTATGTTAACTTGTACTTGTCCTCTGATCTGGGACTACAACAGGTTAATGGTTTGATGGTTTTAATCTTAAAATGTAAAAGTGAACTATCTTTTTTATTTTGATTTCATTCAGTAGTAAGGAATCTTTAGGGGTAAAAGTTTCTTTCACTCCTAAGAGTGCAGATCAACTAATGCCAGCAGTGATCAGCATCTAGGTTCTCCTTTAAAAATTAAGCATGACCAAGATTGAACTCCAGTAAGATAATTTTGAGGTAAAGGGGTAAAAAAAAGATTTTAAAAAGTAGAACCACATTATTAACTGTTGACTGGGAATAGTAAAGAGACTTTGTATGTTGTTATTTATATCCACTGGTTGCATAACATTGAAATTTTCCTTTTGATTCATCAGATTCATGATTAATCAACAATGCGATTTTTTTCCCATTTACCGTGTGTCTCTATCTGGTAGCAATGACAAACTTAAACTTTCCAGTGTGTTTTCGTTTGTGCACTTTTGGTGCCTTGAAATCAAACTATAAGTGCTTTGTATAATCAACGGTTTACTGAAAACTTCAATAGAAATATTAAAACTAAAGTTGTCCGACGTTTCGATGTAGCTAACATCATTATCAAAGTAAAGTGATGTATCGTGGTGTGAATAAATATTAGTTTGTGGAAAATAGTATAATGACATTTGCTGCATGGTTATGTAAATAGTTTCGCGCGGATGGAATCACTTTGTACGTTTAACGTTTTATTTTACATTGCTGATCCTGATCTACGCCAAGATCCGGCTTCTCTTCGCTGCTGTTTATCCAAATGGTCCTTGTATTATTCCAAAGGTACCTCAATTAACTAACAATTATGGATTGATCGATTGATTTCCGATCATCGATTTTCATCAATTGCTCCTGCTGTGGACTGGCACATGATTCAAAATATCTCCTATTTAAATGGCGTGTTTTGTTTTTCATGTGGCACTGAATTTTCTGAGGTTTCTTTTGCTCATGAGAAGATGCCCTTGACGGTTTCTAACAAATGTACAGTGTAGCAGGAGTCAGGGCTGTCATAAACGGCCGTAAATGTAACACCCGTTACGACTGAGTTCACCCAACTCCACAAGTAAAGATGTCGATTCGTGTTACGTTACACTTGCATACAGAGCGAAGAACTCCGGGTGATAACTTAAATGTAACAGCTTCTTAAATACTTAATAACAGCTCTGGGAATAGTTTGCCTTTTAACCATTTGCAATCAAGTTTGAATCCTGAAAAGGATTGAAGCCATCACATTTTACTGATCATAGCGGGCCGCAGAGTGGAGCCCATAGCTGTCATGCGAGCATAGAAAATAGGAAAACCATGCGTTTGAGTTTTCATAGTCATCGTGGCTAGCAGCATGGCTCGCGGGCGCGTGCGCTCTGCGTGCGTGCGTACAAAGTCACGCAACATGGCCGCCATATTCCAGAAAAAGCTTGGCCTGGGCATCTTACACGTTTGATATTGAACATCCACCTTTCGTCGAAAGTTACCTATATCGTAGAAGTTTGTGGGACACTGCTCATTTTTTTTATCTTTTTGATGTTGAAAATCGACGAGGGATATTTCATTTCGCCTAAACGAATCGATTGCGTGAAAAGGCGGCAAAATCGTTGGCGGTTGCCCACCGTGGTAAGCACAAAGAAAACATGTGAAGAAAGTGAGCAGCATAAAATATTTCTTCGTTACTATTTTTCACCCAGACACATCTAAAGTTTTCATATCATAAACTATACTAGAACTACAAAGGTGCACTCACTGTTAAAAAAAATAACCTTTAAACGACAAAAAGGCAGAAATTCACTCACTCATTTAAGATTATCCTTTTTCGAATAGTTTTTAATTAGTTTTGTGATTAATAATTTCGTTTCTTATATATTATTGTATATCTTAGTTTTTTAATAATTGTAAATAGGAGGGCCACAGGTTTATTAGCTTTATAGCTATTAAGTGCTACCCTCTATAAATAAGACGTTACCTTACCTTACCTTAAGATGTGAACAAACTATAAGCAATGGTCTTTTAGTGATTTTCCTCCAAGTAACACTGTCAAACTTGAAAACGTTGGCCCGACGTTTTCAAATTTTAGATCACTTCTTTCCTACCTGTCCTTAGGCAAACCAGTTTTAAACAATTTTTGTGACCAGTACAGTGCGCTTCAGCAAAATAAGGCAACTATTAGTGGGCTTTTCAGTTAATACCAACATCTTCATTGGATTTTCAAGTAGCACTAAACCTTGGTGAGACTGCTCCTTTAACTGGTAACGTTCCTTGAAGTAAATCTTATCATCTATCGATAACATTTGCACTCGCCTAAC